>CM028123.1:12418404-12494730 GCA_016254315.1 Anopheles parensis
GGGCGGGCGGGGGGAGGGGGGAAGGAGGATGCACGCAAGACGGTGATCGTTACGTGATAAGACGCGATTTGGAGGTTGTTTGGTTGTTGCGATTTGTGGTCCAAGGAGAGTTTCACGTAATGATGGTTTCATTTCCTTCCCTGCCCGTCGGCGTCCTACCCGTCCGCATGCCGTGACGTTGATCTTCATCGCAACCGGTGGGCCTCAAGACCACAAACGCGCTGGTCAAATAAATCGTTTACCGTAACATAAGCAAGCATGATGCATATAAATAATTATCTCACCACACCACTTATGCTCTGACGCTTGTTTAGCCTTGCATGGTGGTATGCTTGTTGTTATTTCTTTTTCTTTTTGTCTCATCAAGCCACGCGCAAGAGAATGAGAAAGAAGAATTGTTGCATTTAAAACAAAAAATATGTATCCCCCTTACATGAACCAAAAAAAATTGATGCATTTTATGTTACGCGTTCGCGAGCATTAATGTCGCTCTTGTCACACCTCATGAATGTATCTGCGTCCACTAGCGCAATACAGCGAGTGTGGTGTTAAAAGTTTCCGCTAATTTTTCACTTTCCATTTCGTCACCGCACTGTGTCAAATGTTGCTTAAGTACGCAAAAGCGTAGGAAAATGTTTTTTTTTTTGGTTGAAGTTATATTATGTGTTTTGGTTTTTTTAAAGGGTAACTTTATCTCATGCTTGGAAACAGCAATGCTTCGTTTTTTTTTACTTTTTGTATGCTATGATGCATGTAACAGTGGTGGGAACTCCGTAGTGGATGCATGAATCCACTCCGACTCCGACGTATAAAAATCGGATTCAATTCCCGGAAAAATCTGGAGTTTCCTCTTGAGTTCCGGATTACTCCAGAAGTGGAGTTCGAAGTATTCTGGAATAATTCGGAGTTGACTCCGGAATAATCGAAAGTTGACTTCTTAGTATTCCGGAGTAATCCGGAGTCATTACTTCGAAGGTGACTCCGAATTACTCCGGCGTTGACTTCGAATTACTCCGGAGTTATCTCCGAATTTCTTCTGAGTTGTCTCTGAATTACTCCGGAGTTGACTCCGAATTACTCCGAAGTTGACTTCGAATTATTGTGGAGTTGAGTCCGAATTATTCCGGAGTTGTCTCCGAATTACTCCGGATTTGTTTCCGAATTACACCGGAGTTGTCTTCGAATTACTCCGAAGGTGACTCCGAATTACTCCGAAGGTGACTTCCAATTATTACGAAGTTGTCTCCGAATTACTCCGAAGGTAACTTCGAATTATTACGAAGTTGTCTCCGAATTACTCCGAAGGTGACTCCAAATTACTTCTGAGTTGACTCAGAATTACTCCGGAGCTGAATCCAGAGTGAATTCCGGAGTAACCTCCGATTGAATGCCACCGGGTTGAATGTTTACCAGGGGCGGCCTGGTGGTGTATGTGATAAACGGCGCCGGTCCATACGGCAGAGCCGGAGATCAAATCCCATCGGGACCGTCCCTGCGTAGTAAGGACTGACTCTTCGGCTACGCGGTAAAAATAAGTCTAGTAAGCCAGAAATGACCAACGTGACCTTAGAGATCGTTAAAACCAACAGGAGAGAGAGCCTTGTTTAAAAAAGTTACATTTTACTTGTATTTATCGTGACTTACGAATATCAAAATTAAAACTTCATTTTCTCCCATTCTCTTATCGAACGTTAAAAGAAACCAGTGACTTATGGCAGATTACCGGTATTACTTTCCAGTATTTTGGCAACAATGCTGCAATTTAGGTTTGTTTCATTTCGTGCTAATGTTGATGTCGCATGCTCTGGTTGTTTTTGTTTTTTTTGTTGTTGTTGAAATGAAGATGGTTACAAGTTACTATGATGGTGATGATCACGCTTACTGCACTTGGAAATATGGAGGTTATGTTGATTATAAGATGCATTTGTTTTCTTTTCTCGCTGCGAAGAAAAGATTATCAAACGATCGTGTGACGATCGGCTTTTGTTTAGTTTTTAAACCCAACTTAATGGTTTTGCACACACTCGCAAGCTCGTTCGTGTCACTGCTGATGATGCAGCACGATGCGGAAAACAGAAAAGCGTACGCACGGACGTAAAATCGAAAATCGAAACCAAACAAAAGGAAAACAAAACCAAAAATGCAATAGGAAAACTCTAAAAATTTGGCTTATGATTACGGGCCTGTGCCCATTCGTTACAGCGCCGTTGTTTAATTTCCACAACGCATTTGCATTGTATGTGTGCGTGCATTAGAGGTGAAAATAGAGGAAGGGAGCGAGAGGAATCTTACCCGGAAATTGAAAAATACCACCAAAATCGGTTCGATTTCAAATTCTCCACAAACCCGATTTCCCGATTTGCCGTGTGTTTTGGAGGAGTTTTGCTTTCTCCATTCCTTCCTTCACACAAACGTGTGTATGTGTTCGAAAAAAAAAATATTAAAGTTTTTTTTCCTTTGGTTATTACATTGCGAAAGTTACGAAAACTTGTATCGCTAAATCGCTAAAGTGTGGTTGAAAATAAAATTAATCACTTTTGCCCCATGTATCCACTCTGCAATGGTGCTAAGCTTATTGATTTGTTCAGCCATGTATCTTCCCATCTTTGCGCATCGGATCGGAAAAAAATACATACATGTATATATTTCTACCGTTCTTTTTTCGTCATGGTCGCGTGGCGATGAGGTATGCGAAAATGGTTTACCATCGATTAATTAATCAACTTTATGGATGGTCCTTCGCGGGTGCGTGCATCCGCTTTTGGGGACACATTGTTACGTGGGAGTTACCACACCCTTGCACTGAACATTTCTTTCCATTGCAACGAAAGAAGAGGGAACTATAGACCGACCAGAATGAGAGAGAAAGAGAGAAAAAGCTATGAAGTGTTTGTCCAGAATTGAAGTTGGTCGGTGTACGTATTTGGCGAGAAATCGGAAACCTAGCGCGGTTGGAATAGACACCCAATCGATGGCTAATTTGGAATGTGATATCAAAGTTTTTGAGTCGTTGTTGTAAACATGCTACTGAATATACTGCACACAGTCAAAAGTACCGGTGGCCATAAAACATGTTGCCATAATAATGATTTTTTTATATTTGAATATTCTTTTCGTTAATATTATTTATTTTAACTTAGTATCTTTTTCATTTATATATTTTTACATCACAATTTCTTAAAAGGAGATATTTTAATGATGATATAAAAGAACAAATTTTATTTTTAAATTTATTTACTCTTTTCTTTTGTTTGTTTTCACCTTTGTTTTCACTTGTCTTCAATGTTTTTCGTTTTTCATGTTTAAATGATTTATTTCGTTTTATTTTCTTCTTTATTTTGTCAATCTTTTAATAATTCATTTAACTAGTGCATATGTGTCTGTGATCTTAACTTAATACCCTTTTCATTTGTGTATTTTTTCACCACAATTTCTTAAAAGGAGATATTATAATTATGATATAAAAAACTTGTACTCTTTTTTTTTGTTTGTTTTCACCTTTGTTTTCACTTGTCTTCAATGTTTTTCGTTTTTCATTTTTGAATGATTTGTTTCGTTTTATTATGTTCTATATTTTACCAATCTTTTAATAATTCATTCAACTAGTGCAGATGAGTCTGTGACCTATTTATCGATTTTGTATTTTAGCTTCCGATACTTTCTCCCTGTTTCATTTTTTTGTTTCATTTTTTCTTCCTTCTCCCTTGCTTGCTTGACATTCGTAGGGTAATTTTGTGGTGCCATCATGCTCGTAACTTCTTCCCCGTTTTTTCTGAAAACCCCGCAAGGTTGTGTTCTGAACGTTAGGGAGAAAATATCAAAGGGTCAAGAACGAAATTGCACTGTGTAGGTGTGCCTCTAGCCACATGCAAGAAAGCTTTCCGGAAGCTACGTTTTTCTTTCCCCACCTCTCCTTTTCGTTACATTCCTCAACGGGTGAAGCACGTGCTGTTCCTGTTTTGTGTGGATTAATATTACACATGCACGCGATCAACAACCAACAAAAAAAAAGCTTCCAGCCCTTTACAACATAAGTGAACCACACCCCAAAAAGAAGAAAAACCAATTGGGGTAATTTTTTGCAATAGAAAAACAAAAGACGTGAGTATGTGTGCGAAATGACACACAGGAAAGCGAAAAATCACAATCGGAAAAATATGAAATTAGGGGAGGAATAGTTTGTGTTCGTTTCGGAAGTTGAAAAGCGTGAAGAAATGTTTGAAGTACAACGAAAACAAAAAATTGAAATGAAAAAGCAGGTCAACCTTTTGAATGCTACCAGCGGCAAGCATTTTCCATGGCACGGTGTGCAACATGCTGCCCTTTTGCACCTGCACCAACGAAACAAACGCCTAACGGAGGTTAGAGGGCGTGTTGGAAAGTTCCGGACGCATGAAATATTGGTTGTTTGATTATTTTTTTCTTCGGAGGTTCCTCGTCTGCTTACTCGTGTGTGTCACTCGTTTCTTGACTACCTTGCGTAGAAATTGCAGCCGCAAACCGATTTGGGGGGCGAATGGGGGAAAATTTGGGTTTTTTGGAAGTTGGAAAAAAGCGGGGGAAAACGAATGCATGCTCTAAAAATTTTCACGCCTCCGGTCATGGTCGTCTGTCGGTGGGTACCCATAAAACCCGTTGATGAAAGTCGTGTGATTGCGTTGCTTCGTTTTGTTGATTTTTTCTTTTCAAGGTTAGGATAGTATTCATGGAGAAGGAATTGTTACCTTTAAATGTGAAGTTTGATCGAGTACAATTGAGACAAAACGTGACATTTTGTGTTTTAAGTATCGAGTAAAGAAAAAAAGCAGAGTTTTCAGAGTTAGAATTTCGGATAATGTTGTTAGTGGCGCTTTTGCAGTAGTGAGCACGTAATCGTGCTATTACGCTAAAGCAACGTAATGGTCACGTTAGTAAGTTCTGTAAGTAAAAGAGATAACGTATCTAACACGTTTGTTGCATATGTCATCCATTAGACCCAAAAAAAAATAACTGTCAAATTTGACAGTTTTGACAAAAACACTAGAAAATCGAATGGAAAAAGTTGACAAAATTTTATACGTAAACAAAACCTCAAAAAAGAGAAAAATAATTGCTAAAATCATTTTGTGCATCTTTCGCATATTAAATTTCGTAAGGGAATATTTTAATAAAAAAATATAAAATAATATTATAAAAATATTAAAAAACTATAAAAATATTATAAAATATTATATATAATATAATAAATGAATGTTAGATAAAAAGATTATCTAAATGTTCTTTCTCTCATGTTTTTTTTCCTTTCTTTTTTTTCCTTCACCTTGCCAGTGAATGCTTCTTTTAACTTCACCGAGTGACGATCACTAATGGGGGTTGGTCGCTTTTACAATCGTGTGTCGATTGAAGTCTTCCGTCCCAATAGGTGGTAGCCTGCCTTTATCTATCTCTCTCTTTCTCTCCTCAATGCTTTCTCTGGTTGCTTGTTTTTTTTCTGTACGTTCACTCGCTGCTCGAGCTTACCGGTAGCACCAGTGGAAAGCTAGAAATTTATTGTAAAGTCGAAATAAAATCCGACCTTAATAATGATGATCAATAACATGCGAGCGGGTGGTAATGGGTGGCGCTTTACGTTTAGAAATATTAAAGGAAAGAAAAGGAAACTAGTGAAAGAGAGAAAGAGAGAGAAAATCAGGAAGAGATGAAATATTGCTTGCGTAATAAATAATCTCCTTTCGTTTGAAATTGATTTAAAATTAGAAACAAATTGCCAACTACCTTTGGCAGAAATTTTTTAAGTAATGATTGAGCGGTTAAAAGAAGCTAAAAACAGCAAAAAAAATAGAGAAGAAAACAAAATCCTTCCAAGCATAACGTAACGAGGGAAGGATAGAAGCTATATTAAATATCAAATTGATTGTTAAGATTATTATTTCTGTTTATAAATTGTCCTTTCCATGTTTTCCTTTCACTTCTCCTTTTTTTTGTATTCTCTATTTACCGTCGCGTTACATTTCTCCTCCGATTTCAATCGATTAATCGATCATTAGCCTTGATCGATTCTGGATCAGCGTGTGCCTACATTGTATGTTACAATCAATTCTCCACCATTTCTATAATCAACTGCAGCTAATAAATGGAAAAAAGAAAACAAGAAAACAAAGTTTTGTTTTCGCTTCCCAGGCAGCTTTGCAGGGGGTCTTTCTTACATTCCTTTAACGTTTGGCAGACAATTTCGGGTGATTATGATTTCAGTTTCATCGCCCAACCGTTCGATCGATCGGTTTGTCAGATTTTTCTGCTTTTGTAAAAGCCGCTTCGGAAATGACAGTAAAGAGGAAAAAGAAGAAAATCCCCTCCTCCCCCCTCCCCCTAGCCCCCTCGCCACGTGTGGGCATTCCTTTCTAATCACGTCTTTTCTAACCTTCGTTTTCGCTTCTCTTTGCAGGTGAGTGTATTGGATGTATTCGAGGTGCTGGAAGACGACCGCTCGCGGGTAAATACCGATCTAATCGAATTAATTTATGCCACAAATCGCGCATGGCAAAAAGGGTAGCAAAAAAAAAAGCGAGGAAAAGGGGTTTTCCAAAAAATAAATCGAGTATACGACTATGCATGGTGCTTCCGTTTTGTGGGTTTTCGGTTGTTGTCTCACTGTGCGTCACTACGTAGCGGTGTGTTGAGAGGCTAAACGTGTGGAACGTTTATTTCCGCTGTTCCGCCAAAACCCGAAAAGAAAAAGTCGGAAGCACAGCGATATTTATGGCTGTACTTTCACGCTACCGATTTATATATGTTGTTATGCAGGTGTGCTGTATGAATATGTTTAAATTTTACTTATCAATTACTTTGAAACTTTTTAGCCTTTCTCCTCTACTGGAAATAATATGGCATTTCATAGGGTGTCTTATTTTTTATTAATTATTCAAACATTAATGTTTTGTAAAACATATATTATCAATCAAAAAAGAACATTATTCTTTTGTTTTTTAATTTAATTTTGTAACATAATTTAATTTTTGACCAAAATGTGTTATTTGTTCGCCCACTGTGCGCATTAGAAAAGCAAGACCAATAATAATAAACTATTATCCAAATATGCAACTAGGAAGCGTACGAGAAAATAGTATTTGTATTATATTACGTCCTACCTGTTGCTGCAGAGTTGTGTTTTTTTTGTTTTTTTTTTTGGTTCTCCTCATGTGAATCATCATCCCGAAAAAAAAATCCCTCCTCAGGGCACGAAACATTGCTTCAAAAAAGTTTTCAAACACAAGCTGATTGCTGCAAAAGCAAATATGATAGCTGTTAGAAACGTGCCGATTGTTTATTAAGCGATTAGAAGTCGGTTAAAAACAAATAGGTGCAAAAATTTAAAAAAAGGAAGCAACAAGTGGCTAACAATTTGTATTTTTATTTAATCCACTTGAGAGATGAAGCATCTAAAAACTTTAAATTTATTGATGTTTTTTCCATAGGAAATCACGCTTTTTAAGTAATATTTTATACATTACAACATGCTTATTGTTAGGCTTTTAAAGTGAAACAATTTTCTTTTTAGAGATAAAGTTTCACACCCGCAGCCAAACGGCCGATGTCGGTTTGTTTGCGTTCCATTGCGTTAAATTGTGTGCCACTAATTGAAAACACTTTACGGCAATGCGCGAGCACACTCCATAGCATAATGCTGGCGGCAGAAAAGATGATATATATTCAGGGAAGTAAACTCGACGCACCTCGGCATCGTCGCGTTTGGACGTCTGGACAACTGTTCAGCGGCATTGATGCAATCGCTGGGAAGATCTTCCAGCAGGGTGCAACCAATTGGGGCTTTATTATTATTTGCTACTTCCTGCTACAAACCTCGTTTATCGATGGGTTTTAGTTTAAGGCAAGATGCAGCTGAAAACAAATTAGTGTTGTATTTAACTACATATGTAGACAAGTTTTAGGGCGGACCGTACGAATGAGTTACAAAGTAAGCTACTAAAAAAAATGGGAGACGCTAGCTCAACAGGGCGTTCATAATTGAGCAACTGTTATTCACTTAATGAGTTATTTATGCGTGAGCTACTAATAGTGGTAATGGTCTCAGTAGACTGAGAGGGGAAGTAGTGAGTTCACTAACGCGTTCGCTAACAGTAGGGTGATTTTGATTCAGAGTCATGAATCTTAATCATTCTTTCAACAGAATGACTTCGAATCTCTGAAGACTCATGAATCCTTTTAGAATCTTAAATTCTCATATATTCTTAAAGTTGTCAAAAAGAATCATAATAAGTCTTTCAACAGAATGACTCTGCATCTCTGAAGACTCATGAATCCTTTTAGAACCAAAAATCCTCATATATTCATAAATCCTCAAAGTTGTCAAAGAGAATCGTAATAAGTCTTTCAACAGAATGACTCTGAATCGTTGGAGATTCATAAATGCTTTTAGAATCAAGAATCCTCATATATTCATAAATCCTCAAAGTTGTCAAAGAGAATCGTAATAAGTCTTTCAATAGAATAACTCTGAATCTCTGGCGATTCATGAATCCTTATGGAATCATGAATCCTCGAAGATGTCAAAGAGAATCGTAATAAGGCTTTCAACAGAGTTACTCTGAATCTCTGGAATCATTTTGGAATCATGAATCCTTACAGAATCACGAATCCTTATAGAATCATGAATCCTTACAAAGATTCGTGATTCGCCACATGTTCCGGACTGTCAGGTGTTGTGAGGGTTCCTGAATTTTTTAGGAGTTAACTCATGATTAGATTGACTCTTTACAGAAGATTTATATAAATGACTCTTTTTAAAAGACTCATTCAGTACAATACTATCTTACTGGATCAGTTTGGATGATGTCAATTTATGCGTCATTTTTCATATATACATAATTTTAATATAGTTTTCAATAAGCCTTTTTTTTCTTCAAAGTTTTTCTCCCTACGTTTTCAACCACCCCCCGAAAAAATCCCTCAATGATGTGTGTAATTGAATTTTCCCTCCGTCTTCGAAAGATAACAAGAAAGACAAGAAAGTAACAGAAAAAGAAAAACACATGAACCACCCCATCACTTCGATTAGCGCCACCATTTCGAAAGACTTTGCCGACATACCGAGCCTTTCCACATAAAAAGATACAGTTTGTGCCCCGTACACTTCACATCACGCCCGTGCACTTGTTTTGTTTGTTGCTTCGGTTTTGGGTTACCACCATACAGTGGTGCGGACGCAGCAAACGTCACTTTCTCTTCCTGTCCTCGGAAGCGACCGGCGAGAGGAAAAACCACAAAACGCTTCAACGAGATGTGCATAGTGTTTGTTTGTTTGGAATTTTCGGATACTGTGCCTAGGCCGGGTCACCATTGTGGAACAGTTCGAACCCCGTGCAACAGCGTTGTTTCGGTCTTGTTATTTCCTTCCCGCTCGTTAACCACACTCAGTAAGATGCACTTCCCCAATTGTGTATGTTTCCATTTTCTTCTCTCTCTCTTTCGCACCATCGACATTATTAGTACATCCATCCTTCATTTTTCCTTCTCTCGCACTAAACGTACACAAAAAACCTTGATGATGTTATGGTTTATTTTTAAAACATAAATTTTCATGTAGCATTTTTTTCGGCGTACGTTAATTTGAAAGGTGAAAAAAGCCTAGTTCGTCAATGTGTAACGTTTCTCCCCCGTCCCCGCCGTATGCTACGCTGATTATGAAACGAGTGAAATCGACACTATTGCGCGACGGTGTTGTTACTCTCATCCATCGTCCCATCCCGATCCCGGCTCGTTTTTTTTTTTGGGGGAAGGAAGTAATGATGGGAAAATAAATAAATAAATACCCTGTTGACGCGCCTATATGTGCATCATTAGGACGGGGTATTTTTTTTTCTTTCGCTGTTGGTTTATAATACTTTCCCTATGTATTTTTGGGGTTAGGGTTCCTGTTTTTTTTGTGCTGTGGAATGCGATGCAATTAAAGATGTCACTACTAAATGTCATGTTCAGTAGCACTTCCATTTTTTTCCTATATATTTATCGGTTGTTAACCTTTTAACATGTATTTATTTTTTGGTGGATGTTCCCACAAAGTCAACATCTTTTTTTTAAAGTATTACAAATGCTAGTGGAACACCCATAAACTGTCGTTTATAAAAAAAATTGCTTCCGATAGTAATGCTTCTTAATGTAGACGAAAGTCGCTCTGTAGCCTCCGGGCTTCAATTCCATTCAACTGAGCTACAAACTGAGCAAAACCAAAATTTTAAAACACCTACGCAAAAGTGAATCATTCCCATAGTGAATCTGAACAGTGGTAGTACGCACTTCTTTTTTATCTGTTTTGTTTTCTTCATTGTAGACGTTGGTCTTAAGTTTTACAATCTCTTTTTTGTGGTTTTTAAATTTTGTTTATTTTTTTCCTTTTCTTTCCAAACCTTGTATTTCTTATACAAATTTATTTCTAATTTACTAATTTCTTTTGTATGGAATAAAAATATTCAAAATTGTAATTAATTTTTGCTTTACTATTATTTTCATTATTTTTTTCCAAGATTTATCATCCGTCCGGTTTTTCATCCCTCTTTTCACACCAAACCATTCATTTGTAGCGCAGCAAGTTTTGCATCTGTCCGCTAGTGCCCGGCCCACCCATTTGCAAGGTTAATTGGAAACTTCATGGAAGTAGTTTCTCCAACGGGAGCTCACTTTTCATTTCATTTTGTGATGCATGTTTTTTTCTTCTTCTATTTTTTTTTTTGTTGGACGAAGTCTACTAACTTCAACAGGGAGATATTTTGCTCTCCTAAAGGAGGGGGGGGGGGGTTTTGGAGAGCTGGGAGGTATGCGTACTATTTCCAATCGCACCTTCCGAAACGGCAAAGCAAAAGTGCATAATGTCAGTAATTGGCAAGTGGCAAAAAGGCTTCACTTTCTGCATTTTTTGTTGTGCTTTTCCTCTTGCTTATGCTTCCGGGGGAGGGGAAGGGTGCCCGGTTGCGGAAAATCCCCCACGCGGACGGATGTGTGTCGCTGATGAGTTCAATCGTTTCGATTCGAGAGTAGGCATGTGGACGAAAGTAAAGAAGTAAAGAAAAAAATAAACAACCCCAAAAAGAAACGTTGGTAATAAAAGGAAAAATCACCAACGGCAGTAGAGAAAATATTCAAAATAAAAATAAGCAAACTGAACTAACAAAAAAAAAACAAAAAAAAACACTGAGGATTGTGTGGCTTACTGATGGGTGCAAGATATTAATGCTGCATGCGGTAATGAGCTTGCAGATTTTGCTGCACACACAGGTTCCCCCCACTGCCCACTGCTGCAACACTTTCTCGCCCATCGTGCCACTCTAATCATTCAGCCCGCAATTTGCACCTTCGCCACTTCCGGTGATGATGGGTTACCTTCCTACCTTTACTTTTTCCTACTGTGTGTGTTTTTTTTATTTGCCGCTTTTTTGCTTCCGTCTTTACCGCACTCTTTAATTTTTATTTGCTCGGCATACAGCGGCACAAGGGGGGAAAACACAGCGAAAAGAAAACTCTTAAACGGCACCCTGCTGTGCGCACATCGCTCAAGATAAACATAGATTATATCGTAGCGATCTTGTGAGCAAAACTACGTACCACCTATGAGATAGCAAACCACAGCGAAACGTGGTTAATTGATGGGTTTGAAGTAAGAAGTGAGGGGGAGGAAGAGGGGAGGTAGCAAGGGTTGCAATACAAAACGGTTGATAAAAAATTATTTAAAAAAAAAAACCTAAACAAATGTCACCATATATGCTTTAAAACACTTCAATTCAAGCTATTCCATAATTATAAAATATTTAATTTGTTTAATTTTTTCTTTCACCTGAACCTGAAACCTCCACCAGATGGAAAACTTCTCTACTACGGAATTTTCTAAGCGGCATATGACATTTAAACATCAAAATTCACTAATTGGGAATTGTCATCTGCGTTTACAGATCATGATTGAAGACTTAAAGCCAACAATTATTGTTTGTATGTGGGAAACCATCCTTCGGTTTGCATCTTAGGCAACACTTCACTGTATATTCTCCTATCAGGAAAAAGGATCAAAGACATCATCAAGAAGTCCAGTAAAATCTAAAGATGTAGATCAAGAGCAAAGTGATCTCTTCGAGTCCTCAAAAGGAGTATCAAACTCAAGGAATTCGAGGCATAAACGGAGCAAACGGAGCGTTTATTTGTTTCATTCAATTATATTTGTCAGTTTTGTATCGTCTTGCAAAATTAGTGCTTTTTTAACTGCTCACATTAATTTGCAATGCACAGCGAAATAATATTTCATGCTTGTAGTCATAACAAAACCCTCGAATGTTTATCTTAGCATATGTTTGATATGGCATAAGGGAAAGGAAGACTAGGTTTACGTCCACCGCTTCGCAGCGCTTCGGAACCATATGGTTCCGGCTGGCGAAATTCTAAACACAGGCACACGGTCACGCTTCCCGAAACATTGCCGCTAATGTTTATCCCATATGGTTGCGGAACGGGTTTCGTGCCTTTTTCTGTTTTTGGTTTTGAAATGTATTTCAAGACCCAGCTCGTGTGCCACTTGTGTTTCGTTTTTGCATATCTTTCGGTACATCATACTCAAACACTCCCTACTTCGGGCCTGAGCTGAGTGAGTGCTCTGATTCTATCATGTTTTCTACACCCTTTCCCCAAGTTCTACAAACAAAACTTCTTGCCTAACAAAACGGATAGGTTGACGAACTGCAATTATTCCCTTAAAGCCACTGGTCCCCAAACACTATTCGGTCGTGGGTGCCATTCCAGCGTCGCTTCTTTGCGTCCATTTTGCCCTACCAACATTGCACAACATGCGATATTGGGATGGGGCGGAAGAGTTCGTGGTGGGTCTTGTAGAAACACAAACATAAACATGTGTATACGATCGAACGCAAAAATTGCCCTTTGTACCGGACATTACAGCGTTTCTCAGGTGATATTCTAATGTAATTCACATTAAAAAAAGGTTTCATATGAAATGGTATTTGTAGCAAATGATATTATAAATAAGTGACCAACCTACAGGTATAAACGCGTGAATTTGATGTAAAGTATTGTTTTGAAATCTAATGTTTTGGAATATGTCAAAAATATGTTTTCATTCGTGAAATTATGTGAATTTTTTTTGTGCAGAATCCGCTTCCACTTCATAATACCTAGTCGCCTCTCCTTATCATCTGATGCGTTTACGATATCATCTAGTTTACCTTTTGATATATAGCATTTAAAGTTACGTGGATGACATTACAATATCATCTGAGAAACGCTGTATATTAAAAGTGCAAAAAGGGGTTGGAGTTATTTTTCCTTTATGATTCACCGCCGATATAAGCGCATATCGAGATAGAAATGGAATGAATCGGAATGCACAAATAAATGCTTCTTCAACATGAAACATGATGGTGAATATTCCTGTGCGGAATGTAATTCCATACGGTTGCTCCAGTATGGTTGTCCACTTGAATAGAATAGTTGTGGTAGTTTTGTAAAGTTAAGCTTCATCGCATTGAGCAGAATGATGGCATATTAAAAACATGCATCTATTTTCGTTTACTTGCCATAAAATCATCAGTGCAGCAAGACAAAAACGATAGCTAATCCATCTAACGCTGGAAGAAACCTTCCAACGAATGATGTTGGTCATCATCTAGCGGGCAGCGGTGTGGGGAAGCACTGCAAATGTGATGCAACTTCCTGCTCTGGTTTTGCAGCAGCATTGCACTTGTGGCAACATTGGCACGAACGCGAAAGCACTCTCGATGTCTCGGAGCCATTATCGGCTTTTGTTTTTTTTTTCTTCATTTGTTTGTGTCGTATCGTGAAAGCAAGAAAGGGGTTGTCTACGAAGGGAGCATTCTATCTTTTACAAAATTTTGAAGTTTTTGTTAGATGATGAGATTACAATAATCGCTCAGAAAGTCATCTAAAGAAAGCCATCTTAACGGTCTTAGATGACTTTTTTTAGATAATGAAATAGAAGCACATGATATCATATTTCAAACGCTTTTTATCATAACGTCAGTATGACAGCATTAGTTGAAGTTTCGATCCCGCGAGTATAAACGCGATATTTGTACATTTGTTTGACAGTTACCGTTTTAAGATTGAAGCATTCTAACTTCACCTTTTTGATAGTCGATTCCTTGTGACAGTTGAAGCTACGATTTTAGTATCTAAATTGTGTATTATGTGTCATGAGTTAAAATTATCTTTAAAAATAAATGATGCAATTCATTGTTCAAAAAATAATTATTACCGACAGTCTAACACAATTTCAATCTACCCAAAAAAGGAGCATAAACTTCCGTTTTAACAATTCATTTAAAAAAATAAAAACCAAAACAAAGCAGATGAGCTAAGGGGTGTCCTCGTGCGAAAGGTTCATTACAAGGGCCACCACCCAATCGTGGAACCGTGTTCGCGTGTCCGCACCCGTTGTGGAATGTTCGTCACTGCCACGTGTCGGCTTCATTATTTAAGTAGCGCTATGTGCCTGTTTGTTGTATTTTCTGTTCCGTTAGTATTTGTGTGCGCCCGGGTGTTCTTTTTTTAAGCTTGTCCCAGCCTACACGTGGTGGTGACATCATGTACAAAGGGAAGGTCCTTCTCGGTGGATCAATTTTTAATGTCCTGCCGTTCGCTTTTTTACCATTGCCCCTTGCGTTTGTGGTTATTTGCGGAATAGCGACACAAATTTTTATTCAAATATTTCTTCCCCTTCTTGTTTATGGTTACATGAGGAAGTTTTCAAGGGCCAAGGCAATATTTACCATAAACTTTTGAAGGCATTCGGTACCTTTGATTCATTGTGTATTTTACTTATATTTTTATTTTTCATTTCAAATCTTCAATCCCTTGTTGTCTTCTTTCTCGTCTACTCCTATCCTCAAAAACTAAATAAAAAATGGTGTATAAAGTGCAAATTGATAACGGCTAAAATAAACCGGTAGTAGAGTGAGCTAAGCAGTGCTGGAAACCCTGGTAACGGTAGTCCTCAGGTCCGAAAGGTTTTCCCGTTTTTGTCTACGTTTTTTCTCCTCCCTTCCGTAGCTGATGATCATTTGCTATCAGGTCTCTCTACCTTCTGCACTATCGTGCGGCTTAAGATCGTACATTTGACCGCTTTTGATGGCGCTGGCTGGCATAACGTTGAAGCGCCCGATTAATGTTGCTGTGTGCCGTACCGGTGCCCGAACTGTGGACAAAATAAAATATAAATAAATTAAACTTTACCATCTATTTTTTTTTCTTTCAGTCTTCAGTTATAATTGACTTTCCTCCGCAGGGTGTGAATGGTGCGTTTATTGTGCGGCATTTGATTACCATCGACTTTGCTTTAGCGGCATTTGTTCGCTATTATCTACTTTTTTTTTCCTCCTCCTCCTTATAGTTTGATTGTTGTACATGTTATACTTTTTCCTTCTCTCTCTCTCTTGTTTCGTTAATTATTTATCCGTACGCTCGTATGCGTCTTCATGACATTTGCTGCGGATAGCACCGTACAGTTTGTTACTCTCTTTTCTTTTTATGATTGTATAATTATAGTTGCAAATTTGCTATAATTACGAAAAAGTAACATGTTTGCTTGGGCTGAGAGTGATTTATTAATATTTCTTCTTTTTGTTGCTCCATTCACTGTTACTTATACAATTTTTGGATGGTTCATTTTACCGTTTAATAATTTTATGCAAAACTAGATAATTTTTATAAGCGTGTAGCATTTAAAAATATGAAAACAATAACGTAAATTTAAAATGTTTCATTTTTGTATGCAAATTATGAATTTGTTTTTCATAAGTGTCATTATTTTTTTTTTTTGTTATTTTGAGTTTTGAGAGGAACAAATTTGACAAATAGATTTTTTCATTCCTATGTTGATATTGAAATTCATTTGAAAATATAAATTTAATTTAAAAAAACAATTTTTTTGGTTTTTGTTAATGATGTATTTTTACTTTGAGCTGTGGTTAGTATTAAGGGTACAAAACTTTAAACGTAGATATTTTGTAATGACATTTATGTTTCTCTAGAGTAATTAAAAAAAAAAACAAAAAAACAAATGTTCTCCCAGAACACGGGAGTTTGTTTGCTCCGACTAGAAGAACCAAGCGTTTTAAGCGTTTTTCGTTCTTGGTTAATTTTTAAACAATTTCGAAGAGTTGGAGTATATTTTATTGTTTATTGGAGATCTTTCTTGGGAATATATATGTAAAACTCATTTTTCAACTACCATAGGAATGTTAAATCGCAAAAAAAACAATGTGATAAAAATGAAGCGTTTCAGTCAAAATAACTGATCCGGTAGTTCTAGTGTTAAATTAATTAAGTTTATGGAAGATATCTGATTAGTTTAGTAAAAAAAAATTAAAAAATTAAATAAAAAAAGGTAAAATTATTTTTAACGCGCTTAAAATAAAGAATAAAACAAAGCCATACTGAAAAAATAATATTAAACACTTGAAGGTTGAAGTATAAACTCATAAATGATGAAGAACTCATTTTTAAGTGAGTGCCAAACAATTCTTGATGAACGAAGTCCACTGTGTGGCTTATCTGATAATGCTAAAAGTTGTCAGCTCCCTCTGACCAGTTGATTTAAAAATTTAAATTTAAAATAAACAAAATTTTTGCAAAATGTGATTTAAACTAGCATAAAGAGCTGATACATTGCACGCTAATAAATGACATATTCACCTTCATAAGACAATAAGTACATAATTTTCGCAACGAAATAAACGTACTTTTAGAGACAATTGTTTTGAACAAAAAAGAAACCACCTCCCTCAGACGACAATTCCCACAGTTGTCTTTTATTAATTTTATCTTACTGTGAGGAATCGTACAATCGCTTCCTTCCAACGTTTTGTTGCGACCGGAGGGACGGTCGAACAATCGCACGAAACGCTCAACGCAGATGGAACGTTTCCGAAGGTGACGCGAAGGTCACAATTTCTCAACTTCCAACACGGTATTTGCCATCGACCGGATGATGATGATGGTGCAGTGAAATATGACACGTAATACGCAAACTGTATCATAAACAGATAAATTGTTCCAACCCTCCCGGAGGCGAAGAACCCGCGCCTGGGGTGGCGGGTGCGCAACAACCAGGACGTCTCCAGGCAATCGGTGGAATCGGTGGAGATTAGATTGTTTATTTTCATGCCAATCGCGGTACGGGGTGGTAGAACGTGAACGCAAACCGGGAAGAAATAGTGCTTAACGCTGCTTAAAACTTCCCTTTGTTTGGTGGGGAGTCGTAGCAAGTTCGCGTGTTTCTAAGGCTTGAGGTTTTTTTTTTTTTTGTTGGAAGCCTCAGGTGCTCATCGGACGTTTTGCATGTTGGGATTTCCAACAAAATTACGATTGTTTTTTGAGGGGGCTATATATATAGATATATAAGTTTGTGGTAAAAAAAATCGAGAGGGTTTGGTATAAATGTAGCTTAAGAATGACAGCTTAAGAACATTAACCTGGTCGGAAGAGAGAGAGAGAAAAAACCCTGGAGTGATTGGGCAGAAGGGTGCGTTTCGCTTCGTCTATGAATGATTCCGATCCTGGCATTTTTTGTTTGTTGCCAGCGCAATATGTATCTATGATCAACAACCTGTGTGTGTGTTTCGTTACTTTTTCTTTTCGTCCAACCAATATTCCCTTAGTTGTGCACACTAAGTAGTGGTATGGGGTGATTTATGCTGCACCTTGTTTACCCCCCCCCCCCACCCTTTGCACTAAATTTATGAACTTTTCCAAACAACGGGTGGGGTGACGCCACCTTCCGTTCGCTCGTTTCTGCTCATGTGCGGAAATCGATCAAACACCAGCACACGGAGCATGCGACGACGACGACGGCAACAACTGGTAATTGATGCTGCTGCTTTTGGTAGTTGTGCGAGCTCCTCGTGTCAATGCCAGAAATGGGGAACAAAGATGTTTTTTGCGTTGCTTAAACCGCGCCTAACGCTCTGTCAGCGATAACGTTTCCGGCGACTAGCATCGTGGGACTTTTAAACACAGATGATCACCAGATCGAGTAGAGAGTAGCGAGCTTAGCAAACATAATTTATTGCTATTCTTCAAGTATTTAAAAGATCTTTTTTAATAATCTAACTTTTATGGACATTTCTTTGTTATTGCTCAACTGACATAAATTTTTGAAAGTAAATTCCTAACAGTCTATTTTATGACATTTATCCTCACGCTTTATCGCAGGATTACATTGAAATACTCCAACAGTTACGTGACTAGATGTGACTTAATAGTGAATTGAAGAAGTTTCCTATTGATGCCCTTTTTGAGCGTTGTCAGACTGTTGCTTTTATTTGTCGAAGCTCGTGATAGAGGATTTAAAGCTATTCCCACCAAATTTTTTTTTCGCAATAATTCGACTTTCTTAGCTATTCGGTAACTCGAATTGTATACTTATGGTATCTATAGTAATATAGTAGTTGTGCGAACTCCGGAATGGATTCATGAATCCACTACTATTCTGACGTATAGAAACCGGATTCAACTCCGGGAGAAATCCGGAGTTTACTCTGAAGTACTCCGGAGTTATCGCCGGTGCTGCATCCAGAGTTATCTCAGGAGTAACTCCAGATTCAATTTCGGTTAGTCGACGCGCGCAGTTAGTTGAACTATTTTGACAACCTCTTCAATTGCTCAGTCCCCCGGGTCGTTAATAATGCGGGAGTAACTCCTGAGTACACTCTGGAATGTCTCGGTGTCGGATTACTCCCACTCCTGGAAAATTGAAGATTTACCCACCACTATAGTATAGTAGTAGTTGTTGTTGTTGCAACACAAGTTGTATTAAATTAAGTTGGGGTTTAATTTATATTTTCTACCACATTAATGGATTGCAATTTCGTTACTGGAGCTATTGATGTATGTCTGGACATGCAAAGTGAACCTAAAACTCTAATGAATGTGAACCCGGTTTAGAACATCGTCTGAGAATTTCCGGAAAGATCTCCAGTTTACATGTTCTTCCTCTTGTATTAAAAAAAACTTATGAAATGCATGTCAGTACTCTTGGAAAATCAGTATCAAAGTTCTTGTCAAGAATATTCCAATTTTACTATCAAATATTATTGTCCAAAACGACTCCACTTGCCAACTGCTACTCCGGTTCTCCATCAAAAAAGCTGGAAGAATACATTGAGGCACTTGTGCGAGTTGCTACCTTACCGACACCATTTCCGATGGTTGTAACAGATGCAACCACCATCCTCCCATAGAGCTGTCAGTCAATTCAAACCAGACGACGCCATCCATTGGTGGTGGCCCAGTATAGAGACTCACGTTTCCGACCTCGGCTCAATAGTTGCTCCTCTTTATGCCCTGCCGTCTTACTACTGCATGCACATATTTGTACATTCGCTGTATGCAAACACGTTTGCATGCGTTTTCGCACGTGACTGGCGTAAAGTGAACGTGTTTGCTTTTCTTTTTTTCTTCTTGCTGTCGCTTATTTGGACGGTAATGCTCGTTCACCTTCTTTTTTTTTCTTTAAAGTGAAATAGTTCACATGCGTACCTTTGGCCGGTGCTTCCGTTCCCACACAGCGAAGACGTTTCAGCATGTTCTACCTAGAATTAGCCTCATTTGCTATCGATTTTTTGCTCCCGTTTCGTTAGCGAAATACGAGTACCGCGCGGGCAGGCGTGGAAAGAAGTCGTAAAAAAGCTTTAGAATACTCACCAAACTGTTTTTTTTAGATGGGTTGGTGAGAACGGTGATCTATCTGGTGCTTAGTTCGCTTTCTCGTTGTCTTGTCTCGCACCGTTAAACGACATCGGGTTTGATCGATAATCGGGCGCGCGCGCTGAGTGTACTGGAAGTGAAATTTCGAACGCTTAAAAAATGACATTCCCTTTGTTTCGTTTCGAATTTCTTAAGACCACTCAACGCCTGACGAACAAAGTCTGAGGTATGGGAATATTTCCTTTTTTTCTAAATAAATAAAATAAAGAATTTTTGACGATACTGTGTATGATTTGAAATAGATTGAATGTTACCAAGTCTTAAATGCTTGGAACTGTTTTGCGATGTGTGACAGTTAGCCCAAACCGTGAGAGTGAATGTTGTTGAACTTGAACTTCCGAGGACGGGGTGCGAAAGCTGAGCATAATTTTATGTTGTTTGCTTTTTATTTCCGTCTTGTCTCCCAAGTCTCTTTAACACGAACGTGCGGAGACGCCAACCATCCCGCAAAGCACCAACATTGAAATGTTGGTCAAGAGCAATAAAAAAAACCCAAACCTGTTTCGAATGACATACCCAACAAACATGGCGGCAAAAGGGTTTTTGGGGAGTGAAAAGTGGAGGCCCATGTGAGGAGAGGTTTTTTTTATTTCTCTCGATCGATCGATCGCTACACAACGAGTCGCCGCCGGCGATCATCTGTCAAAAAAAAATTCGCATTTCGGGGGTTTTTTTCGGGATGCTGTGCATCCATCAGCCATTATGGTCGGTGGAAAAACGGGAACCGATTTGATTGGTTTGACCCACATAATGCGTCTGTTATTCGACGAATAAAGTAATGCCGAAACTTCGTGAAGTTAATTTCCTGCTTTTTCGCTTCTTTTTTTGCTGTATTGATTACGGAGATCCTGCTGAGGAAGGGGAATTGGTTAATATGATAACTCCAAAAAAAAACATCAACTCACAGAATGCAAAGCAACAGCGCGCGCACCCCGGAGAATGAAGAGAAAGTGTAAAGCGAAATGAAAAGTGACCATCTTCCGGAGGAAGAAGATACGCAGCTTGTCCAAATGTCTTCTCACATTTGATTGTCAGCATTTTTTGGGGGGTTTTGGTTCCCATCGGTTTTATATGGTTGATTTATTCAAAGCGGCTTAGTGGCTAAGCAGATGAAACGAAACTAACGTATGGGCTGCAAATGAGCAACTAGGTTAGTTCACAGACATGGAGCAATATTTTAACATTTTCAATGAAAAATTACTTTTTCTTAATAGTTCTGGTTTGATAACATTGAGTTCAGTTTGTCCTTGAAATATTTCATGAAAAGTTTCCTATGATTTTAATGTTAGAGTTTTCTCTATTGAATCTTTTGAAATGAGTCATTAATATGAATGAAAGATTATTTGAAGATTCATTCAAATCATGAGTAGAATTCCGAAAGTATTTATTAATTTTCATAATTTCGAATGAATCTTCAAAGATTCATGAATCCTTAATTCCTTTCTTTCCAACAAACTTAAATTAAAACACCAGAGAAAGGAGGGGCGCGTGGGTAGTAGTCTGGACTTATTCCAAAGGTGCTAACCGGGTGTTGACGTTCAACCACATAAATCATCGGGGTGTCCCGAAACTCTAAGGATTCATAATTAAATGAGAATTCATGAATCTTCAGAATACAGATTCGGATTCATTGATTTAGTTCAAAGATTTGTTCAGATTCATGAATCTGAATTAGATAATCCAACAATAATTAATTTATAACCAAAAGCTTTGTATCTGAACCCAGTAAACAATTCTTAGAGGTAACTCATTTATAATCATTGACTCACAGCGCATCCACCTTAGTGATGGGTATATCCTCAATTTTCCCCGAGTTGAATTAAAAATCCGGAGTAATTAACTCTGGATTCAACTCCGGAGTCAGCTCCGGAGTAATTCGGAGACAATTCCGGAGTAATTCGGACTCAACTCCGCAGTAATTCGAAGTCAACTCCGCGGTAATTCGAAGTCAACTCAGGAGTAATTCGGAGTCACCTTCGTAGAAATTCGGAGACAATTCCGGAGAAATTCGAAGTCAACTTCGGAGAAATCGGAGTCAACTCCGGAGTAATTCGGAGTCAACTCCGGAGTAATTCGGAGTCACCTTCGGAGAAATTCGGAGACAATTCCGGAGTAATTCGAAGTCACCTTCGGAGTAATTCGGAGACAACTCCGGAGTAATTCGAAGTCAACTCCGCGGTAATTCGAAGTCAACTCAGGAGTAATTCGGAGTCACCTTCGTAGAAATTCGGAGACAATTCCGGAGAAATTCGAAGTCAACTTCGGAGAAATCAGAGTCAACTCCGGAGTAATTCGGAGTCAACTCCGGAGTAACTCGGAGTCAACTCCGGAGTAATTCGGATTCAACTCAGGACTACTGAGGAGTTAACTCTGGTTTTTTTCCGGAGTTGAATCTGATTTTTATACGTCGAAGTGGAAGTGGATTCAGGAATTCACTCCGGAGTTCCTACCACTAATCAACCTATTAACGAAAGTAAGAATTTGTACATTGTTTTGAACTTTATTTCCCTACGAAGCAGTAAAGTTCGTACGAAATTTTCCCAAAAACTTTCTTCTTGCAGGCCGGGCACATGAAGTTGCGCACTGTGTACGATTTTGTTGAAATTGTTCAGGCAACTTTATCAAAATCTCTTCAGCCGGCATTTACCGGCATGTTTTCTAACAAACGATCCACCGCTCCCCACATACCTCCCCCAAAAGCGAGGGCAATGGCCATTGAGACGCGAAAGAAGAGAAAAAAACCAGTACGCGCCTCGTACGCGGTTTTCCGCACTATTGTTTCGCTCGCCGATGTTGCTTCGCGTACGCTGCAGCTTTTTTTTGGTTTTCCTTTTGTTGCTTCTTCCCCTGCCCCGTTCCTCTCCCGTTTTTATTCGCCTAACCTTTCCTTTGCTTGTTCACTTCTATCACTGTTCGGCATTGCTGTGTTGCAATTGCTACGTTTTCTGCGTTGCGCTGTGTCTTGATGTTGAAGTACTTCTTTTACCACCCAGCCTTATGCTCGTATCGGTTTTTATTTCGATAAGTATGTTGCGTTTCGTATCGTGTTTTTGTTGTTGTTGTGTTTTTGAGGTCACAACTTTCTTCACTCTTGGCCCCCCAACCGTCCCCCCTTCCCAACATCCCCCCCATTTTGTTGGGCGTGTTTCTGTGCGCTTTCGTTTGATTTTTTCCGTCCATGCGGCTTACGGCCCGAGGAATGCGAGTGTGCTGTATCTTGTGCAAGCGTTGTGAGCCAGAGTGAGACACCAAAAAAAACCCCGAAACGTCTAAATCACCCCGAAAAAAAACAGCAAACGAAACTTGATACACTCAATGGGGTGCTGCATTTTGGGGTGGAATAAATTTCGCTTCTCCAATCCCTCCTCGCACACAGAGAGAGAGAGGGATGTTGTGTGCTGCGGTATGATAATGATGGACGAACCGGTTGTGAGCGAATTTTGTGGAATTACGATAATTCGGCACTCGGGTTCAATTAATGTGAGTAAGCGATAATAGAAGGCACTTTAATAGGGGTGTGGGGGGGGGAGGGATGAAGGGGGGCAATCATCATATGTCAGATGGGTAAAAAGTTTATCCATCTCCATCTTACTGCTTGGACGGTCTGAACTACATTGCACATCTTCGCACAGTTCAATTGGTTCATGCAAAATGCACTTTTTATTTTTTTAATATTACAGTAAAACAAAAAGTGTGTATATAAAAAGGCAGAAACTTGTATTGCGAAATCATAAAGAAAAATAAAAACAGGAAAAAAAAAATTAAATGCAAAAGTAAAATTAAAAATTTATATAACATAAAGGTGTTTTTTTAGAGCATTTTGTTTTTGTCATTCGTAATTTTTTTGTTTGATGTTGTTCTTTATTTTTTTCCTTTATTACTTCAATCTTTATCTTTATCCTTTTTATTCGTTCGATTTCTCTTAAAAATTTTCTTTTTTTTACTATTATTAATATTTTGAATGTTTTTATTTTGTTTATGTACGCGAATCTTTATCTTTATCGTTTTTATTCATTCTACTTCTCTTGCATATTTTCTTTTTTTATTATTATTAATATTTTGCATATTTTTATTTTGTTTATGTTTTCTTTTTGTCACACTGTGATAATTGAGAATGTGATTAGAGTTAATGTTTAATAAAATTTGTTTATTTCATAATTATGAAAATTTTAAAAAAGAGCATTATAGTATCAATAGCTGTAAATTCTAGTTGGTGTTGATGATGAACTAACAGACATAATGAGTGATTTTTTTTGCTCTCTCCTATTAATGCGTCTGGTTAACCTTTCTTTCCCATGGAAAAAAGTTCCCTTTTCATTTATAAGCCAACGAATTGAAGGCAAAGGTCATTAGAGTGTGAGGTGGTGGGCGGTGAAAGAATGGGAAGACGACTGAGAAAAAAGATTTACAAAAAAACCTAGGAAGCTCATGGACGAGTGCGCACCCGTTCCACTGTGTCAGAAGCTTGTTCACTCAGCTGTTTTAGCCGTTACGATGCCCGTTATCTGATGATGGTTGCAAGAGTTGGGATGAGGCGAGACTGACTGAGCAAACACTAACTATACCAACACTGTATGAGTTCCAACGGACACTGCTCTTGCCATTCACCACTGTGTGCCCTTTGTGATCGTCAAGTAAAAAAAAAGGGCCACACATTAAACCTAGCGCCAGTCTCCCAGTATGACGATTATACACGACGATGGTGCACAGTAATTGAGTGTGTGTTAGATGCAATGCAAACATTAAACTATTTTAAAACAAATAGAAACCACACACTCAGATAGAGGGAACGAGAAACCGGAAGAAGTTCTGCACTATCTGTCGTTTGATTTAATTGTGCGCATCTTGGTTTTAGGGTGGAGGAGAAGGGATTCAGCTGCGTGTGCCGCTTGTAAAATGCTTACGAACGAGAGGCGGCCTTTTTGTTTGGATTGTGTTGTACAAGCGTTGGTGTGTATGGTTTTTTAAAGTTATTATTATTTATAGTTTCATCGGCACCACCCTCCCTGGTGCATTACGTCGTTTGTTACGCTTTTCCCTTCGGTTCGGTTCGCTCTCACTGTCCCGAAAATAGCTGCTTTTGTATAACTGTACGTGAATAAACAACTTTTTTTTTCAAATATCTAAAATAGTTAAAAAATGTCTCTATAAACCTTGTATGGCTCATAATATATAATCGAATCACAGTTCCACCGGGAACGCAATTTGTATTTATTAGTAAATAGTTAGCTATAAATTACGTGTGTGTTTCATTCTGACATATATATGATTAAATTAAATTATCAATCCAATGCCCTTTAATCTCTTTCCTCCCCCCTACCCCCCACCCCCTCACCCCCTCCCCATGACTGCCGTTCCTTGCTTTCTGTTTGTTTTTGGTTGTATATCACGCCGAAAGTGATCCCTATTTACCGTTCATTCCATTCCGGTACTCACTTTCAACCCATCCATCATCTGTGCAAGTGCATATTAAAGACCGCAAGTCCCATTGCTATCCCCCTTCCCTAATTCCCTGCCCACACGCGCGGGTGGGAAGAATAGTTCACCCTTAAAACTGTGCACGCTCTAAATAAGGCGCGGATGGACATCATAATTCATTTGACTGTTTGTCTTTACACCAGCATGCTTATCCTTTTGCCATTGGTTTCACATTTCTTTGTTTTCTGTTTTGTAATTTATTTGTTTTGCGCTTTGTGCTTAGCTGAGCTCTGGCTTTTTTGTTGTTTTATTTTTTTTTGTATGTGTGTTAGTGTCTCTCTTTTTTTCGCCATTAATTCAAGCTATCAATTTGCCGATTTCACTTTGCCCTGCCTGTGGGCATTATTTTCGACTACTTTTTCGATTATATTTTATGTGTGTGTTTTTTTCCTTCCTTTTACGCGGTGACTTTCGTTTGTGTGTTTATGTTTTTTTCTCTTCTCTCCACTCGGTTGTTTCACCGATGTAAACGCCCGGGCGACCTAGGAGACTTTCATTTTAACCACCTGGTTCCCGATCTGCCACCGGCTGAAATCGACACATTTGCATGCATTTTTTCGGTCCGAAGTGAAGTTTTTCCCCCCGTTTTGGTCCTCCCTCCCCGGTGAGTAGCGCGAGGTTCGTTCGCCATCGACCTTGCTCCCTTGTGTGCAAGATCGTTGATCGTGGTTTGGCGGTCAATGGAAGAAAATTAACACATAACACTGCTGTACCTTTTTGGTTAAGGGAACGGAGCAGCAACAAAAGTTACAAAAAAAAGCAACGCGATAAAAGGAAAATCAAGCATTTTGTGCGCAAAAATGCGCTCATTTCCTTGTTACACGTGGTCGCTTGCTAACAATTCGCAATATCAGCAAGCTTTCCATCCAAATCTCTTTCGTTTTCCTTCGCTTGTCAGCGAATCCACCCGGCCACAGGCATGAGCGTGTGTTAAAGAAAAAAGGAATCGAACAACAACAAAACACGATGCAACAACAACGAGGTCAGTGCCATCAACAATGTGTATGTGGAGTTGTTGTTTTTTTTTTGGTTGTTGGTTTCTCTTGGATTTTCCCGCCCGAACACGCCTTGGTTACAGTACGAACGCGAAAGTAGCAATTGTTAAACAAAGTAAGCAACAACCTCCAAAAAGAGCCCCCCATTAGCGTTGTTTGTCATTGGAAAATGGTGGAAATTGGCAAATACCGTGTGCGAAACAATTACGGTTACATCGGTGCATGAACATCTACATACGAATTTCGGTCAACAGTTGTGTTTTTTTCTTAATTATATTTAAATTAAATATTCAACACAAAAAAAAACGCAAAATTATATAAAATTATTTTGAGCTATTTGTTAATGATAAATTCGCTCAGTTTTGTAGCTCAGTTATGTCTTCCTTCTGTCATTCGCGCTTTGAATTCGAAGCGTCGAATAATTGCATCATGCTGCATGTTTACCAACATGCCAACTCTCTTTCTCGCTCCCTTCCTCCCTTCGCTCTTGATGACCCTGACAGATGCATTTTTTAGTATGTGATGCAAACCAGGTGGGTGGACTGGGGGGAGAGAGAGAGAGAGAGAGAGAAAGAGATGCAACTACGTTACTGCAGACTAACCTTCTTCGGTGTAAAATCCTTGAAGAGGGAAGAGAAACATTTAACAGAAGCCCTAAATGGGTGTTTTAAAAAGGCAAAAAAAACCCTGGACCATGCAGAACGATTGGTCCAATACACCCGTTCGGCCATCGAACGTTCAAGGACATCGTGGACGGGTTTGCCAGTTTCCGTTTACCAGTGTTAAACACTACGAGAATAGATTTTTAGTATGTTTAGGGGGAATTTCTTCCATTTATGGGACCTTTTTTCGGTTGTCTATTGTGAGCGGTAAGTTATATTATTTTTTATTTTAATCATAAGTAACTCAATCAGTAACAAATTGCTGTTCTATATGATGCTGTAGAGATAAAAAACACAATAATTTTTTTTTTAATTTACCAATCCTCCATTACTAAATCCTGGGTTGTGTGCCCTGTCGAGGGACGTTGTTGTGTGACGCCTGCGCTATTATTTTTCGTGTTTCATGTACGAACGGATCATTTTCGGCAAAATGGTCAATGTCATTACGGAGGTGGTGAAGGTGGCCCAAGCACACCAAAATATCGAACCACCCTGTAAACAGCGACAGGGTTCGCGAGACTGGGTGCGTTTTGACGCCCGCGTCTTTGGCTAATTGGAGAGGAATCCCATTTTTGGACAGATATTTCTCTACCTTCCTCTCACAGCAGCAGCAGTGCGTGTTTTAAGCAGTGTGTAGGATGATGTTTCATTTTTTAAAAAAAATATATATATGGAAGTATCACAGTTGGAGGAACGAAACAAAACAATTTAGAGACATGCGTTTGCGATTTAATTTAAAAGAGCTTAACAAAATAAAAAAACGGCCAGCGCATCAGGCGGAAACCATATTTGGGTATTTGCGTGTGTTCACATTGCTCAATACCGTAAATTATTGCTATTGGATAGTTTTTTTTTTGTTTGTTAATTTTTGGCCTACTCCTTTCAAATTCACCATTTTATTTTTTTTCTTAGTGATGTTTTTGGGTTGATTACCTTTTTTTTTTTGAAGTCCAAACATAGATTGCACCCAATCAAGGACATCGCACTGGGCGACGTCACCGGTTTTTTGCAACATGATTGGTTCGTTGGAAACCCTTTTATGGCATGAGCAACTTCCATTCACTGTTTTCCGGTTTATGTGAATGAATAAAATCAATGCTTTAATCGGAGTTTTTTTCTCTTAGTGATATTGCAAATTTAGGGCAATGAGTTAAAAAATGTGGCAGAATTAATTTTCTTAAGGAAGATATAATAATTTAAAATAAAAATAATTTATAGTGGATTACAGTGGATACAATTCTAGTAAAAAAACCATAAAATCATAATTTATTAAATTTTTTTCGAAATCAAATAAAACTCAAGACTTACCAGAAAGCAGTAAACTTCCTACTACTACTAGACGAGTAAGCTAGACAGTAAGAAAAACCATGACCAAACACACTTCCAAGGTACAAAACATTGCCAAAGCTTTTTTTGCGAAATGAAGATGATGACAGATTTCCGTGGGACGTTTCCGATGGTGGTTGATGATGGCTTGCGTTGGGCACCCCACTGGTGTGCGCTCTCGCCCTTGTTTGGCCTTGTGCTTGCCTATTCAAGAACGAAGTCACATTGAAGAAGAAGAAATTTTTAGTTGCTGTATTGCGGAGTACTACGGCTCCCAAGAAGGAACTGCTGAATCCAGGAAATCATTGCCACCACCCGACCAAACTCACCATTTCGCGTGCCATTTATCATGCCACACACATACGGCTAGCTGTTGAAGGGGGGTGAAACTAGCCCCTTTTACGGGGCTAGCATTGGGGTTGAGACATTGAGTCACGTTGAGAGCGAGATGGAACACCACACCATCTTCCGACGCTACCTAACGGACACTGGATGCGCTCGTCGATTTCATTGCGTGTGCAATTCTTATTAAATTTGCGTTGGCGCGTGCTCGTTTGGCTCGTAGTTTAAAAAAGAAAAAGAAACAAAACCAGCTTCTAAATGCTCGTTCTCTCGTTTGCCCAAACGCTGTGGACTGCAGGGTTACTCAAAAAATAATAAACAAAAAATATTTTACCGTGCACTCGCCTATACACACGTTGAAGTCTTTTGTTTTATTTTTCTAATAATTGAGTTTAAATTGGATTTTTACGCAATTGATAGTTAAGTTTACTGTTTGTATCATTTCTTACATCATTCTTTAGTGTCTAGCAATAAAAAAAGTTAAATAATTAATCATAATAGTAATTATTATTCATATTATTTATAGTAATTTGCTGCCTATCCACAAACAAAATGTGCAAAATTATTGTTCTCGTGCGTGCATAAGTCCATTAACCCGTTCCGTCTGGTGATGATTCATTCTACCGGTTAGGGCTCCTTTCGCCTACAGCCGAATGTCTTGTCTGCTTGTACTTAGCAATGTTGTTTTGCCGCTTATTGCGCTCCGGTCCGGAACTAGAATGGCGAGCGGCTGGAGTTGGCTGCTTATTGCACAAGTAAGTGCACTTTCGTGGAGGGCAATTGAATTACTTTCTTTAGCGGCAATCGGGATAGAAATAGCAACCAAACACTTTGGAAAGGTTAGGTGTATCGTGGAATTGTGGAACAATCTATCGTTGCATCCTGCTCTGGCTGCACTTAATATGTGAACGAAAGAAGAATAAAAAAAAAACACAAAACCTTGGGTGCGGTGGCGTGGGTACAGCGATATCTTGAGCAGTCGATCGAACCTGGGGAATGAAGAAGTCCAAAGTCGTTGGCGCAACAGTGCATCTTGGCGCGCACGAGCAAGGTTCGTTGCACAGTGTTTGACTGTGACGACAGAGAGAAAGAAAGAGAGAAAGAGAGAGAAAGAAAGAGATAAAAAAAAGAAAAAGACAACACGAAAGCATTCAATTACAATTGCTCAAACCGATCGACAAACTCTGTCGATTTTCCCATTTTTTTTTCTTATCCGCTAAGGCGTGAACCCATCTCTAGCGGTGCTCATCATCCTTCTGTTCATGATTGCTTAACTGCAAAAGGCACAAATTCACCACTCACTCACACCCACCGACGGGGGCACGTTTCGAGCAGCTCGTGTGCTTCGTTACGTTTTCTATCTCCACCTCTCCTGTCTCTCTCTTCTCTCCTCTTTCTCTTCATCAAACCCTGCACAACGAATGAACCAGGAAGAAGGTCTTGCAATTGCTCCCTTTGCTGGTTGTGTTCTTTTTTTCTTACTCTCTCCCATTGGTTTGCTTAGGAGCGCAACAAAAGGCCCCCTCCCCCCGGGGGCCGCTCTTGTTCGGCATTATTTAATCGCATTAAAAATCATAATTCCGCATTAGCAAAATTGGCGACTTGCAGTGTGAGCAAGATGCGCAATAATTTCTGCATCGGGGAGGAGGGAAAAAAATAGCAAGTGAAAGCATCCGAAAGGAGTAGTGGATTGTATTTTCTTGTTTCGTTGCGAAAGATAACTGTCAACGAAGTTTTTTTTTAATTTAATAAAACAATTAATGTTAGTGGAATATGAATTGATCATAAATCGGAGCCGGTTGCGTAAGAGGGGTGTAAAACAATTATTCTTACAAGTAAAAAAAAAATAAAATAAATAATTAGCAAAAGGAAAAACTACGAGCGATAGATTTTTTTTTCTCGTATCACAATTCAATTATTTTACAGGGCTTTAGTAGCGGCGGGTGTTCACCACTCAACGGTTACCTATTAAGTTTGCCGGCTTCGAGAGTGTGATTAAGGTTCGCTTTCCTTTCCCGCCTAATTTTTTTCTCCCTCGTAGCGTGAGATAGACTGAGGAAGATGTGGGTGAGATGTGAGTGAGAAAATTTTTTTCTATACCCAGAAGGAAGTTATTAGACTTGTCGGGAGGGAGGGAGGAGTGATGAGGATGATGATGATGACGGTGATGCGTGTGAGTGAGAGTACCGATTAAATGCGATTAGAAAGTTTGATTGTTGTGTACCACGAGCGCCAAATGGGTGGGTGGGAGGGTACCGGGTTAAGTTTCATCAAAGGAAGATGCAGTTTTGGGCAATGATTTCGATTAGCGCCTTGTTCTTGGGGATTAAAAGCTATCGTAAAAGAATGAACGAACTGTGAAGCTTTGATTGTGTTTCTTTTTGCACTCATAATCTGCATAGAATGAACACAGCGTGGGGTGGTGATGATCGTGCCTAGTTCGATCATGAACAACAACAAACCGATTGAATGAACTTACCGAACAGTTAGACTAGAACCGTGGCTGGATAATTGGACAACAAATTTGAAAAGATTCATTCATATGACTCTTCAGTGAAGAGTCATTCTTATGAATCTTCAGTGAAGAGTCATTCTTATGAATCTTCAGTGAAGAGTCATTCTTATGAATCTTCAGTGAAGAGTCGTTCTTCTAAATCTTCAGTGAAGAGTCGTTCTTATGAATCTTCAGTGAAGAGTCATTCTTATGAATCTTCAGTGAAGAGTCATACATATGAATCTTCAGTCAAGAGTAATTCAAATCATGACTGACTCCCAAAAGATACATAAATCCTCAGAAATTCATCTTAAAGCAACGGCTTTCCTCATGTACAACACCGGGTTGCCCGAATCTGTGAGGATTATTCTTGGGTGATTCAAGAATCTAAGAGGATGGATCTGGAGGATGGATGGAAGAGGATCATGAATCTTCCGAATAGCGCTGTCAAGTCGAAACTAGCGTTGTGCTTATCGAATCATTTGAAAAGAGTCATTCATATGAATCAAAGATTCAGTGAAGAGTCATTCAAATCATGAGCCGACTCTCAAAACATTAACAGTTTTCATAACTTCAAATGAATCCTCAAATATTCATGAATCTTCGCTGCTTACACTTTTCAATTATAAACGTTAACCGGGAGGGAGAGGTGAAAAGGGGGAAGAGTAGACTTATTCCAAAAGGACGGAATCATAATTCAATGAGGATTCATGAATCTTCAGAATAAAGATTCAGAGTCATTTATTTAGTTCAAGGATTCGTTCAGATTCATGAATCTGTATCAGATGTAGTATTATTCACAAGTTATCGAATTGGAGTGGATATGTCAAATCGCCTTTGGAACTGTCATTTATTATCAGCACGGATGAAATTAACACCCGGATAAGCGGTGCTTCACCGTAGTTGAATGTTAAGCAATCGAATGAGTCAATCATTCACGGACAGCTTAAATGTTGTTGCCACAAGAATGACTTTCGTGTTGTAAAGCCGAAGGATCTGACGACACACGAGCACGATTTACGAACGATCGTCCGATATGATTGATCGGACGAAAAAGCGAAAAGATGGGAAAGGAAAGCGTTATTAGCACAATCGAACATTAGTGGAGTGTAAAAGCCGCCTAGGGGTCGCTACCAGCGGATGGCGCAGTAAAGAAAAAAATGGAATAGTTATTAGTGTCACGACACCACGCTTATTACGGTATTGGCGGGCGCAGTATCGAAACCGCAGCAGCGAACGATTCGTGCTTAATCAGTCCGCCCAAAGGCAACAGTTGACAAAGGGCGCCGGGGCGCCCTACGATGTTGGTTGGCAAGAGGGCGCGATGGTTTTGAGCAAATGCAACCCTTCGAGCGACACATGGCGCAAGGGCGCGTAACGAACAAAGAAAATCCCCCCCCGGGCAGTGGTGGATGCGGTCGGCGGCCATCGCGAAAACTCAGCTAACCTGTGTTAGCGAATGAACGTGGACGTTGCATGGCATGCCCCGAAAGGGTTTGAAGGATTTTTTTTTGTTGGTCGAAATCGAAAATCGACTAAAATCGAAACCACCGGTGTATCCTCTGCTGGACAGTTGCAGGCGTGTGTACCCCACAACACCGGATGGAGCAAAGCAAAAAAAAACCACTCTCGATTAGCTACGGTTTGAACGTTACGTCGTAAGTGACAGTTAGTGACGTGAGCGTTACTTGCTGTTAGCCGCTGGAAATAATTAGATCTTGGTATAGTGACGCAACAAGTAGATTGAACAAAGTGGATCTGTTTTTTTTTGCTTACGGCAGTAAAATTAGTAAATGAGATCCACATTGCGACAACAAAGGGCACAAATTGTTCTTTTCACTAGCAACAAGGTGTAACGCACCTGAAGGTATGCAATTTTTGTTTTTTTGTTTCATATTCGGTCGAGGTCTTCGGGGGACAAGATTCAACCGGAATAAAATGTAAAAAGAGCTGTCAACTCAAAACTAAACCGATTTGATAGTCGGTTTATTGTACCAACTTCATTTCTTGAGAAAAAAAAATTATTATTAATATTCAAAATTGCATACAGTCAGGCGCTACGAACCCGATATAGTAACGCTCGGTGGAATTAGAGTTAATCTTAAGTTGAGTATAATATTCACTTGTGTTGTTAAGAAATTTTTTTATCCATTCCACTCTTTTCCCTTCTCTTTACCTGCCCATCCAAACGTGGTACACATTTTATTAAAAAACCTACTCCATATATTTCAGTTGAACTCCTTTCTACGCAGTTACGGTGATCATCAGTCTCTCCCTATCTCGCTCTTTCAATTCAAAGATTTCCCGACGGCCTGTCAATCGGTTGTCGATGAACAATTTTCCGATTTCTTCCATCACCAGACGTTTCCTCCTGCCACCCTTCTTCCTCCCTTCTCACGTCACGATCGATGGTTTTTTAACAATCGAAACCGGGACTGGGTCGGATTAGGGCACAACTCTCCGTCCCACTTCTCTTCCCGCCCGTGCTCTGTGTCCAATAATTTAATGAGATATTTCCCACCTTACGCCTGTTCCCGTGTGCGCATAGAACTGTCGGGTGGAAACTAAACTAGATTGAAAAAAAAAGAAAACACAAACCCCGAAGAAAACTACATACACCGGTGCTAGTAACGATTCGGAATTGGTTGCGCTTGCTGCCTGTTGCAGCTGTGTGTGACTGTACGGGTTTGTAACAGAAAAAAAACCCCGTGAAAGCAAAACGCGTAACCGCAAACAGGCGAAAGTCACCGTCACCGATCGGATGTGACAAAAGCGATTTGCACCATTTTCCCTCATGGCTTTCCTACTAACAAAAACTTCCACGTCCACACCATTTTGTTTTGCGGTTTTTTGTTACCACCCTTCTCCCCCTTCTCCCCCTCTCCACTATGCTCTCGTTTGATTGGAATCGGTTTTTTTCTTGTGAGTTGTTAATTTTGTATATGTTTTTTTCTATTTTATTGCTGTTTTGTTGCTGTTGTAAGACGACGTGAACACTGCTTTGTGAAAAGTTAGGTCGCGATGTAATGGCATTACTGCCGGCTGGTGGAGTATGCACGTTACGCAGATGATCCAAATAAAAAAAACATAAATAAATAAAAGAAGTAGTAATCGTAGCTTGATGTGGAATCCGAAAAGCGTACGACGCGGATTTGATGCACACACCAAAAAAAAGTGAAAATCCAAAACAATTCCAAACACCGAAAGTGGTGCGTGTATGTGTTTGTTAATGTATTTGGAAAAATATAAACGGAGAACCATCGAAAGTGAAGCTTAAGCTTACAGATGAAAAGCAAAGAAAAAGCAAAAAAATAAAAAAGGAAAAAACACAATCATTTAATGAAAACTGATAGGGATGGATAAAACAAACAACCGACGAATTTGCGATTGGTAACTTTTATGTTTGTATTAATCTCTACAAATAAAAGTTAAACCCAATAAAATGATACCAAATATCGTTACGTAAGTGGCACCAAAATACAAAAAAAAATGTTTCGAGACAAACAATTACGATTTCAAATTTTTGGTCTAAGCGAGATCTTCGCGTGATGTCGCAATGAAAGTATCCACCATACACGGCTACCATCTATTGTGCATCAATCATTGGAGGTGGCGGAAAAAAGCCACAACTGGCCAAGCATATCAAACAAACATTATGTATCGTGTGCGGTTGATCCTTTTCATCGCGATCGATTTTTCCCACCTTGCCCACTCAACACTGACCAATTTGAGCCAATTTTCATACGCTTCTTGTGGTTTTCTCAATTTACAGAGTGACCTGTGCTCACTTGTTCCGCGACCTGGTATGGAGTATGTGCCATTGAGGACTCCAGCTGCCGAGACGTACCACTACCATCACGTCACCGATCAAACAAAGTCACTACAGGTAAGTTAGGATGTAAATTTGTTTTAATAATATGCGCATAACAATCAATACAGCCTGACCTGTCTCAACTCTAGAACTACCAAACGTTTTAGGTATTTTTTTATTTTTATAAACAATTTCCAAGACCAGAAATATGTTTTAATGTTTTTTTTACAATAGAAAAGATATGTAAAAGTCATACATTAACTAATTTAGAACTAGTGTTTATGAAAATAAAAAAATAAAAATAGATATTGACTTATTGAACTCATAATAGAAGATCGATTGATTTGTCCCACCATATGTAATATATAAGAATTTTGCTATAAATTTTAATTTGCTATAATAAAACACTACAGAAAAGAAGATCATTCGATCGATGATCCAAAAAACTGAACTGCATGGCGACTTTATTAACACGAAAAGAGACAAGAAAACTAAAATAAGGAGAAAAGTTAATTGGAATAAACGGCGGTGTGTTTCTGGATGGTCTAATTTCTTTTTTTTCATTAATTTTTGTACAAATATGGTTTTGCTTGATTTGGGCAATACGCTCTATTGGTGTTGTTCTGATCGTTTCGTGATCGTAAACTACCAATCGCAAAACATCCCTACAAGGTGACAAGGTAGTCGTCACCCGCGATAGGCCTTTTAAAGCCTGCAGAACAGCTTGTGCGCTGTGTAAACCCACGCAAAGATGAGAAATGAGAGTTTGCAATGGTCCAAAACCTCCACATTCGCCGTAAGACCGTCGAAAGACGGATAGTTTGTCCATCCGTAAAAAAAAACTGGAGAATGATGCAACACTCCATTGCCACGTTTGCTGACACAAAGGCTAATCTACCGCTTGGTACCAACCCCCCCTCAGTCGGATGCATCGGGTCACTCGGGGTGCAGCGTTTGGTGCCAGTGCAAACCATATAATGCCTTTACGCGGGTAGATCCTTTTCTACACCTACGTCGATGTGCTTAACGTCTGCCTTTCGTTAAATCCACACCCCGTACCAGACCCCGTCATATGGCGCGGGTTTTAAGATGTTTGATGGCGATCGGTTCCGTCGGTAACACCGACGGATTCGAGATGGAATTCGAAAGAAAAAAAAAGATATTATATTACCAATCGCTTTACCATGGCTCACTAGAGTTCGCACTTCTGGTGGTTTACACGGGTGCATAATGGTAGCTATGCGAGTGGTTCTATCGCACACTAATTCTCCTCGTTTGGCTTCCCATTAGCCTTAAACACGATTAGGCCACCGTTCAATGGGAGGAAGAAAAAACGACACAAAACAGGAACACAACATTTCTACCAACGATAGTCGAAAAGTATGCTAGTAGAAGTACTTTGGATGTTATTTGTGTGTTGGTGCTAAAGTCATAGATTAAACAAAAAAGAAAACCAGGCGTCTCCATGTGTTAAAGATTCTTTCGTTAACACTAGAACTACCAAGCGTTTTAAGCGTTTTTCATTCTTGGTTAATTTTTAAACAATTTCGAAGAGTTGGAGTATATTTTATTGTTAATTGAAGATCGTACTATGGAATATTTATGTAAAATTCATGTTTCAACTACTTTAGGATTGTTTAACCGCAAAAAATAATGTGATCAAAATGAAGTGTTTCAGTCAAAATGACTGGACCGGTAGTTCTAGTGTTAATTATTTTTTTTTACTTTTAAAAACTATTCTATTTTTCTTTTGTAATTAGCATCGTAGTCTATTGAGTATTCACCTCATGAATTTCAAATATTATATTGGCACGATTCACTAATACGAGATGAGAATAATCACTCTTTTCAAAGAGTTGAAAGAGAACAGTATGAAAGAGTGATTATAAGGATTTGAATAATTTATTCACTCCTTTAAGATAGACTCTTGTTAAAACTCCTGTTGAGTGATTTGAATTCAAATTGATAAACGAAACACTTTTATTCTCTTTTACGTAAGGCTTACCCCTTACGTTTTTTTTGGGAAATTTTGCAAAAAAAATAAAATTGATTTATTTTAATGCCAATTGGTTGAAAAAAGTTTGTTTCCACTCAAATAATGCTTTAAATAAAAAACAGAATAAAAAATGATAAAAAAATTAAAAAATTATAAAAATTAGAAAATTTCATAAGGCTCATTTTTGCGCCAAGTTTTGGTTATAACTCGGTCGGTATCCAACGGATCGCCAATCTTTATCCTGTGGTCGATAGATGGCACCAATGGTTACATTTTCTTTTTGGACGGCCATGCCCTCAGATGTCTGTGCCAGAAGTTATTTGAGGAACAAAGTTCCGTACCCTGTTTGAGGAACAAAGTTCCTTACCCTGTACTCGAAAATTTCATAAGGCTTACCCCTTACGATTTTTTTGGGAAATTTTGCAAAAAAAATTAAATTGATTTATTTTAATGCCAATTGATTGCAATGAGTTTCTTTTCACTCAAATAATGCTTGAAATAAAAAAAAGAGTGAAAAATAATAAAAAAATCAAAAAATTAAAAAAAATGAAAATTTACTAAGGCTCATTTTTGCACCAAGTTTTGCCTATAACTCGGTCGGTATCCAACGGATCGCCAATCCTTAAACTGTGGTCAATAGATGGCACCAATGGCTACATTTTCTTCTTGGACGGTCATGCCCTCAGATGTCTGTGCCAGAAGTTATTTGAGGAACAAAGTCCCTTACCCTGTTTGAGAACATGTAAAATTTTCCTCATTTTTTCTGCAACTCAGCAAAATTTTTAAATGTGATATATTTGAATGCGAATTTGTTTGAATAAGTTTCTTTTCACTCAAATAATGCTTTAAATTAAAAAAAGAATAAAAAATCAGAAAAAAATTTCAAAAAAATTTTCCACTNTCGGTCGGTATCCAACGGATCGCCAATCCTTAAACTGTGGTCAATAGATGGCACCAATGGCTACATTTTCTTCTTGGACGGCCATGCCCTCAGATGTCTGTGCCAGAAGTTATTTGAGGAACAAAGTTCCTTACCCTGTTTGAGAAAATGTAAAATTTTCCTCATTTTTGCACCAAGTTTTGCCTATAACTCGGTCGGTATCCAACGGATCGCCAATCCTTAAACTGTGGTCAATAGATGGCACCAATGGCTACATTTTCTTCTTGGACGGCTATGCCCTCAGGTGTTCGTGCCAGAAGTTATTCGAGGAATCAAGTTCCATCGCCTGTTTGAGAAAATGTAAAATTTTCTTCATTTTTGAGCAATTTAGCAAATTTTTTAAATGTGATATATTTGAATGGAAATTTGTTTCAATAAGTTTCTTTTCACTCAAATAATGCTTAAAATTAAAAAAAAAATAAAAAATCAGAAAAAAATTTAAAAAAAAATTTCAACTCGAAAATTTTATAAGGCTTACCGCTTACGTTTGTTTTGAGAAATTTTACAAAAAAAATTAAATTGATTTATTTTAATGCCAATTGGTTCAAATAAGTTTATTTTCACTCAAGTAATGCTTTAAATTAAAAAAAATAACTAAAAAAAATAATTAAAAAATAAATTTGCTAATCTGCTAAGCCGAGGCGGATCCCGTTTCATGTCCTTCAGGCTAGCCCGCTTGTTCGCATATACAGGTTTAATCGTTATTCAGAGCGATAAGTTTATTCATTTGGTTAGCTTGAATATTGTACACATGTATTCCGTTTCAACTCATGTGTATGAAACGATTCGTTTCAACTGATTTTAGTTTCAACTCATTTTTGTTTCAATTCACTTGCACATTTTCGTTTCAACTCACGTATTTACTCTTTTTGCAACTCGACTGACCACGGCTACATGTTTACACTCATGAGTGAGTAAGTGAAAAAAAGAGTCGCTAAAACTCCTCGTGGTGAGTGAACGAAACTCGTTCAATTCAACGTTTCAACTCATTATCTCCACTCTTACTCACTTTGCACATCTCTAATTCATATGCTCAGGAATTAACTCACTCACTCACTCACTCACTCTTACTCACTGAGTGTGTAGTGTGTATGCGAAAAGCTTTTGAGGTTTTTAATGCCAAAAAAGATTTCCGCTTCGGCCCCTTCATTGGCAACTGGAATTCTTTTTACCGAGGATTCTGGGGGTAGGTTCCATGTCCGGCTTATGAACACATCGTTTCGGTTCATTTCGTACAATAGCCACAGTTTCAATAATTCAATCGAAACAAACGCTCACGTCATCGAATGTTAATCAGCGTGAGAAATTTATCAAGCATACGATAATTAAATGCTTTCCGTTAATTTAAATTAATATACCATTACTGGAACGGTTTGTGCGAACTAGCAAAGGAAAGGAGAGAGAGAGAGAGAGAGAGAGAGAGAGAGACGGACGGATTATTGAAATGTTCTTAGTTAAAGAGTGAACGCTTGTTACAGACTGTCGCGCACAGTACATTGCTATAATGGTACGTCACCCATCCAGCCAACCACTAACGTTATGTTTCGCTCTGTTTTTGCAGGATTTGCAGAATGAAGTCGCCGCTTTACTGGAGTTCCGTGATCTGGTTATTGAAACCTTTCCCGATCTTAAATCGAAGATGGCTTCCTCAGCGGCGAACAGTACTCTTACCGGTCTACCATCCACCTCATCCCTGGGTAGTCGGTAAGTATTGGATTTTTTTAAATGTTATAATAGAATTACCTGTAATGGTGTTTACATTAATTTTGGTTTTGTTTTTTTTTTTAATTTCGCTTCTTCGCGCAGACGTGAGTGGGAGCCGGGAATACGGATTCGGCGCAAACTAACGCAGAAAGAAGTGGGCTGTGCGGATGTTGTTGGTGGCAGTAGTATAGGCAATGGTGGTAACACCAGCAGTACGACGATCATTCCCGGTACCGGCGACGGTGGTCCATCGACGAGCGCCGGAAGCGGCAGTACGGTCACGTCCGGCAACACCGCCAGCAGCAACACCAATGCGTCCGATCTGAATCATCATCATCATCATGCGCATCATCAACAGCAACATTCGTCGTCCTCGCTGATCCGCAGCCGTAGCAACTCCCATAGCGGTAAGAAGGAACCAAAGAGCGGTGAAGGCAACAACGGCAGTGTGATACAGGATTCGGGTTTCTCCAACGAAACGTCCTCCTCGAAGGAGACGCACAGTGCGGCATCCTCCACGAGCGGTGCTGTGCAGGTAAGGGGTTTTTTGTTTGTTTGTTTGGTTTTTTTTAGGTTATTAATCGGTGCTTTTCCGCAGGGAACGCTCATCTTGCCGACGGCAACCAACCGACTAGGGACGGATGCCGGTGGCGAACTGTGGAATCTGCTCGATGTGATACATAGGAAAAGTAGCCGGCTCCGGGAGGAGGTCGATCAGCATCTGGAGCGGGAAAGACCTAGGGCAACCAATTTAGCTATTAGTCATCATGCACCGGTACACCATCATACGCAGCATTTTCCACAGGGTGTTGGAACCGGTGACAACAATATCATCATACACCATAGCAATCCGGCAGCGGTAGGAAGCGTGGCAACGCCCGTACCTACCGCACTCGTAGCGAACGTACCGATCACGCCGGTTAGTACGACCGGCAGTACTACCACCACCGTAGTGGTATCGGGCGGTGTACCAACTGCTGGTAAACCCTTCCAGAGAACGCATCATCTAACAGATGGGGAACAGAATCGGCAGCAGCAGCAACAGGTTGTTCGATCCGGGAGTGGTACGCTAGCGGACGGTACGGATCATAATGTACAAATACTGCGTAAGGAGCGCGACCGTTTGCTGGACAAGCTGTCCGAGTACGAGGCAGAAATGATAGCCGGCCGTATACAGACGACAAAGATGCAGGACGAGGTGGAAAAGCTCACGCTAACGATGCGTGACCTGCAAAAGCAGCTCACGGTGGCAAACAATCAAAAGCAGGAGCTTCACAGCAAGCTACATGATCTCGCAAATACGCAAAATGTAAATAGAAGTGCGTCTAGGTATGTATGCCCCCCCCCCCCCCCCTGCCTCCTTATATCGTCAACAGTACTGTCAACTGATTTTGTTTGAACCCATTTTCCATGGTCACAGTTCACCCGAGACAATTACCGCTCGGCAGCAGCCGACCGTATCTCAACAGCAGCAAACGTCACCGCAGCTACTTAAGACCAGCGCCCGGTACCGTAAAGGATCGTACGGACAGGACGAAGCGGAAGTGGCCGGTGCCGAACCACCGTACCCAATCATACCGGGTGCGGACACACTGACCGACGGTGCTGTGATTGATTCGCGAACGCTCGGCTGGTTGGATGGGTTCCTTGGTGCACCCTGGGTACAGAGGGTGCGTTCGCTCGATTCGCAGAAGATAGCCGCGATTCTGCTCGAGACAAATATCGTCGGACTGCAGCGTCACCTGCTGACGGTGACCGTACAGAATCAGGTAAGATGATACCCCGTTTTCCTAGCTTCCCACTGACACAGAAGGGCCGTAATGTGGTGTTTAACTATGCAAAGTATTTTTTCTTCTACTGTATGACAGTATCGATTTAAAATTTATTATTTCTAAAGTGAATTAACCATTCCAAAAGGTCACGCAGGTCAGTAGAGGTCATTCTGGAACTTATAAGTGATTGACATAAACGTTTGAAACTTCAAGTTTGAAGAGGAACTTAGAGGTAGAAGTGAAATCTTGCTACTACAATAGAACGTCGATTATCCGGGGTACTCGGGACCGGACTGATACCGGTTAATCGATTTCCACGAATAATAGTCCCTTAAATATTAAGGTCATTTATACAGTGGAGCGCCGATTATCCGGGTACCTTTTATCCGGCTGTCCCATTATCCGTGCAAAATCAATGATGGCAAGAAACAAAAGCTTCAATAGGTAATTCGGCTTAAATTCGAAAAAATAGAACAGATTTATTTTGCCAATTGCAACTAAGCAAATTATCATCTCGCTTTATAAAAAAAAAAATCCACCCATTACGCACTAAACATAAATATTTATCAATAAGAAGAGTTGTACCTATTATCCGTGATATTCGCTTATCCGGCAGGGGTTGAGTCCCGATGAGCACGGATAATCGGCGTTTCACTGTATATCTTGATAAAGCGTATATAGTATCTGTACACTATACTATGGTGGTCCTTTTGATGCTTAAAAATGATTCTGGATCAAGCAAATTATTATCAAATAACAATTAAAATTTAAAACGTCATTACAAATATATCGTTTGGTGACGATTTTGATAATTTGAACCAACCAAACATCAGTACAAATGTTCACCGCGGTTGAACAGCTGTCAATTTCCGGCTCACAGTTAACCAGCCGGCCGGTTAATCCGCCCCCGGATAATCGACGTTCTACTGTATTTTTTTCTGTTTCAAATTTCATTTTTTGATCCAGAAGCTATACCAACAGCATCATAACGATCCAGAATGAAACATTTCTATTCCACACTGAGAAAAAAATCCACTAATAGCTGCAGCACGAAAATCCAGCAATTTTTTGTTATTGTTGCTTCCTTTGATTCGCTATTATTTTCATCGCATGTGGTGTGGTATGCTTATAATTTTATTCTGAACAACAACAAAAAACAGACAAACTTCCCCTTAATGTACGTCAGCATGCTGTTTAAGTTCCAGTTTGCCGATCGGCTGGGTTTGGTTGGGTGCTTTCGTCGGTTGAACAATAGTTACCTCAAACCCCCGTACGAACATTACCGCTAGAATCCGGTCCGCCACCGGTGAATCCGGCCGGCGGTGCTGTTGTGGCAGCGAGCCGCAACGGAAAGGCGTTGGGCAGGAACCAACTTTTAGCTCCGACTGGCTGGAACAGTCGGCCCCAATTTTGCTGCCCCTTTTCGTTGTGCCCGGATACTAAACCGTTTCGGTACGCAGGTTAGCAACCTCGATTTTTGAATAATTTTTTTTACTCATACAAACACATGCGCGCGCACACACAGGCAGACGCAGAAGGTCTGTCCAGTTCGCTTTCGCTCACGCTGTTATTGATGCGTTGATGGGTTCTTTGTTCGCGATTGGGTTTACCAATTCATGCAGCGTGCCGGGGTACTGATACGCTTCGGTGTCGTGTGAGGTACGTCCGGCACCCAGGTGTGGCCGATTATGGACCGCGGGAATCGAATGTCCAGCTGGGGCACACACCGTATTGTGTATGCCGCTTCGGTAAGGTGCATACATCAAGGGTTTGATGTAGTTCCTGGGTGGGTTGACATACAAGCTGTACGTCGGTATTGAGAACAGGGTAGAGATCATCTATTATTCAATTCAATTCAATCACTTTACTCCGTGTGTAGTTGTGCTCCAATGAAGTGTGCCGAGTTGAAAATTCGATCCAAAAAAAATAAAAACTTAAAGCATTGTGATTTGCTTAATTTTGCATGACATTTTAATATACCAAGTGTATTATTGGGGCGGCCCGGTGGTGCATGTGATAATCGGCGCCAGTCCACACGGCCGGACCGGGTTCAAATCCCATCCGGACCGTCCCCCCGTAGCAAGGACTGACTATCCGGCTACGTGGTAAAATAAGTCTAGTAAGCCAGAAATGGCCGGCGTGACCTGTAAGGTCGTTAAGCCAAGAAGAAGAAGTATTATTGTTCAATTACAGACGTATAAACTCGTGTGGCACACTGGAACTAGGTTGTTTTGTCAATCTTTTACAGCTCATTCTTTCTTCTGCTGTTGATAGTAAAGTGTTCTACTAATCTAGTAATGCATCGGAGAGTACCTAACGCATATTACAATTAGAACCTTGATGTTTGTCGGCAGAGGAAATTAAATTCAAATCCAACATGGCGATCATACCTGCACTCACCACCTCTCCCCGCCTGGTTGTGTCAACCACCAACACATTTCCTCTCTTTTGCAACTAACCGTTGCGAGTGTCACACCTTTGAAATACATCATTTCCCATTGCGCACTTTGGTGCTTGTGGAACAACAACAAAAAAAATGTGTAACTACTACATTGTACATTGTTAAAAATGGCTCCCATTAGGCCCGTGATTTTACACGTGACCACACGCATCCGGTTGTGAGGTGTGTCTCACATGTGTGTTCCGAAATCGTCTAACTCCACCATTGTTAGCCGCGCGGAGCCAAAAACTTCTTCCTAATGATTAGAAGAAGAAAAAGCGTGTTGGTTTTTTTTTATCTTCGTCGTGTGCTACAAAAAAAAAAATATATTGCTAACCAATGAATGCACAACGAGAAGAAGAGACGCACAGAGACAGAGTGATCGTAGCACCGTCACCATCACCATCGGCATGGTGTCAGAGATTATTTGATCGTTACTCGTGTTCTTTTTTTTGTCGTTGGAAAGGGTGCTGTTAATGTCTTGCTACTTGTTTCTCCAATCAAGACCCCATTAGTCAATCTAATTTGATGGGTTGCTATTTTCCGGCATTGTGACGAAGGGGCCGCACAGAGACGCGCTAAACAGGCAAAGGAACGAATTGTAAATGATCGTCGTGTAACCCTTCTGTCTTGTGGTCCTTTCTTCGCTTCCTCCACGCAATTGTCACTATGTGGGATGGCCGAGTCGTGGAACACGCGGTTTAAAGTGAATGGGTGAAATTTAACAAGACAATTTAGGCTGAACGAACGGCTGATTAATTGTTGATAGCTGGCAACCGAATAGGGAGAGATGGCTTTTTTAAAAGTTGGGTTAGGTTTTTTTCCTTTGCCAGAGTTTAATATCTATTTCGAGAGAATACTGCACTGTTGGTATTTTCACTGATAATATAATGTCAAGATTAGGGTGCTTGATATTAGTAATGATGTACTAAAATTGATAGTACAATTTAAAAAAAAAGTTTAACACTAGAACTACCAAGCGTTTTAAGCGTTTTTCGTTTGTGGTTAATTTTTATACAATTTCGAAGAGTTTGACTATTATTTTATTGTTTATTGGAGATCGTACTATAGAATATATATTTAAATTTCATCTTTCAACTACCTTAGCATTGTTTAACCCAAAAAAATAACATGATGCAAATGAAGCGTTTCAGTCAAAATGACTGGACCGGTAGTTCTAGTGTTAAATAATTTAAACATATTTAAATACAATTTCAATAAAAAATGAATATATTATATATATATAATATATATAATGAATATAATGTTTGCTAAATGTTTTTTTTTCAAACATTTTCGCCTCCTGCAATATTTTATTTTTAAAATAACATCTTTTGTGCGTTCATATCTGTTAGTTAACGATTCATAAAGGAAGCGCGTGTGAATAAACGTTAAGAAAATTTAGTACAAACGCTTTTAGTACCGATCAACAACAGCTAATTACTCCCGCTAATCTACTGTACGGTTGTATCTAGCGATACAAAACAAAAAAAAGTCAGCACCATCCGAGAATGGAACGAAGAAAAAGCTGAAGAGGTAAATGGTGCGATTTACCGTTCGGTGCCGAACGAACCGACGCACCCGGTTCTGCATGCTAACGGAGCCCAGCTCTAAATATCGGTTGATTTTAGTTTTGTAGTCCAACCAATTTTTGTGTGGCGAGTGCTGCGAACGTTATTTAGCATTTATTATCATCGGTTCTCTTCCGTATGGCGGGATTGTTCCATATCTAGGGCGATTGTGTCGAATGTGCGTGTGTGTGTTGCGGAAAGAAAAGAGGAATTAGCTTTTATGTGAGTGTAAGTAACAGTAAGCACGGTAAGCGTATTATACCGGCAGAGATACAGGCTAGAATAAGACTACCAAGCTGTGATTACATCGTGAAATATTGCGGTTAGTTGGAGCATCAATTGGAACACAGTGAAACATAAATATACAACTATGTTTCAGTCAGTATTGTAGTTATAATATCGAACAGCAACAGATTAGACAGCATCCCATCTCAATCATGTTCGTTCAGTGAAGTTTTCCCCTTAAGCGGCATCCATTAAGCTACTCATTCAGAAGCCATCCAGCGTGGGTGGTTTAACATTTTATGGAATCACTTTCGCTTGAACGTTTCCGACCTGTTTGAGGAATGGAGGTACCTCTGACAGTTCCTCACTGTGAAATAAAATGACACTAATACTACCAATCAAATAGGGAATAGGGAGCAAACGCCACTATGCGGGGAAGCGTTTTGTGGGAAACACATTTGACAGAATGAAGCGTACAAAATATTGGAGAAAGCTGTTTAAAGCTAGTTGAAATTTGTACTATAATGTGTTTTTCTTCTATTCTCTCCTTTTGACAGATATTACAGCAAAGGTTGGATCAGGCGACAGGATCCCGCACCTTCCTGCAGGAAAAGTTAGAAAAATCGAAGGAAGATATAGACGATCTACGGTTTCAGGTAAACTGGTAGCAAACAGCTTAAATCCCTTAAAGTGCCTAAAGTTATCATCGTTTTTTTTGTGCGTTGGTGTCTATTTTAGCTGAAGGAGAAATCGATCGAACTCGAAGGTACAAAAGCTCAGCTGCGTGTGATCGAGTCAAAGACGTCAAGCAAATCTGTACCACCGTCGGCTGTCGGTAGCCCGGAACGGGTGGTTGGTACAGCATCAACACCACCACCACCACCACCGTCCGCACCTACCATGATAGGTACTTCGAACGTTCATCTGCAACACCATCATCAACATCTGGCGCAGCTGGCGATGCGTCTGCAATCGTCGCAGGTATCGACGCCCTCCATGAAGGCGATGACACCGGTCGTAATGGATGATATTGCGCAACACCAGCAACACAGCAGCAGTACCGAATCGACGCAGGATCAACCGGAGCGAGACAGCATAGGTATGGGTGGTCGATTGCTACATCAAACTGCGCCGCAGCAGCAGTTACATCACCAGCAACAGCAGCAGCAGCAACAACCACCAGAAACGCCCCGCCGTCGACCATCGAAGATACCGTTGCCAGGGTCAAAAGGTTCGGCTGCACCGAAACCACCGACCGGTCGGAACTTTTCTGTCACACCCACACCAACCACACCGACGACATCGGCCCAGCGTCCACTCGGTGGTGGTGGCGCATCGTCCGGGCCACCGTCGAACCGCAGCCTAACGAAAAGCACCGGCAGCCTGTACGTGAAGTCAACCGACGCAAGCTCGTTCGGTCAGCAGTCGTCGCACCAGCAGCCGGCCCACCAACCACCGCAACCGATGGCACGCACGCGCGATACAACCAGTACCAGCAGTGGCAGCCTGTACCGGGCCGATTCCGCACTCAGCTGGCGCACCAGCAAGGATACACCGTCGCTGGAAAAATCACGCTCCTCCTCGATACCGGTGTCGGCCGGCAAGGGTACGGCTAGCGGGGCACCACCCTCATCACCCGCCAGTACGAAGGCGTCCATCGTGGTTTACGGTGGGGCGGTCTGTTCTTCGCCGCAACCACGCGCCAAGCGCGACAACCTCACCAGCAAGGTAAAGAACTGTGATTCGCTGTCCCGGTTGCAATCGGCCCAGGTGTCTACGCACGGGTCGGCCACCGGTCAGCTGAGCAAGTCCGGCTCCCGGAAGGAGCTTAGTTCCAGCCCGGGCAGCGGTATTAGTAGCGGCGAACGTAAGGCAAGTATCGGCGCTGGAGGAGGAGGAGGCGGCGGCGTACTGCGGCATGCTTCGACCGCCTCGATCGGTTCCACCGGACAGTCGGATGAGTCGGCAACGGTAGCTGCGACAACCGGCAGCACCACGTCAACCGGCAACAGCAACGTCAAGGTACGCAACCGAAGCTGGTTGAATTGGCTGAAGATGTAAAAAAAAACGCGTTTCGCCGCGTGCGCAGCAACAGCAACAGCAGGGCCAACAGCAGAGGAAAGGGGAGGGAGGTGACGGAGGCGGCGGCGGCGTCGGCGGCGGCAGCAGTGACGGTGTTAAACACCCTCCATTACCACCCATCATCACAATTACCACCAACCACTATCACTACCACCACCTACACCACCACCCACCCACCAACACCATCATCACCAACCGTCCTGTTTTACCCGTCGCCGGGAACGCAGCGATGAACATTCGTCAAAACAGCGCGCACTTGTTTGCTCTCCCTGTTTTCTCTTCATAATTTTTGTTTTATTACGTTTAAAACTCGTTCTCTCTATATTTCGGCTCAGTTTCTGTTCCTCTAGGCCGGTGGGTTTTGGGGTTTTTTTGTTGTGATTTCACTGTTATTTTTGGGGTGACTAATTTGGGCTTTTCAACAAATGCGTTCAGCAGACCAAAAACAGGCACCAAAACTGGAGCCTGGTCCGTTTTTAACCTGCTCTACCAATCTGGCTGTACCTTTCTGCCTTAACGCTTGCCTCACGCACGATGATTCGAGGACCAATAGTGTCCTAGTAAATGTAGTACTTCCATAAGTACGCCTCAGGGGTTTCTATGCATTCCATGCATCAAACAAAGACTTAATACGTCTCCTCAAAGCGAGGGGATGTTGGGGACTCTTTCATTAGTTTTATTGGAACATTCCAAAGCGGATATTTCTATAGAGTTTGGCTACCCATAAAACATCCACACTAGGGACCCGTTTCCCGTAGGGTTATGCAATTGGCATACGGTACGAGAGAGTTACGCCTAAACAAGGTATTCACTTGGCAATCGTGTTCTTAGGGGTTTAAGGTAGTATGTCTTTCGCTTGATTTCATTTTCCTGCGCTGCAAAACGTTTTCTATTGTACACCACAACCTCTAAAGGTATTGTTAGTCAGGGATGGGTTTCGTTCTTGGTCCTGTCTAGTGACTGCAAAACAGAAACACCTCACACAAACAGAGGTTGTGCCGCGAACACACTTAGAAGAAGTGGAAAAGAAATACCTTGTGTTGTGTTAAAACAGCTCGCAAACTGAGAAGCGTTTAATGTCTCCAACAATTCCCACATGCTTCTCTCCGAATTCACCGCGTCAAAAGTCAAAAGCCGATCAGCTTGTTTAGAAGCTACAATCTTTTCGGGATTAACTGAAATCTTTTCTTTGTACTCATAAAGTCGACACACTTGCTTCTGAAATATTAGGCGAAGATAGCATCGAGTCCACACACTTTCCCTCAATCATTCTCGCTTCAACGCTGTCATCCAAATAATTTAATGTATTCGCACTTCGGAAATTGAAAAATCGGCCCCAGTTGGTTGGTACGGGGACAGAACAATATTGAGGCAGTCGATGTGGATTTATCGGTCAAAGACTAGCGAACAAGTTTTTCTTTACGATGATAAACAAACGTGGCTATACCGTGCCAAGAAGACAAGTTAAGCGAAAACGGACAATCTCCCGGTTGCTAATTCTGTTGTGTGTTTTCGTTACGACATAGATTAAACCCCTTCAAATCTCTATGCACGTTAAGACTCCTAGCGGGGTTCACTGCACGGTTGAGCTCTCGAGATATGCCTTGAATGCGAATCGAAGATATTAGATGTAATAGCCATGACTTGATAGATCGTCCACAAACCCTCCCCCACGATTCATGAAAGTTGAGCTTTTAGGTGGTTGTTTAAAATCGTGCAAATTGGCATAAATGACACACTTTACTTGATATTAAATTTACTTTCCGTTTTGTTAAAAGTTTAGGTATCTTTTATTTCAGTTTTGTTTCCACTCTGGAAGGACATCACTTCCGAGGGTTGTATCTCGAGGTTCAGCTGTAGTAAACTCACAGTTGATATATCTAATTAACCTTCCTTTTTCGGTTCCCTCTACCCGTTGAAATGCAAGAAGGACATCACTTCCGAGGGTTGTATCTCGAGGTTCAGCTGTAGTAAACTCACAGTTGATATATCTAATTAACCTTCCTTTTTCGGTTCCCTCTACCCGTTGAAATGCAAGACTGTATGTGTGTTCGTTTGTATGTATGTGTATGATGGTGTACGGGTTTGCGTATCTCATCGCGTTCTGAGGATAATATCCGTGTTTTCTGTTTCGTTTTCATTCTCTGTTGATTTATGGCGGAGGGGCGTTATGTTATTAAGCGCATGTTTTACTGAGCCTGCAAATTGTTGTATTGATCCTTCTAATATTCAAATGTTCATCGAGTACGGTGTTTGTTGAGCAGTGATATCAAGATACTTGAAATAGTGGAGAGTACCACTACTGCCAGTGCCGTTTGGTAGGATAAGGTCGGCGAATCGGAAGTGTATAAATCTATCTAATACAAAGCAATTATGATACACCAAGAGTGAAGGAACATCTACAGGATGAAAGCGACTAAGATAAGATGCTACTGCAACAGTTAGGACATTTCCGGCCCGCAGAACAACTCTGATATATTGCCTTAATATAAATGATCGACCATGAATCGGAAACTCGCATACTCACGCATACATGCGTGAAGTTACGGCGATGGTAGTATTGTCAATGTGCGACAGCGTAAAGGATATCGAGCAAAAAACCACAACAATGGGCAGTAGACGAACTGAATGCAGCCAGTCCAAGGACCAAATCTACAAAACCATTCAAAGGACAATCCACTAAACACCAGTACTAGCACCAACCAAGGAAGGACGGGATCGGCGCAATCGTAGAGATGTGACGCTCACAGAGACGGGTCCAGATTCAAACGTACCGATGTCCGGCAAGCCTTACAAAAAAACCTGCTCGCCAACTGCTCACTACTACCACTACCATTTTACTACCCACTGCTACTACCACTACTACCACTACTACTACTAGTGCTACTACCACAACATCCACTACTACTGCCTACTCTAGCGCGTGTGGTATCTACCTGTTTCTTCTCGTTTCGTAAGTCCTGTTATTTTGTTTTTTTTCTTCTTTCATTTAGTTTTGTAATTGTGTTTTTTTTCTCCTCATGCATTCCACTCCTTTTTTTTGTCTATCCCCATAATATTTCTTTACCATTCCCTTTCATCTATTTATAACTTTTTTTTTTATAAATATTCTCCTCACCTCCCTCTCTCTCTCTATAAATATGTATCTCACTCCACCCCTTCCTCTCGCTCTATAATAGTCTCTCTCTCTATTGCTCTTTTGCAATTGGTGTACAGAGTTTGTTATTAATGCCTACATTTTCCATTTTCTGATCCATTTGTTTTACTTTTTGATCATTGTTCACTTCTGTTTATATTGTATATCATTGATCACCTTTCTACCTTCTGTTGATATTCACATATATATATACAGTCTCTTTCATTACCTATTTTTCATATTTGTGTTAAAAAATATGTTTATACCATTTCCATTTACACATGGCTCACGGTTTTATTTCATGGCTAGCTTGGTACTAGTTGTCATTTAGCAGTAGTTCCACTCTGGTTTCATTTTCATTTCCATTCCAGCTTCATGCATCTTCAACCCTTCGGTAATGTGTGACTGGTTATGCATTCCACGGAATGCATTGTCGCCATACCATCCGCCATTGGTTATCTTAATGTGTTGTCTTATTTTATTTTTTAAAAACTATTATTTTGCCATTATCATCACCTCCTACGTATTGGTAGCTAGTGTTGTAGTGCTTCGATTCATCTTTTTTATACTTACATATTGCCAATTAGCAGCATAAGACGTTTAACATTACTCATGTGTATAAATACGAATTGAAATGAATGAGAAGAGGACGGATATGTTGTTGTGTAGGGTAATCAATCAACACCGGTTACACTTAAGGATAAATGCTAGTAGTCGCTAACACAGTAAGAAAAGTGAGTGTTTTGCGTTGTATGTCAATGCTCAACGTACTGTCATTAAGAACCCAAGAACACATAGTAAACCATCGTACATTAGGAACTTTGTTGCGTAGGTGCTACATATACATATCGAGAAGCTAGAGACGTAACATGCTATTGGAAACAATTAGAAACAAAGAAACTAGACGAACCCGACTAGACAACAATATTTGAGCTGACTATCCTTCCTGCAGCAGCAACAGAAGGTAGTAGTTCAATAGCTTCTATCCAAGTAACTTACCAATGGCATCTCCTCATCATCTTTTCTCGTCCATCATCCTTATCCTCGCTAGTATTTTAGTATGATTGTGTACTTTGTGTGTGCGTGTGAGAGTGCTGGATGTTAACCCATGCAGTCAATTCATTAGCTTACGTTGTGTATGTGTTTGTTATAACTTTCCAACGATCCTAGTAACAAAATAGTGTCATTTGTGGTACTCATCCCTCTCAAACATCAAACACTATAGATCCATTTTACGCATTTCGATTCATTACATCGTTATCTATCACTTTTGTTTGTTTCTTTTTTTTAATTAGTTTTTATTATTCTCGATGTTCTTTTTTGGTTTTTGTTATGTTTTCCATTTTGTTTTCCTTTAGTTTTTAATTGCTTTTATGTTTTTTTCTTCTTGTAATACTTTTCTTTTTCGTTGTAAAGTGCGAAGAAAAGAGATCTGAAGCGCAAAGTGGTATACTGTTTGTTGTGTGCGCTTGTGTGACTGTACGAACTTCCTGCTCCTACCGACCATCAGACTTCGCTACTCAGTAGAAGCTACTCAATGTGAATATACTACACCCAGCTGTACTACTGTACCGCTTCAAGCAGTCGTTGTGGACGTGTTCGTGCTAGATCAGCTAGGATTAGTGGTTGTTTGGAAGAGTATTTTAGTTGACATTGATTGCAGAAAAAAATTGAGGAATCTATCAACGGGTTACAGGGTCGTATGTGTGGATATGTGTGATTGCATGCATGTGTCTAAATAAATTACCAAAGACCAGGAATGTTAACTTAATGCCGACGTTACAGCGCCGTAAAGAGTAAAATTTTTGTATGGTGAAGGACATAACCTGAAAACATTGTACATCATAATACATCTACCGATTATGTAGGTTTAGGAGAATGGGATCTTTCTCATGTAAATCGTAATTTGGGCTTAGTGTTATATACCCCCCCTGGTAATACATCGTGGCTAACGTCATGTACAACACCATCTTATCACCGTAATCAGTAATGCGCAATCGAGTTGGAAGACGGCATACATACACTTACCTTCACAGCTTGTGCTCCCATTTATGCACCTTTTGATTCTCACCCCTTTAGTTTTCTTATCGGTTATGTTTCGCCGCAAAACCGGGCTGTGCTTCTTACTGCCTTTACTAATGGAAGTAGTTGTAACAAAGCAACGCATAACTACACAACAACAACAAAAAAAACATTCTAGAATAGAGAGAGAACATTTACCTTATCCTTTGCACCATCAACCTCTCCAGTAAGATCCTATTATTTTGCAGTAATTCAAATTGCAAGTTTGATTATAATAAGACTAGGTCTAAACGTCCGTTACTCATTATTCTGTCTTTTCGCTTTTTCTCCTTTCCTTCTCTTTCTCGTTTTTCAACATTTTCCATTCGCTTCACATTCCTTCTGCACAATATTGTACGCTGGTACGGGAACATCTGTGCAGGCACGAAGAAACAACACATTCCGATTGGCCAAACCGACACTAACACCACTGACTGTGCCGGATCTTCCGTCAAGCGTGGGCATCGTATCACCACCACCCCTGCCGGATATTACTCCTTCGCCGGACACGTATGCTTCGTCGCTCAAGGCTGTCGGGCGGGTACGGTCGCAGACGGCGACTGGAAGTACAACGTACAAGGTGCCGAACAGCACCACTACCGTGCGTCCATCCTGTTCTACCTCAGCGCTGTGTGAAGATGCCGGACCAAGGGATCTGATTGGCGAGTATCTGGCGGCAAAGAATAGGGCCGCTACTACGTACCAACAGCCTACGATACCGCCACCCATCTTTCACGTCAATGCGGACCGGCAGCATTTGCTTGTGCTGCAGGATCAACAGCAGCGTCAGATCGACGAGCTGGCATACAAGCATCCGATCCTGCTGATGGACGCTTCGGAAGATGACGAAGAGGACGAGCAGGATGGAGTGGGGAAACAACCGTCCAAGGGTCAAGAAGTGGATGATGTTGGTGTGGAAAGGAATGGTGGACAGGAATCGCTAATTGTGCCACGGCCTAAGCTGAATGCGTTCCACTCGATAAAGGAGCAAAAGGATGAAGGAATATCGGGCTGCCGGCTTGTCGGCAAGGTTAACCCCAATATACTGAAAACCTGGGAGCAGCTGTTCGGTGGTACGGGTAGCGCATGTTCCCATCAGCGCCAATCATCGGACGGTATACGAGCGGATGTGGATGGTGAACACAGTACTACCGTTACCGGTACGACGACGACGACAACCACGACTACGTCTGGTGGAAGTCTTGAGCTAACCAGCAACGTAACGTCGTCGGAGGCGGGCAGCGAAGCGGACGATCGGCAAAGCTGTCTGCTGTACTGTCCCCAGCGGCAACCGTACCCATACACGCTGGGCGACGAGTTGTACGAGTTTAAGGTGAACCGGTTACAGCATCCGGCCGGCCAGCAACCATCCCTGTCCCGGCACGCACCGTCCCAGGTATCGTCCTCTACCACCACTTGCACTACAGCGACGGCACGCAACTCTTCCGATGGTGTTGATTTCTACGATAGTATTGATGCGGTTAGTGCCTGTGTGTCACAGGCAGCGGTGGGCACCAATGAGCAGCAGGAAATGCAGGACGATCTCGGAAGCTACGATGATGCAGCTGGTGGCGAAGCGTTAGCCGAGCTAACTTCGCTCGATCGGAAGCGCCTCCGCTGGTCGATTGTGATCGAGTAGCGAACGATCATGGTATTGCCGAGTGTTTTATCAGTATTTTTATGAGAACGAGGTGTGAAAAATGCGTGAAAAATTTCTTGAACGCATCGTGTTTAGTATTGTTTGGCAAAGGTACCGGTATAGGGATAAGGATTTGTGAAGGACGAGAAATAGAAAGAGAGAGAGAGAGAAATTATAGTAACGCTCAACGCACACGGGAGCGTTAGGTTGTCACTTAAGGTTGGCGTTATGGTTCCATCTTTAGCTGGGTTTATTCGTTGGTAGATGTTAATATTGCTTTCTGGGTGTAGTAGTGTCCTACACAATCTAGTCATCGCTGTCCTTTTTTTTCGTTTAGTCCATCCGCACACGAAGATAGATCAGTGAATCTGTAGATCGTTAAACCTTTCGGAGCTTGTTGAAGCTATATTTTCTTATTTTTTTTTGCAAATGGCGGTATGATAACACTTGATAACACTCGTTATGTAATAACTCTTCGGTGTTATTATACTGACTACTCAACCAACAATCAACAATTGGCTTACAAAAGCGCTTGTGGGGCAAACAGATGCAGAACTTTTCCGTAGCATTTGTTCAGTTTTCAATTCTGCTGCCTGTCTCATGTTTGTGTTACTGAAAACTGGCAGTTTTTTTTATTTCGATTGCGGTAATCACATTCCAGGGATTGATCGATTGATGGAAAGTATATGAAGCACTTGATTATTACTCTTTGGGATATAAGAACCGAATAGTTTAGAAAAACAAAGCTGCAAAAGCAATGTCTAACGTCAAAGCAACGAAAGGATCTTATCTACTACTGCTACAGGGTAAAAAAGCAGCATAAAACTAACCGTAACGCTATGAACGATTATTTTTATGCAAACAAATACAGGGTCATGTCTTCTTTTTTTTTTATCCAACCCGAGACAAAAACAAAGAGAAAAAACGGATAAGAAACGATGGGTAGTGATGCAAAAAGAAATGCAAACATATGAAACTTTCCATTTCTTTCCTTTTTCTCCCATCTAACACAACACACAGCAGAAAAGCTTCACGGGTAGAACACAATGGAACACAGGAAGGGATTTTTTTTTACTAAGTATTATGTTTTTGGAAGGGTTTGATTAGAATTGTTGTGTGTGTCTATTTTTCTATTCACTATGTGTGTGCGTGTGCGTGGTTTTTTGTTTCGCTCAGCTTCTTATTTTCAGTTGGTTTTATTTTACACATTTCACACACAAACGTAGGCGTTATTCGTTTTTTCTTTGTTGTGTCCTGTTGCAACATCTGATGCGCACGGTTTTTGCTGCATAAGATTTACCATAAATGGATTAATTGTCACTCTTACTGAGCAATAAGATAATATAAAGAGAAAGAGAGAGAGAAAGAGGGAGCGAGAAGATATGAAGACAAAAAAAAATCGGCCAAGTCAAATGTTTTACTAATTAAAACGATTCAACCGTGCGTACCGACTGTAAATCATAAGCAAAGGTGAACAAAATCAATTAATGCAGTCAAGACAAAAAACGGCAAAACAACAAATGGTGACGTAAGAAAAGGAATGTAACGAAAAAAACAAACAAACAAAACAAGCAATGCATACAAAACAGTCAAAACCGCAAAACGTTAAAAGTAGCTTTGGTAATGAAAGGAAAAAGGAAAACAAATTAAAAGCACTAAATATCAAATTAGTGGAAAAAGGGGTATGTTATTTGTTGCAGAACAGGGGCGGGTAAAGCAGATCTTAACTTATAAGGTTAGATTAAGCAGGATGAGTAAACAGCAAAAACAAACAAATCGCACGTGATATAGAAAACGTTTACCTTTATGGCTATCTAAAAAGGCATCTTGCGACACGTGACGCCTAGGTATGTGGGGGGTTAGATAAACCCCCAAATACACATCAAAACACACACAGACACATTAGGATTCCGTTCTGTACATAGATTTACATACAGCCGATCTTATCTCAGCAAGCAGCAATATGAAAGATGTTATTAATTTTGCGGAAATGGAAAGCGATTTCGTCCGAACAAACGGAACAAATGCAGTGAAGCTAGTGGAAGTCATGTAAAGGGACATTAGTAGTAGATACGTTAGAAGTTGGGTACTTTTTTTTTAAATGGAAGTATAGAAATTGAAGGAAACTTATCATGACGGTGAACACACAAGCTGAAAAATCATGTAACTCATTAGTGAATGCGAAAATGAAATTATCTAATCAGAACAGAAACAAAACGAAGTCGATAATGAAACCGAGAGAGACAGAGAGAGAGAGCAAAGAAGTAGCAAATGATAGTTGCAAACAACTTGAGGCTTGCGGTTAACAGTGGCGCAACTGCTATTATTACTACTTCTACTACATTACCATCCTACTATTACTACTACTACGCTCCCCCTTTTGATGCACCGCGTTCGTACAACTTTCGGGGATGAAACACTCTCTAACTATCTGGCACACAACGGCGACATCTAAATTGTGTGTGGATGAGGGTTGAACAGTAAAACCGAGAGAAGAAAAAAAAACGGTTGAACATTATGCAAATGGTGGTGCTGTAAAGTTTTGCGAATGGGCAAGGGGGAGGATAAATAACACTGGAAACGAATTGATGATTAGTAACCATGATTATGATTATTATTACTACTACTAGTACGGCTATTGCGAATTATTATTATTATTATTAATTATTATTATTACTATCGCGAGCTATTATCATTATTGTCAGTACATGATAGTGGTGATGATGATGATGATTATTATTATATTATAATTATTACAAAACTGAACTACTTGCGTAAACAATGGCGAAAGCGAGCAATTTCAACTACTGGTGGAAGTGGTGAAGGACGAAAGAGAGAGAGAGAGAGCGAGAGAAAGGTGGGTGAGGTTTTTGAAACGAAAGGATACCTCTGGATGATGATGATAGAAAACGGAGAAAAGGGGAAAGCAGTCGGGAAACGCGAGCAAACGGAGAACACTCGCGTAACTGCAGTCCATGTTGAAAAATTCTAGTTATATATTTGAAAGAAAAAAAAAAACTTCAAATTACAGTTGTGTATTTCAAAGAATTAAATCGAAAAGCATTGAAATGAACGAAAGTCGAAATAAAAAGAAAATAAAATAAAATTTAAAAAATCACATACAAACAACCGTTGTTCGAGTATTAATTATTTTATTGATTCTTTCACGCAAGGGTAAGTCGATAATATTTAGTTACTATTCCGACGGAGCTAATATTATATATTTATTTATTTGTAATTATATATTTATTTACTTTATTAAAAAGTTTTTTTAGGCAATGCTCTTTTATTATTTTGAATGATGAAAGTGCCCGCTTTAAGCTGCAATATCCAGAAAAAGTAGGTAATTTAATCATCAGAAATAACTAGAGAGCATCCAACAAAATATCGGTAAAAACATTGAGAAATTATTTTTAATATGTTTGAAATTTATGTTTAATAAATATAGTTTCTGAATATTTGTCCTTCATTCTTTAATTTTGTTATTTATTTACGTAAAACATAAAGGAACATTCATCTATTACGCATGATCTCTTCAATGATCCACTCAAATTATTAATTAAATTGTTCTTAGGATGCTGGTGTTGCAGAATCATTTTTCGATCCGAAACCGCTGGCGGCTTAAAAATCAAAAATGGTATCTCGACACCAAGAGAGCATCCACGGAAGAAGGTAAGCCATTCGGATAGAAGGGAAATAATCCGCATGAAAGAGAAAATAATCCGCCACATGCGGAAGAGAGATCGCTAAATGAGGCACTAAGCTGGAGAAATGGTAGTGATAACTCCTCCTCCTTTGCAGGATGCTCTTTTAGTGTTGCAGAATAGAAGGGGAAATAATCCGCATGAAAGAGAGAATAATCCGCCACATGCGGAAGAGAGATCGCCAAATGAGGCACTAAGCTGGGGAAATGGGAGTGATAACGCCTTTTACCTGCTGTGAAGGATGCGCTCTTAGTGTTGAGAAACTACCGATCACCCATACTACTTCATCTCGGGTAGAAGATTACTCCGTAGGTGTAAAAGCATCATCTTTCTTTGTATTGAAGAATCAGTTTTCTGCAACACCAAGAGAGCATCCATGGTAGAAGGTAACCTATTCGGATGGAGGGGAAATAAGCCGCATGAAAGAGAGAATAATCCGCCACATGCGGGAGAGAGACCGCTAAATGACGCACTAAGCGGGCGAAATGGTAGTGATAACACCTCTACCTCCTTTGTATGATGCTCTCTTGGCGTTGCAGAATCATTTTTCGATATTTGAAACCATCGCAGAAAGTGACCGGTTTTAACGGTTTGAAATAAAAAGAGAGAAGAGGTAATTTAAAAATCCGGGAAAGGAATCGTTGTATGAAGTTCTAAGCTTTACATTCAATAAAACTTATTTATGAACAGCTTGTGTAAACTATCAGCATGTGTAAATATCTTACAAATATAGTAAATCTATTTAAAAACCCCGAAACTGGACGCTGCTTAGTTGTGTACCAACTAAATTAATGTTTTGTTTTATTAGCAATATAAATGTACAATTCTAAAGTGTGATCGTTCGCAATAACGACGTACACTGGTTAATTTGTTAATTAAAAGCCATCCTGTTCTGGTTAATTTAAAAATTGAAAGCCATCTGCGATCCTTCTTTGAAGTTGACCCTTTTCGACATATCCATATTACTAACGCTACAATCAATCGCAATCATAAATAGCTTATCTCACAGCAGATGGAATGATGTGTTAATTATATTATTGTCATCGATATAATACTGTTACGATCGACATCTTTGTGACATCCTTTGGTCATGGCTTTACAGGTCTATGGCCTGATGTAGATAACATAACAACTTATAGATTTGCTCGGAACTGTTCCACAACTACTAAGGCGTTTAGTAGTTCCCTAGCGGTTGGGCGGATGGTATAAAATTTTTCAGTACAAACGTAAAATATTTCAAATAACAATTCATACTCTTTCCCCAACGCTGCCATGGTTGGAAGTAGTGGCCTAGTACCAAGAGCCGCATAGTTCAGACAGTCAGGTAGCTCCGCAGGTCTTGGTTCCGTTTGGGTAGCCTTCGCAACTTTTCCGTCAGTCGATGTCGATTGTCCCTTTTTCTTATCGAGAGCCGACTTCATTATGGATTGAATATTTCTGTCTTCCTTTGTACGCGAACATGTTGACGGCGTTGCATTTGTTCGATTCTCTTTCTTTTTAATCACTGTATGCTTCGGTGGGGGACAATATGGTGCAGTTGACATGCGTGCTACTGTTCGCGGTTTGTTTCTTGGGTTTTGCGCTCTGTACAAAGCAGCCCGTTCTTTGTTATAGAAATCGACCGTTTTCAGCAACTCCTCCGGTTCTAATATGCCGGTGTCCTTGATGCCCGGAAACGTGTGAGGCGGCATGCAGGCTAATAATTCATACACCACCATTCCGAGCGAAAATATATCCACCTTGCAATTCAAGACTGTGCTAGTACTTAAAGCTTCCGGTGCAGTCCATAGACCAATCCCGATGTTTCGTGCTTCGTCTGGATTGAAGCCACGCTCGTAATTACCGCTGGAGTTTAGTATTTTGCACTTGGCGCCATATCCAGACAGCTTTACCACTTCGAAATCATTTTCTATTAAGATGTTGAAAGATTTCACATCGCCATGAATCAATCGGAGCTCTTCCTGATTGAATTTAAGTGCTAGCAACATCATAACGACAACATTCTCCGCTTTTTCAGGTTCCAGTGGCCCTTGTTGGTTTCGATATCGCTCCGACAACACGTCTGCCAGCGTGCGGGGCCAATGTAGTTTTATCATTCGTAAACGGCATATTTCGCCCACCAGCAAAGCTGGCGGAAATGTGCTTAAGTGCGTCAACTGCCTGGAAACCGGTATAGCAAAATAGGAAAAATATTTTTAAGCATTTTCAGCAACGTAGAATCATGTAATATTTATAACAAAAACGTCTACTTTCTTTTCTTTTTTTTAATTTTTCACTGTGTTACTTACCGCAAAACATCGAGATCTTCTTCCACCAGTTCACGAATACCCCGTTGGTGATCAACGCGTTTACACAAATTTTTCAAATCCCATGGGGATCTAGCAGTTGTCGATCTAGGACGATTAATTGTCCCCAGGGTAATCTGTGCTTTCCAGCCCAGCACCGATCGTAATTTCGAGTGCATCTCCATGGTTACGATATCCGAACAATTGATTGGATTCCTAACTAATTGCCCGGCCATCTTTCTTCGTCTTGGTCGCTGTAATACAGTTGAAACACACATTACTGATGATGTAATTTTAGATAATCATAGTTATTTTCAGTTAATTATGAAGAATGGCCCGATAGTACAGTGGTGCACACGGTAGCAACAGGTGCAAAGCCTCTCCGAACCCGGCTTCCCAAACGATGGGCTAACAATCAACCCATGACAGAACGATGTAAAGAAAAATCAGAATTGAATGTGCAATACCTTTTAAGAGAATCTAATAATGGGAAGATAACATAAACCAAGGGAAATAGTTAATTTCTTACCACCAAACTATGCACACAAAACACGACTTGTTACTGCTTTAGAGATTAGAGTGCAAATGAAAGTGTTAGAAATTTTCGGGTAATTTTCTAACTAAAAGAATTTTTTTGCCGATCACCGCTCTATGGTGCGCCAAAAAATTGGTCTTTATTCGCGTGCGTATTAAAAGAGCCCCCGATGGGCGCATCCTGCCGTTTTTATACGTGTTTTTTCTTCCATCCTTTCTTCTTCTTCTCCTGACATCCCTATTTTCTCGTATGTTTTGACAGGTCGTTGGGACCTGATCGTCCTTCCTTTATAAGGTTCCAACATTGTCCCTCCAAGTGTGGCACAGTCGTGTACGTTCCCCTATCGCAGTCACGTTTCATCGATTCGTTACGATCGTTCCGATCGTTGCCGCATGCAACGTTTCATCGATTCGTCACAAGTACCCTATCTCGCGACTCGTGTAAACGCGACTGTGCTTCACTTCCTGTCANAATAAGTTGAGGCGCCTAAAGTTCAATAAGTTCAACTGCCTAAAATAGGAAAAATAATTTTAAGCATTTTCGGCAACGTAGATTCATGTAATATTTAGAACAAAAACGTCTCCTTGCGTTTCTTTTCTTTTTTAATTATTCATTGCGCTACTTACCGTATAAGATCGGCTTCTTCTTCCACCATTCGGTTGAGGGCCCGGTGGTGATCAACGCGATTACACAAATTTTTCAACTGCCATTGGGATCTAGCAGTTGTCGACGTAGGACGATTAATTGTGCTCAGGATAATCTGTGCTTTCCAGCCCAGCATCGATCGTAATTTTGAGTCGTGTATCTCCATGGTTACGATATCCGTACAATTGATTGGATTCACAACATTCAATTGCCCGGCCATCTTTCTTCGTCTTGGTCGCTGTAATACAGTTGAAACACACATTACTGATGATGTAATTTTAGATAATCATAGATATTTTGAGTTAATTATAAAGAATGGTCCGATAGTACAGCGGTGATCACGGTAGCAACAGGTGCAAAGCCTTCCGAACCCGGCTTCCCATACGATGGGCTAACAATCAACCCATGGCGGAACCACATAAAGAAAACCGAAAATTGAATGTGCAATACCTTTTAAGAGAATCTAATAATGGGAAGATAACACAAACCAAGGGAAATAGTTAATTTCTTACCACCAAACTATGTACACAAGACACGACTTGTTACTGCTTTAGGGATTAGAGAGCAAATGGTAGTGGAGTGCAAAAGGAAAATGATTTCAACGCAAACGGGCTGCTGAGATGAAAAATTAACCGTTCCCAGCAATCAATTTTCCTTACGCATCTTGCAAGATTTATACAACACTGCTTGAAGGGTGAGAAATGTCAAGCTGCGTAAACCAATCGATGAAGTTGGACTGAACGTCAAACATGAAATATTTCACCATGTGTATAATATATTCTTAAATATTTTCTGTGCATTAAAGATAGTTTTAATGCGATGCGTAATTTATTAAATTATCTCAGACTGTCATCTATTGCTGGCAGTGCGAACAGGTGATTTCATGCAAGATATGTGCCTTTAAAATCATAACTCGTACCTTATGTGTGATGATAAATAAATATAGAACATGCAGTACCTTACTGCAGGGCTGTTACAGAAGTCTCTATTTTAAAACCGCGAAATCCACGCCAACCCATTTGAAATTCGCGCCAGATTTTCAAATCCGCGCCAATACGAAAGTAACTCATAGAATTATTGAATCAAGGTATTGATAATGAAAAAAACGTACTCAGTATTATAGAATAAAATGTATTGTTTTATTTTTACCCGATGTTGGAACATTTCCCAACAAGCATTTCGAGCAGTTTTCGAGTGAATTTAGGGATCTCGCCCGATTAGATCTGGTACCAGCTGTTGCCGGCGACATGACGACGGTGCAAATGCATGCGGTGAGTGACTGTGTTCTGCGAACCACGAGTGTGGGTGAACGTTTGTGCGGCCATGATCACACACACGTCGTTTTTTTCATTCTTCGTCTTTGTCGCTGTCAAGGATCGCTGCTGTCAGCCATTTTGATTGTTTTGGTTTTTGCGTCGCTTCCCCATCGCATCATTTCAAGTTGCGATTTTAATTAAGAAAAGTGTAGTTTATTTAGTTAATTTAAGTGAAAAATGTTGTAGTGTTAGTAATAAATCTAGTGTGTATTGCAATTTATCTTTTGCAAATGTGGTAGTGTTTGTTGTTTTGNCTCGTCACTCGATACCGCGCGCGTAATTTACTTACTTCGATTCGCGAAACGGTTACCCGACGGTCGTGGAAAATCAGACGCGCGCACGAAACTGAACGATAATGAGACGACACAACTTGATTCGAATCGAACCGATTTACTCTATTCGATCGAATTTTTTTTGGAATCGATCCAATTTTTTGGAATGTTAGAAATTTTCGGGTAATTTTCTAACTAAAAGACTTTTTTTGCCGATCACCGCTCTATGGTGCGCCAAAAAATTGGTCTTTATTCGCGTGCGTATTAAAAGAGCCCCCGATGGGCGCATCCTGCCGTTTTTATACGTGTTTTTTCTTCCATCCTTTCTTCTTCTTCTCCTGACATCCCTATTTTCTCGTATGTTTTGACAGGTCGTTGGGACCTGATCGTCCTTCCTTTATAAGGTTCCAACAGAAAGACAAACTAGAGTACAAATGGAAACTGATTTCAACGCAAACGGGTTGCTGAGATGAAAATTTTTAACCGTTCCCAGCAAATAAATTTTCCATATAAATCTTGTCAGATTTTCCCAAGATTGCTGGAAGGGTGAGAAATGTCAAGCTGCGTAAACCAATCGATGAAGCTGGGTTGAACGTCAAACATGAAATATTTCACCATTTGTATAATATTTTCTATGCAATAAAGATAGTTTTAATGCAATGCGTAATTTATTAAATAATCTCAAACTGTCATCTATTGCTGGCAGTGCGAACAGGCGCTGACATGCAACATACGTGCCTTTAAAATCAAAACTCGTACATGATGTGTGATGGAAAATAAATATAAAACATGAAGTACCTTATTATAAGCATCTTGGGCGAACGAAATATTTCATCACAACTTCAAGTGAACGTTATTTGTAGATGAAACTGTACAAAAATTAAATTGTTTCATAATTTAGGAATTAATTAAATATTTTTCCAAACTTTGTTTTAATCATACAGAATAGCCGTACGATAGAAAAATTAAATCATTAATAAATATTGTTTCTCAACCGAGTACGCACGGTATAAGGCAAAGGTACAAGGAGGAAATGCCGTATTGATAATTGTACACTTCAGCCCTTTTGAAGCTAATACGGCCGTAATAATTAGATATAATTAAATATTATTTCTCAACATTTCCATAACCAAACAAAAAAAAATGTTTTAATACGAATTGCATATATCTCAATTAGTATTATTTAATGACATTATTACATGAAATTAAATTTGTTAGTTATTTTTATCATTAATTTAAATATTAATATTCATTAAATTAAATTCTTTAAATTACTAAAAAAAATGTTGCTATCCTATGTGTGTATGTCATCAGTTACTTTATTTAATTAAAACAACAGTAGTTTTAACACGTACAACCTTCGATTTTCCTTCGAGGCGTGTCCAGATACATGCATGAGAAAAAGAATTTCATCGATGAGAAATCCATTTTCCACTTGCGAGCGGTTGTGGTGTTAAATTATGCACACCGATTGCAAAAAAATAAGGAAAAGTAAAAACAAGAGGCAATAATTAAGCTTCACTTAAATTTCTTCTGCCTTAAATTTTCATTCTATTCCCTATGATTCTTTCTTTAAATTAATAAAGATACCGGCTTCATATACATTCAGCCACAACATTCAGGTATCGATCCACATTTAATACCAATAGCTAGTCACCGTGTGCTGTGGCTCATCAGGTTACACAAAATGGTTAGAATGTTAATATAAAGCCAATAAATGTTTAACCTTTAACCTGTACATATATATAAATATCGGGGTTCTACGGTTAGTTAGCAAAAAATATGTTAGCAACTACAAATACCCGGAATGTTTAAAACATGCTAGACTGTAAACAAAGCTTCTACTGTTAATATGATTCTACACCTTACAGCAATGTTTATCTTTTTTGCTTACCAAGCTTAATTCAAGCTTCCCGTTCAATGCAATTCAATGGACTTTGCTGCCGTGATCTAGTCGATGTGATCGAGGTTAAGCACAAAATCAGACAGCAGAAACATATAGTACTCTGGAATGCGAATGACGATTTGAACATCATTTCCTGTTTCCATATTTCGATATGCTTGGCTTCCCTCGTAGGCTACAGAAAGATACAAAATGCTGTCATTTGCAAAATTCATCAATAGGCTTACTCATCGCCTTTCCGCAGTAGTTGGAATTTTTGAGAAATTACTCATATTGCAGAAAGATATGGTGCTACTTCGATCGTCTGGTTTCAGCAACCTATCTTCGTGAAAAACGTACCTGTTTCAGCAGCAAAACTTTGATGGCAGACGGTGAAGGAAACTGTACCAACCACACCCTTGCAAGTGGAGGAAATGGAATTTAATATATTTTACTGTAACAAAACGCAGCACCATTCAAAGTGAAACTCTCTGTTCGAAGCCGGAATGCGTTATGAATAATCCTTTTGATTTGACAGCTCTTCCCTATTGACAGCACTGAGGCTATGTTCTTCTACGCGACCTTCTGCTTACAACAATCATTGCGATGTTTTAATTTTAGTTTGCTTCGAATAAATTTTTTACGATATTTGTATTATATGTGCAAGACATTTGTTATTGTTAAGTAATGATCATATTTTTAATTTAAATAATATGAAAAAATATTTTTTTTTTCAAATGACAAACAGTGACGCAAAGCTTTCTTCCATAAATATGCAAGTAAAAATTACAAGAATTACGTAGAAATTTACTTTGATTACTATAATTTAAATGTTGTACTGTTTTTTTTTCTATTTTTATTTTAATCAACAATTAAAGCAAAGTCAATGCCTTTCTATAAAAAAAAATGTTAAAATTTGCATTTGCAAATGCAGTGCAACACTGTGGGTGTTCAGCAAGAAGGAAGAAAAAACATCGCCAACACCGAAATTATGAAGCGGAAATCAAAACACAATGTATAATGTAGTCTGTTGTAAAAAAAAAAGGAATATTGATAAAATTGTATCCAACATTCTTGAATGTTAAATTCACTCGTGATAATCCTTTTTTTTCTCGCGGGAAACCAATTTGCTTGTAAAACATTTGACAGCACTGTAATTGTCATCATCATCCTGAATTCCTGGGAAAGGAAAACAATGGAATGGGCTATTAAATTACACCGGTAGAACGTACATATCCGGTGACTTTTTTGTGTGGGAATATGCCTCTTTTAACAATGCAAAAGGACGTCTTTTTCTATTCGTCAATGAATTATTGGAATCTTAAAAAGTAATCCCTGTAACGTTGCGTGCCCTTTTTCGCGGCACAAGACTCACACTTCGATTGTAAAGTAATTTATGTTTCAGGTTACTATTTTACATCGTTTACATTATAATAAACCATCTCAACACTGGCATTTGGATGTCCAGCCACTTGTGTTCTATAGCCATTTATATTTCAAGCGATAACAATCCAATCTAGCGAGTAGTTTGCGTGCGTTAGCCATTGAACGCAAACGTAATTGCTTGCAAATTACATTAAATCGATTCACTTCGATCATCCAACCATCGCTTTTGTTACAAATAGCTACAAGCAACAATTCCATCAATCTCTCACATCTGCGATCATTTCTTACTTCCAATGCATTCCTTCCAACAATGTCCGGCACCGAAACAAACAAAAATTTTAATATTCGTACATCGTCGTATCATTCGTTGAGGAACGAGCTAGGGATGCAGAAAAGGGATATCTTTTTTTTTTTAAACAAACCACCATTAGGGGACAAATGAGCGTCAAATAAGCAAATAGAAACACAGTTTCTCAGTAGCGAAGGAAACGCACAAGCAAACAAGCAAAATGGACAACAAGACGACAAAAATGGATATATTACAGCAATGAACCTTCACTTTGCAGGATTTGTATTAGCAGAAAACAAATACCCAAAAAATACGCCCAAAACCCGGAAAATATAAACAAACAGATACGTACGCGTTACTCCCGGCGATTCGGGAGAGCCAAAATAGGGTATATTTCATCGTAATGCTTCTTCCTCACTCCTGGGGAAGATTTGTTTGTTGTTTTTTTTTATTTTACATAAACCATGTTAATCTATACTTCCGCTTCCTGCTTCTGCTTCACAAACACGCACACACACACACACTACTAACTAAATGCATTTTGTTTTGAAGATTCTTTGCATATACGCAAAAATACGCGTATGTGTGTGTTTGTGTTAATTTTTGCAATTGTTGAAGCAGTTGAAACAGCTGCATGACCTGCCCCGTGTTACCTTTATATACATTATTAAGATGTATCTTGTTCTGTCCCTTAACTTTCTTAGGGGTTAAACGCGTCTCACAGAGATCGAACAGTTTCAGGACATTGTCGTGCCTTATTAGCCTAACTCGAAACGTTCTTTGTATGCATTTCGTGCACCGGCGGTTTGCATCAATCTTTTTTGTTTTGCAAAACCAAAAAAAAACCCCATTTTAGGGGGGTTTTCTATCCTTAAAACGGTAACAGCGAATCGCAAGTCTATTTTCTGGTCTTGCCTTGCCCGGGGGGGGGGGTGGGTTTTAGCAAACAAAAGTCTTGTAGTTTGTTGGGGGGCGGGGGAAAAAGAAAAAATCGGGCCTAACCATAGTTATATACAATAAAAGTTATCTTTCATGTGTATATGAATTACGTATGAAAAGAAAAAAATAAAGTTTAGTTTTCTAATCAATATAAATAATTAGGATTAATTTAAAAAAGAAAAAATCCAATACAACCCCCTACACATCTCCTCGCAATGCGCTCATCTAATGAAGGATAATGTTGTTAAAAACAATGTTGAATGTTGCAGCACGTTTTGAGCTGGGTTGATCGCTGAATGGATGATTGAAGCAAGGCGTTCTTCTACGGTTGCGCTTCCTTCGTTGTGTTCTGCTCCTGCTGATAGGCTTTTAGAATTTGCGCAGCGGACGGGCGCAAGCTATGGTTTTTGGTCGTGCAGATGAAAAACATTTCCAGCAGCTTCTCGTACTCCTTGCCGAACACTAGCTCGCCCGGTAACGGGGGACGCGTGCCCAGGCAGCCGTAGTTCAGAAAGATACCGTCCTCCATATCGGAACCGTCCTCTTCCTCGTTGTACGGCATTTCCTCATCCATCCCGTCCTCGTAGAAATCGTCCTCGGTCGCTTCGTAAAAATCATCATCCGGCGCATCGGAATACTGTTCCTCCTCGTCGGTGTCGAAATCATTCACACCACTTTCCGAACTGTCCACCTCGTACGATTTGATTGGGTTATCGTTTTCCTCGTCCGAGCTGTCAAACACCGTCACGATTTCTGGCGCTATGTCCAGATTTTTTGCACGCAGCGGTACAACGCTGTCGGCGGCGGTTTCGGTCACCTTTGCACTGGCGTTACCATCGGTATCGGTGGAACTTTCTACCTTGGGTGGTGTTTCTTCCGTTGCGTTTGCCGCGTTGGTGGTGACAGCAACCGGTACAGCGTCTTTTACTTCCGCCGATAGCTCCTGTTCGCTTGTTTCGCTTTTCTTTACCGGCGATACGTGAGCTTTTTCAATATCGTTGCTTTCTTTTGCCGTGGAATTATTTTCCTTTTCAACAGCGACTTCATTGTCTTTTACCACTGCCGCATCTTTCTCTGTCGAGTCGTCGGTTTTCACCATCGGATTGTTATCATTTTCGATCGGTTTGTTCTCCTTGCCAACGGAATCTTTCTCCAAACGATCGTTCCCTTTTGCCGGTGCTTCACCTTTGGCTGAATCCTCCTCGTCCAGCAGATCGATGATCTCCTCATTTACATACTTTGGCTTTTTCATGCCATACGCTACTGGTGATATTTGGCGCTTGCGTATGAACATGATACCGGCATTCTTCTTTCTGGCCAATGCTGGCAATTTACGTGCTATGTGTTGAGAGAAAGGGTGAAAAATAAAATAATTTTCCTTCATTAAAATAAATGACGCTTCCTTACCTGTTTTGCGATCGGCACATTTCTCATCGCTCTCGCTGTCCTTCACCTCCATGTTGCGCACCTTGTTCGAGTTGTGCATCCGCTGCAACTCTTTCGGTGCGGCGATCACAAAGTCCATTATGCCCGGAAACGTATGCGGCGGCATACAGGCTAACATTTCGAATACGACCAGCCCGAACGAAAAGATGTCTGCCTTGGCAGTGATGCTTTCGTCGTTTTCCAGCGCTTCCGGTGCGGACCATAAACCAATCCCGATAGTATCGGTGCCACGCTCCAACGTTCCGTCCGGGGATATTTTTTTCGCCATCGGGCCAAATCCACATATTTTAATCGTTTCATATGTTTCATCGACCAGAATGTTGAATGATTTTAAGTCGCCATGCACCATGTGCGCCTTTGTATGGAGATAGTCGAGTGCACCAAGCGCTGCCAGTGAAACCTTTTCAGCTTTGGAAGCTTCCAATGGTCCTAGCTGGGCGCTGTATCGAGCAGATAGTATTTCGGCGAGCGACTGTGAACAATATTCCATCGCAAGGTGTTGTTTGTATAGGTTTAATTTTTCCATTGGCATTGCCGCAACAATGTTGGGAAAATTAAAATTTCTGAAATACAATAAAATAAACGGAAGCATTGTAATGCGAGTGTGTAAACTGTATTAGAAAGAAGGAAATAATGTTTCCACTACTTACTGTACGATTTGGGCTTCCTGTTCGAGCAATTTGCGATAGAAATGCTGTACCGAGAATTCGAGTCGTTTGCAGAGGTTGCGGATTTTCCACGGCGATTTCGTTGTTTCGGTCGGTGCCGGGCGTCGTATGCGATGCAGCACGATGTCCGACATATGACCGAGCGTGCACAAAAATGGTGAGCTCGGTATTTCATCCTTCGTGATCGGTGCGGTACAGTTCATGGGATTCCGGATGATGACCGCATCTGCTGATGGATTGTTTTCGCTTCCTGCTTCCATCTTGGCTTCCCGGTAGGCTAGTTGCGAAAAAGGGTAACAAAGGAAAAGGTATGTGGCGTCATTAACACATACATAATCATGTGTACGCATACGCATGCACGATGGTTAAACAAACTAATTTACATGGTTGTAATACAGCGCAATATTACTCACCACCAAAGCAACCTTTATCAAAGCTTTAAGGGAAGCCACCACAAACCAAGGAGCAAACAATAACCTCACTTACCAGCTGCAGAATTTCCGATTATCTGGAATACTGTTCAATGCAAGCTTGCGCGCGCGCACACACATACACACACACACGCACACACTCTCACCCAAACAATACGGCACGAGGTCACCAGACAGGATTGAAGCGTTTTTTTTAAACGATTTGTACGCCACGAAACCAACGTTAATGTACGCCAATATAATGAATTATACGCTTTTCACAACTCGAAACGTGCTGGTTAAATACGCCACAGAACAGTAAGGAGCAGTTCGCTTGCTTGGATTCACATTGAAAAAAGATACGACCGTCACTCTCCAAAGTACCGAAGCAAAAGGAACGCTTTTGGCGCCGGTTTTGTTATGAAAATTTCATTGACAGAACTTAGGCTGTGGTCTATGAGCTTGCATTTTAACAATTTGGAAACTTTTGTTTTTTTAATTTCGTTTTTTTAATAAATTGGTACAGGATATGATATTTGCAAGAAGTTTGTATATGTAGAATAATATTAAAATGTTGTGTTTGATTAATAATATGAAAAAAAAAATTAATGACAAACTATCGTTTGGCGCAAACCTTTTCACCTCAAATATTTAAGAAAAAAAAAAGAAAATATGGAGAAAATTATGTTGATTCCTACAAATGGTATGCCTGCAGTGCGTAATTTTGTTGTATTTTTAATTTAACAAATAATTTAGGATTAGCAAATGAATTTCTGGATAGAGTTAAATTGCTTTGAGCCTATAGTGCGATACTGTTTCAGCGAAAAAACATCGCCAACGCCGAAATTATGAAGCCGAAGCAAAAAGCAAAAAGATTCAGAAAGAGTTGTTGATGAAATGTTTTAAAGTATTCTTAAATGTGTATTCACTCGTTATAATCCACATTTTCTAAAAAAAAACCTGCATAAAAAGTAAAATTTACCAAAAACAACATTGTGTTGTCATTTGCTGTCATATATTTGACAGCTCGTTGACATGTCGGTTCCAAATTCTGGGAAATGGAAAGGCTTGTTGAGGGAGGGTGTGTGTGTGTGAGTTTGTATGGGCTGTGGTTTTTTACGTTTTTCTGTACTTTTGAGTAAAATAGAAAATAGTGTTTAAATCATCATAGTAAGTTTTGTTTAGCAGAGGAAAAGACGGAATTACGGTAGACGTTTGTATTATTCGTATAGTCTTGTTAAAGCACGCCGTTTGTTTGCCCCATCTCAATGCGCAGCAGCTGCTGCAGGTGAAAATAAAGGTTAGCACCGCATACCATTATTGTCCACATCCGGGATGCATTTTGCTATGGAAGGAAATAGAAGGAAAAATTTCTAAACCAATATCTTTTTCTTGAGGGAAGAACCACGGGATGTAGCTAACAGGACCTAACTTCTAGGCAGCTGGTAGAAAAAGAGATGAGCAAAAGACTAAACAAACGCACCCACAACACCGTTGCGATGTGCAGGCATTTTTTCATATTCGTATATGCATCGTTCTTTTCTATAGAATAATTTCTACGGTATTGGAGTGAATGCAATTGTGCATTGCCAAATGCGGTGCAGTCGTTCAGCGTACGTTCTTGCACGTGTGTGCCCTTTTCACGGCGCTCCTTGCATTTTGCCTGCTTCACATTCAACGTGTCCGTGTAAACTGTTTTAGAGCATTAAAATTTTTATAAACCACCTCAACCATTCTTTTATTTGCTTCCTATTTTACAAATGAATCGATTGCGCTTCCACAGTATTCGTTTGTGTGTAGGTTTGTTGTAGGAATAACGAGGAATGTTCCACCGATGGTAATCGATTCTAGTGAGCAGTGTATTTGTGTAACTGTACGTGTGTGTTTGTGTGGAATTATATGTTTTACAAAGTAACGCAATTCCTACGGGTTTTATGAAACCGATTAACTCCGATCATCGCACCGTTGCTGTCGTTTGTGTTACAAACAGCTCAATCCACGTCCCGTCCATCAGGCTACGATCAATTCCTACATCCGGTGGTAACACCTTCTTCCAATCAATCGAATCAATTCCAACGACACGATCCGGCAACGAAAGAAAACGGATTGAATGATCGTACATCGTATCATCCATAGACGCTAGAACACCGAAGGATCCGGTACCGATCAGAAGCTAGCAACCGGTACGTGACACGATGTGGAAGTGTCACAAATGTGGCAAACCTGTCTTTTTTGGTAAGGAATGCACGGAACAGTAACAAGCGTAGATGCCTTCCTTGTGCAGCATTTAATTGGGTTTTTGCTTGTAACTTTTCTTACCTTCCAGCGGAACGCAAACAATCGCTCGGCTACGATTGGCATCCGGAATGTTTGCGATGTGAGGAGTGTGGCAAGCGGCTTAACCCTGGACAGCATGCTGAAGTGAGTACAGCACGATTGCAAACGTTAAATATAATAGAAATTGCAATGAATATCATGTTAGTCATCAAAAATCAATTATCTTTGTATTCGTTATAACTCGCGAATATTGCCGTAAGGTGTTTCCAACTACTGCTATCATGATATCATACTACGCAAAGCCCTTTGGCTTACTTTCGTAAATGAAAGTGGGTAAGAGAGGATGAAACTACTGATACAGTTCATCCCCTGGGTGACGAACGTGCAAACGACTAAAGTAATAAGCAAATACCTAGAGAAAACTATCTTCTGTTTTCTAGTATTTGTTTTATTCCTTTTTTTAGTTGTAAATAATACCTTCTTCATTCTACGCGCACGATATAGGAGTGTTTGCTTACTTGAATCATAATTTATTTGAAGAATCTTTCGTCTTTAGACGAATTTATTTTCGTGAAGAAGAATCGATTTAAATTAATTGGCGTGTGTGATCTTTCTTGTTGTCATTTTTAGCACAAAGGTGTACCGTACTGTCATGTGCCGTGCTATGGTGCATTGTTTGGACCGCAGCTCTTTGGGCACGGTACGCGGGTGGAATCGCACAAGAGCTTCGGCCAGCCGGATCAAAAGAAGCAGGCCATCCAGCGTTCACCGGCGGGTCCGACAGTGCCGCGGGGCCATCTTGAATCGAAGCTTAAATGTTATAATCAATTCCACAACAATAAGAGCATGGAGATAAGGAGTCGTGAGGTAAATGGGAGGCTGGTGCTGGAGGGTGCATTGCGGATCTATTGGGGCGTTCAGGGTATGATCCATCTGAAGGAAGACGACGACCAGCGTACGGTGGTGACGGTACGGAAGCGTAATTCGTACCGGCAAAGCACTCCCGTATCGATGGCCCATGCTGCCGGTGTGACGAGCGACGACGGCGACGAGGGTGATGAGAAGGAAAACAGACCGATCGGTTCGGATCAACAGCAGGGGCGTGGTGGGGCTGGTGTTATGGGTATCAGTACATCGAGTTTAACGGAACCGGCCGATAGCAATAACGACACGACTACCATCTCCGAAAGCATCTCGTACGATACGCTAAGTCTGTCATCGGAGCTAAACTCGAACTTTGACTCCAAACCAGCCTCGTCGAGTGAATCTTCTAAGGAGGTATCACCGAGTCATGCCGGTAGCAAGTACGTCACATTACCACCGAAGCTAGACGTTAAACAACTGGACTGGGACGAAATCGACGAGCTGCTGCAGGTGGAACGGAAGCTGGACGAGAGCGAAAAGCTTTACCGGACGATGCCGTCCCCGTTGGCATCGGTAGGGGCTGGGCCCGGTTCCGGTTCCGGTGATCGTAGCATCGCAAGCGAAAGCATTACCGATACGGATTACAAAACGCTCACACCCAACACGGCAACGGGCGGTTCCGGTGGTTCGGGTGATTCCGGTGACAGTGACCGTACGACGACCGGTGGACCGGATACGTCCACAAGCGTTACCAGCACCGGTACGAGCGTTACGACGAACGGGGATGATGATTTTCGCACGCCCGAAGCGACGCTACGGTCGCAAGATTTTGAAGCATTCAAGATGCAAATTAGTCGCGAGTTTATCAATAGTACGGCCGAGATGGGCACCACGGACGGTACGCTGAAGCTTAATCAACCGATCGATCCGGCACGTATTAATGATTCGTTGAAGCTGTACAACGATGGCGTTATGAATCGAAGCCTTTCGGACGAGCAGTGCCGGAATGCAATGTTTTCGCTACCGGCGGGCAATATTACGGGTTCATTCCACGTCGAGTCCGGTGGTAATGATGAAGATGAAACGACTTTGCGTCATCCGGCGAATGGCATTTATGCGACGCCTAACCACGTCCGCCAATCGTCGAACGATAGTCCGAAGAAACGGATACATCTGCAGCGGCCACATCCGACCACCGATGCACCGTCTTCGGAAGCTACGACAAACGGCGGTGGTGTAACGTCACCCGGCACCGACACAGACAGCTGGACAGCGGATCGAGGTTTGCTGCGCTCCAAATCCCAAGGCAACCATTACTCGGGCAACAGCTTGATGGATAGCGATGGTGAGGAGGAAAGTGGCGGGACCGGGTCGGAAACGCTTAAACCTTCCGACAAGCCACCCGCATCGATACACATCCGCATGGATTGTTACGATGAGCTGGATAGTCCATCGTCGGCAAGGGGCATCACCTCGTCGGAGGATGGCGATATGACGGCGGTAACAACGACCACAGTAACGACGACGACACTGCCGTCGGAGTACAGTACCAGCATCAGCGGTCATCCCGTAACGGACGATGGTGTCGTACTGCGGAAGCCACCGAAAACTGGTTCCACCGCGATCAAGCGCCGGTCCGGCAACAGACGTTCCCGCACCAAGCTGAAGCGTCGCTGCTCGATCAACGGACACTTTTACAATCGCGAAACGTCTTTCTTCACCCCACCGTACGGTTCGCAGATGAACGTATGGGTGACGTCACTGGTCAATACGCAGGAGGTAAGCTTACCAGCGTTTACTTCAGTACATTAATTAACGAATAAATTTCCCACAGGTGATCAATCTACTGTTGGAAAAGTATAAAGTTGAATCGAAGGCGGAAAACTTTGCACTGTTTATCGTGCGCGATAATGGCGAGCAGAAGAAGCTAAAAGACGATGACTATCCGCTCGTAACGCGGGTCATACTTGGCCCACACGAGGATATTGCCAAGCTGTTCCTCATGGACGGTCAGCAAACGCAAGAAATCAGGTAAGCATAAGTTTTATTATTTATGTTATTAGAAGCGAACCATATTCGAATGAAGGATTAGGATTAGAGGACGATTATTTAGAAAGGTTTTAATAATTTTATTGCAAACATTCGATTGTTTTGTGTGATTATTACTATTTTTGGCCTTTTATTTGTTTCTCATTATACTCCATTAAAATAATCTCAACATACAATGGTACATTGGCTGCTGTTGATATTCTTCTGAATACAATTGTATATGGTAGTGATGAATAGTGCTTCATTCTCCTATTTAAAAACAATCAATAATTTGTATTTTATTTAACACTAGAACTACCGGACCAGTCATTTTGATTGGAACGCTTCATTTTCATTATATTATTTTTTGCGGATAAACAATCCTAATTTAGTTCAAACATGAATTTTACATATAGTACGATATAAACTAAGCAATAAAATATACTCCAACTCTTCGAAATTGTTTAAAAACTAATCACGAACGAAAAACGCTTGGTAGTTCTAGTGTTAAAAAAAAAATAAATAAATAGATTTATAGTCTAAAAATCAATTTCAAGAGTAAATTTGTGTAATGTTTTATCGCCTATTTCTCTGAGTGTAGCAGCGAAGTTGCACAGTTTCTGAACCTGTCCATTCCGGAGTGTCGTGCTATATTGGAACGGTTTCACGAGGAGGAGCAACGTGAGCTGCATCGAATACGGTTCAAGTAAGCAAACGCGCGTTGTTGCTGTCGCAATCGGGGTTTTAATCGCAGTTGTCTTTATATTTTTAGATTTGCTGAGTTGCGGAAACGCATCATACAGCGTATGGAATCGCTGAAAGTCAGGCTGTAGAGAAGAATGTACACAAAGAAGCACACACATCATGGGAGAGTGCAAACAGCGCTCCTAGATATATACATGCATGTAAAGGATTATCTTTTCCGCCCCC
>CM028123.1:12501755-12621165 GCA_016254315.1 Anopheles parensis
TGCATCGAATACGGTTCAAGTAAGCAAACGCGTGTTGTTGCTGCCGCAATCGGGGTTTTAACCGCAGTTGTCTTTACATTTTAGATTTGCTGAGTTGCGGAAACGCATCATACAGCGTATGGAATCGCTGAAAGTCAGGCTGTAGAGAAGAATGTACACAAAGAAGCACACACATCATGGGAGAGTGCAAACAGCGCTCCTAGATATATACATGCATGTAAAGGATTATCTTTTCCGCCCCCTTCCTTTCGCTGTACGTAAGTCAAGATGTTCGAAGAAATTCATTCGCGACACACACACACAAAACCAAGCAATCAAATCGAATAGTAACCATACTTGTTGATGTTTATTGTTAAGCTAGGGCACACCCGAAGAGGCCTTCATACGGGAAGGAAGTAAAAGTACGTGGCATAAGTGTGTTGCAATCTTTAATCACTAGCGCTCTTAAAAGCAAAAAAAAAAGGAAAATCAGCTCACTGTATAGTTTGTTTTTCTTTGTTTCCCTTCCCCTCCCCCACCATGTATTCAAAGATATTGTTGCGTTTAAAATTTGCATTATAAAACACACACACGCGCGGTTAACTTTCATCGCATGGTGTAGTCATTTTTTTAACGATAGAAGTAAAAGTAGAAAAACAAAACTAGTACTCGAATTCGTAGGTAATGGTATCGGGATTTGTGTAAAGCAAAAAAAAAAAGGTTAGAATATCAAAACTGCCAAACTTGATTGAGGTATTTTATAATAAGCGGTAGCAACGCAGGTAGCATACGATTAGAAATTAGCGTGAACGCTCGAACGCTCCAAAACTCACCAATTTTTGTCTCAAACGGGTACAAAGCAATTGACAAGAAAGAAAAACAAATGGAGGATTGATAGCAAAACCCAAGGAACAAAAAAAACAATCAAGGAATAATTCGAATTGAGAGACGTGTGATACATGTGCAGATATCATAAAACACAAACACACACACGATTAAACAAAAACAACTCAATCACTATTGTGTATAGCAGTAAGCGGTAGGAGAAGAAAAAAAAACTCATAACTTTTACACAATCAAAACCTCAACATATTTATCTCACGAAAACTCAAAACAGCTTTAACGCCTGTGAACAATGTGCTCCAATAACTGAGAACGTACTGAAACTGTGACGTTTTATCTCAAGCGGTAAACGATCTAGCGTAGAATGTAACGTACGAAATGTAACGCTGTAATGTAATGTTCTACTTGTAACACCCGACTGATTGTCCAGGTGCTTCCCTTCCCCCCTTTAGCTCATTAGCATAATGTGCCCCTCCTCCGTATTTCGCACTTGTATGGGTGCAGAGACAATATGAACATTTTGAAACATCATACAAAAAAAGGAATCAATACGTGCGGTTGGTCTAATTTAAATGTTTGTTTTTTTTTGTTGGTTCAATTGTGTATAATTTGTTTGTTTTCTTAAAGCTTTTATATTCTAAAACACTAATCATTAAAAATCATACAATAATAGAACCTTTTCAAACAAATGCTTGCGTTAATGTGGTTGATACACAGTATGAAAGTAACAGCAAAAAATATATTATCAATCTTTGCAATGTATATTCCGTATCCCAGTGCTCCATTCTTTCGGGAGCGTTTCGGAGAGGCAAATAAAACGAGGTAAATCAATAATCGATCGCATACATATATGCCTAACGTTACACACGGGAGATGGTAAAAGCGCATTGCGTGCAAAGACGTACACAATGCCCACGACGATGCTTACTCACTGTTGCTTGAAGAACAAAAGTAACAAATAAAATAGCAAAACAAAAAAAATCACACGTGTCTAAGTAAAGTTATCGAAGAAACGAACAAAAACATAAAAAATACACTAAACATATTCTCAGGCAGTGATGGAATAACCAAGAGCAAGCTATGATTTTCAGCTGGATGAAGTAGATTTTTGTTTCTACTAAAAGAAAAAAAAACAAACAAACATAACAAAGTAGTAGTGTAAAGCAAAGACGGCTGCCGTTTCTTTCCCGGTGCGTTATCGTAAGCTGGTAATCTCTTTCGCTGCATCGATTTGTGATGGTCAGATGATGTAGAGGGGCAAACAAGCAGTAAGCGAATAATATAATGCAATTAACAAACAATGTTTCAATGGTATTTTAGTATGTGTTTGTTTTATCTTTTTTGTGTTAGCGTTTTATATATAATAAACAATAACGTTTGTACGTAGTTAGGCAACGATATTTGAAATGTGTTTTTCGTTTTAATTGCTTGATTGTTTGACACTTTTTCATTTGTTTTTAATTTTCTGTGAGAGTAAAATTTAATAATCCACTTAAAATAATTTTGTAATGGATAAAGTAAGTACCATAACGTATCAACAAGCAACAGTTGTCGTGGTAACGGTAATTAGCGTTATTTATACTACGTTGTTACAATATCGAAGTTTAAATTATAACGTTGAGTACTCAATGTACTAGCTCGTTACTTCTTATATACTATTGTTCGTAAGTTGTTTGACATTTTTGTTTCACTATTTGCATGCTGTTAGGAATTTTATTATCCATGATATTAGATAGGAGAAAAAAATGTTAAGAAGATAACATTTCAAAACCAATTTTATAACTATAAATATAAAATATTTCGTTGTAGAATTTAATTCGTTTTGCGTTACAGTAACGCACGCATATAAACGACGCGACCTCGTCAAGGACGTTCGGAACAGCCAGAGCGAGAAAACACAGAAAGGAAAGCAAGATTGCTAAAATGGAAATGAAACAGAATGGAGCAGATGGTGTTAATGAGCGTTAGAATTTTATTTGCACCACACTAAGCTTCATGAAGTGCGAATATCTTCCCTATCTGACCCAGTAATCTTCTCGGTGTACTGTAAAGGAAACCCGATTGCGGCTACCGTCTGTTTCCTCGTGCTCAAAAGGGCTTGTGTTAGCGTGTGCGGCAGCGGGGCGAATTATTTGCAGTTTTGCGGGCTGCTATTTTTGGGCTAAAAATCGGTTTTGCTTTAAAGAAATTTGCCAATGAAGTTTCCCTACGGAACACGAACGTGTTTGCTTGTTGCGTTCGAACCATTTCGAACCGTTGGCGCCGTCTGTTGCCCGTCGTTTGTCACACGGCTGACACATATTTACATAAATATTCGCATTCGCAAAACGTTCGCATTTCAGTTGATTGGTCAGCGCAGCGCGTCTTTGGTGCGGGGCGAAAGGGAAAAGCAGCATGACCAATGCCTAACCCCACACGATAGCAGTGTAACCGGTTTAGCAGCAGACCGGAGGCGAGTGGAACGAAACGGGGGTGCAAGACTTTGTGTTCAAGCTCCTTATACGTTCCTTTTCACAAACCTCTGTACCGCTCACCTTCCTTATTTCCCTCTCCCGGGTTGGATGTACACCGGGTTTGGCAGATTGTTTTCGGTGTGCAAGGACGCTTGGGATTTGCTGTGTTTTTGCCGATTGCTTTGGACTTTTGTTTTGCTTATGGATGTGTCGAACGCGTGTGTGTGTGTGTTTGGCGCAAAAAAAGGGTTAAGAAAATAAAGCTAATACCCTCCTGCCCCTCCCCCTTTATCCCCCGTTGCTGCCCGCCCGCAAAACCGTCAGTGGGGAAGACTTATGTTGTCAGCTCTGGAGTGCGTGATGGGTGTGACTACGGTCAGTTGTAGGTTTAATCCGTACGAGGCGATTACCCCGTAGTATAGGTGGCTGGTACTGAGGTGAGCTAATTAGTGAAAACCGTTACCGGATTAGTGTCGTATGGGCGTCTCGAATGAAGGTTTATTTTGGGACACCTTTAACCTTGTTATGTTTCGACACATGTACAACGTAACATTCGTTTCCGAACATAGATATTCACACGGCGAGTCGCTATATTCGTTCTACCCCTTTCAAAGTCAATACTGACGGTTTATCCTACCTGTACTAATCAGCAGGCTATTAGATCTACAGCTTGAAGTTGCTGAAGAAAACAAACAAGGTGCTGAGTAATTAAGGCTTTTTCTTCTGTTTCATGTCTAATATGCCGAACATCGTGAAATATTGAAGTTTATTGGGAGATCTGATAAGTAGTAAAGATTGATTGCGCTTATTAGATTAGCTCAGGTTGCAGTGTCTAGTATGTCAGCACTTTTGACCGAAGACATGTAACATTTTGAACGACTTTAAAGATGCGATCAAGTTACCAATGAGCTAAAGTGAGGTTTGAACAGGAGACAGATGAGCTTTTGAGTCTTGGGGTTTGGTTGAAACAGATCTAACCTTTCTCTAAAACCTCTCCGGTCTGGGGGGAGAACAATTTTCAGAAGGAAACCATTCTTCCCCTAATAGCTATTCCGCCTAGGGCCTCCAAGGAGCTGGATCTGCCACTTGGCGTTAGAACTCCTATCCTTAAGAGTGTTAAAACTATCTCCATGTCTTGGTGGAGTGTTCTGAAGTACAGGAGTTTGCGAAATTCAAAGTATTTCCCAGTATAAAGCACCTCCTCATATATCTACCTTGGTTGAGAAGATCGCAAAGCTCCTCTACCATATCGAGACTGTCGCTGATGGATGATGCTCTGTTTCCCAGTCGAGCTGATCTCTGAAGACTGACCTCCAAACTTCAAGACTGGACCGCTTCTCAATGAAATTCCTCGCGTTTCAGTTGGTTTTATAAATCGCCCACAAATAGACTTCCTATTATGTCCTATTAATTCCAGTACTAGGAAGAACAACAATACAGAGATTCTAGGCGTTTTGGTTGAGTTTTTCAGCACTCGTCTTCAATAGTTTCCAAAAGCTAGAAAATACAATTTTCTAAAAAACCCAAAAAACCCCATAACGAAGTAAACTGTAATTCAACGTCAAAATGCTTATGATCTCATCCACATCAAATGGGAACTGTAACCGAAACGATTACTCTCGCATTCGGCTCGGGAAACATAACTGCTTTTTTTTTGGGAGAAAGAATACAACAGATCTACATCCATTTACTCACCAACAACCATTACAACTCATTGCGCATTGCTGTCACGTAACTGCTGCTGGTCTCTGCCCAGCCAAAAAGGGCTCTAGGTGATGTGACGAAAACATACACACACACACAGACCGCATCGGTCCCTTAACTTCCCCTTCACCGCGTAAACCGGTTCCCGTACGGTTCGGGAACGTTAAAAGTGAAAGCCCTTTTTCAGCAGAGTTCCATATTGGTTGGGCGATTGCCGTTTTTGCGTTTTTTCTTCCTTTTTTTCTCCTGGAATGTATCCGAGCAACACCCGGCAGCTGTGCGAAACAGTACGCTGAAAAGCGTAGTGACCCTGCAGATGTGAGATGTGGTTTTTTAAACGATGGCTGGTGGTGGGGGTGGATGAACTGCGCAGAACGTTTCAAACTGCGCTTGTGAGTCCGGCTCGGCCGAAGCGTTTTGAAACGAGTTCAGTTTCGTACATGTTGGGATATGACTGAATGTGGCAGGGGTTACATTACTTCATTTTATTTTAATAGCGTATTATGAAGTAATCTTAACAATGCTTGATGTTCAAGGAAGATATATTAAATTATAATATATTTTCTGGTCTTTTGAAGAAGTTCTTGTTGGAAAGTATCTCCTAACTACTGCTATAAGCTACGTCTAAGAAATAGCCCAAAGTCTCCAAAACCTACACAACTTACTTTAAAATGGTATGCAAAACTTACTCCCAATTGTCAGCAGAATGTAAACCCTGCACCAGAATCAAGACACAGCGGCAGGAACGAAGCGTTCCAAAACCTCGGCGAATCAACCCGTCGCCATCGTCCAGCGTGGGCGTATCGGTTTGTACAATGGGAGATTCAGACGACCACGAACCACCGAGGTGAAGTGAAGACGAGGGAACTCTGTCCAGACACACCATCTACACTACCTCCATTTACACCTAATATCCTCATCGTACCGTACGTAACCTGCAAAATACCGGTTCTCGTTGGAGTTACTTCGTCGTCGCTCTCCGACATCGGGAAGCGCGTGAGGTGCGGAGGTTTCGATTTTGGGCGTTTGTCCTATTCATAGTTCTATTAAATTCACGCTTTATGCTGATGTGCAATACAACAAAACAAAAAAAAACGAAACATAGCATGGCACACGTACACACGTATGCACGTATTAAATAATGTAGCCAAAAAGGAGCAACAGCACGGAAACCGGTTCATAAGTAGCGTCTCCGTTTGCTGTTTTGAGACACTGAAAATGTGTTGACGCGATATTTGAGGTGTGTGTGTGTCTGTGTCAAAGGGATAAGGGCAGTAGCAAATGCACATCTTAGAATTAATGACAAACTTTTAATTCCTATTCTTCACACACATTAATCAAGAGAACACAGGGAATGTATTAGGTTTCTAACCTCAGTATTCTTATCAGAATCCTGAGATACGAAGACTTGGACAATGATATTGGAGAAGAGAGTCGCCATTAGAACGATCTCTATCAGCTGTACTCACTTGCTAGAGTTCGATGAACTGATCACGTTACGAGTTTGTCCATAAGGATCTTCAGAACTCGAGTGAATGGCATAAAACAGATCTGAAGAATGAAGATATTATATATCTTGAACATTGAGGAGTGTATAAAATACTCCTACAATAATTACCCTGCAACTGTCACAATCTCTTTACCGTTCCTGACAACTGGAAGTGCCTTGGAAATATATCACCAAAAACGTTCAAAACCGAACGATGAAACTCGTTTGTGTAACCATTTTGTTGTAGCGCATTAAGATGACACCCTCCGGGTACGGTATGTCAACTTTCTTACTGCTGTAGATACGTACCGATTTGTAATCGTACCAGCCGGTATCCATTCTCCTACCCGTCGAAACACCCACGCTACGCCATTTGCTTCGTCTGAAATTCGAATGAGAAAAAAAAATGGCTACAATGTCTGCGACGATGACTTTGTTCGATTTCTGAAACATTCTGCGCCCGGGGTCGTTTGGTCGGATGTATTATCGTAGTCGGGTGTTTTTTTTGCAACGCACACAAAAAAAAACAGATGCTTAAAGCTATCATTTCACCCACGCGATAGGACAGCAGAGACCGCAAGCCATGGTGATTTGAGCCGAATGTCAAGGTTTGCAGGGGTTTAGTTAACAAGCTGTATGCTGAACACTGCATCGGTTAATGGGATTTAGGATGGAACGAATAGATTTGGTTTAATTACAAGTCTCTTCAAGCAAGAAGCTTTTTTTTTAAACTAATATCTTAAAACCCTAACCCACACAGGTTATAAAGAAAAGTATTTAAAGTTCTCAAAAGGCCTTTTCCGGCTCTAGAGAATCTCTTGTTCATTATGAAGTCAATTAGTCTTTTAAAATGATATGAAAATATTTTTTTCTTTCGGGAATACATATATTTGAAGATTCAAACGACGACATGACTCTCGTTTTGAATCATTCCAATAAAGAAGCCTTTTCATAATCTTGAGATTGGGTATGGGATGGGAGTTATCCTCAACAAAACTCTTTGAAGTATTATTCAATGATATAAAAAAAATGATGACCGAAAGGAGTGAGTGAGTCAGTATGATTCTTTTATGAGTTATTTGAGCGATCCACGATTTAAATCTCTGTAAATGAGTTCCATTGTGAATGAGTTACTTTGTGGAGATTCAAAGTAACTCACTCATGAGAAAGATTTAATTTACTCATTCCAACTCACTCAGTGTGCAGCTCACTACTCATTTCGAGTGACTGGTGGAGTTGCTCCAAATAGAAATAAATTAATACATGAAAATGTTAAAAAGATAATAAAACCTAGTAAACCCTGCATCACTAGCTAACACACTGCTTCCGAGCCATTTGTGAACACGGCTCATCAAACCCCATTCAACTGCAATGTGACTGCTGAACTGCGACAGTTTCGGTGCGACGTCCGCAGCAAAGAAACTTCTTACAGCCATACCTCACAATCGTACCGCGCGCGTTGCGAGATTTGTAGCTCCGCAAGGCTCATAAAAACCGATGCTTAAAGTGTGAGCTTTACGTTTTATTGGCGCTCATACCGTACCGGGCTGGATGCTGCCCGGAGGCGTGCAAACCGATGGCCCGATGTTTTGCGGGTAGAGAATATGGTCCGCTTCTCGGGTGGTCTTTTCCGGTGGAGGTCATCGAGTTTGTCGCTTTACGAGCCAGCTCACCCGGGTTCACCGTTCTTAGTTTGCTGTCCGCGCTGGTCAATATATGCAGTGGCAATTGCTGCAGCGAATGCGACTCGCATCGAGGGCGCCAATAAATGTAGAATTGTATCGCATTGGTATATTGGTGCACTCAACATGCCGAGTATGAGTAATCTCATTAGAATGAACTTTTCATAAATGTTTAGACATTCAAGAAATTTAAAAAATCATTAAGATCAAGAATTTCAAGAATTTAATCTGGAAGTAGCAATTGACAAACATTACTTAAAATTTTCAATAAATAAATTAATCAATAAAAACAAAAAGAAAAATATAAAAGACATAATAAAAGAATAAAAAAAAATTAAAAAAGATAAAGAATGAAATTTTTATTTAAAACATTATTATTTTAAACAAATACAACAGAAAAGAAAAAATACACATAAAACAGTGTAAACAAAATTAAAGCTATAAAAGAAAGCATTAAATGAAAAGTCAAATAAAAGATCAATATGGTACATGTTCTTAAGTCAATACCTGTATGTTAAACAGTAAAAGATAAACAAAATTTAAATAAAAAGAAACCCACCCTGCCAGACTCAAACGGAAGCCGCTCGGCCGTAACGCACGTGCTAGTAACGCTCAGCTCTTGCGATATTAGCGAACGCGTGTGACATTGTTTAGCGCGGGCAAACTTGCACATCCATTAGCAGATCCTTCCAACACACACACACATAAGCAAGGAAAAACGGAAGCAATCTAAATATTAGTGTTAAAATGCAACCGAACCGAACGGTACAAAAAGTCACCCATTAGCGCCATCCCGCCTGTGATACAAATGCATATACAGGAGCGGATGAAATGGTGCGCAAATGGTGAAAATAGACAAATAGAAACTAAAATGGCAAAGTTGATGGAAATTTATCAACAAAAAAAGAAAGAAAACCTACAATTCTAGTAAATACATCGCTTTGTTTGGTGCGAAATGGTTTTTTTGTGTGCTTTTGTTTATTAAAGCAGAAGAAATAGGAGAAGAAAAGCGAAAGAAAACAAAACACATGTGTGCATGCATAATGCATTTCTTTATTGCTTTTTTGTTGCTTTTGCTATTTGCTCGTTCTTTCTACGTTTTTGCTACCCCATTTGCCTCATACCCGCAAAAGACCGAGACGTGCGTCTCGCGTTCGGTGCGTGGTTGCGTTAGTGGGCTGGCTTGAGACGCATGCAAGAATGCAATTTGCTTCAGCGCAAAACAGCGGCCACTTTTCGCCAATACCATCACAAAACCCCTTTTTTGCATTTTGCATTTTGACAGCTAAACCCCCCTTCCTCTCCCCTTCCCTCGTTCGACGTGGGTCCTGGGCGGGGGGTGGGGAGGCTTTTTTCTTCTCTTCTTCCCCATCGCTCCGTTTTACGCCGAACAGCGAAGATACAGCGAGACATAGGATCGTGAGTCGCTTTCCGTGCAGAGCGTCTCGTAACGTCACTCGCGCATTTCCGTTCCAAGGATGGAGTTTCAGAAGGGGAGAGGAGGGGGGGGGGGGAGGGGGCGCGCATCGTCCAGACGTCACACGTGTGCGCACGGGCAATGCATTGACCTCTGCAATGGCGATTCCCAGTACCGGGCGCAATATGGCGCTGGGCTGTTTTGTTGGGGACTTTTGCCTTGTTTTGTCTCGTTGCGTTTGAACTTGCGAGAAATTTGCAACACAGCCCCAAACGACTAGACAAGATTTTTAAAAGCTTTTTTTTAGGTTATTAAAAATTTAAAAGGTTATTTTTTATAAATTTATTAAACTCATTGTAAATAAAATATTTTACAAAAACGATTATTCTAATTTAAATGAAATTGAATATATTTGAACCATATTTATAAGCATATATTTTTTATCTTTTAAATCAGTTCTAAACAGCTGCTCCTGTAGGCTATAACGGTTTGCAATAGAAGTGAATCGGAAGCTCTTCTACCCTTTTTAAGTATCCTCTTTCCATGCCCAACCAATCCAACATGCCCGGTAGGGGTCAACAGTTTTCCTCATTTGTCCGTTTCAATTCATCCGAAAAACATGGCTTTACACGGAGGGGGGAAAGGGATTTACGGGGGTCGCATCCGGCAGCATCCAAAAAAAAAAATGGCACCGTTAGACCGTGTTGTTCTGTTTTACCGCGCTTTGTTCCACCCCAGCATTGATTTCTGGAATGGAACCCACCCGGTAAGCACTCGGTACCGTTTCGATCTTTGGGCTCCCAACCCACAAACCATTTAACCTTTCTCCTTCTCACACACACACACACACACACACACACACACACACACACACACACACACACACACACACACACACACACACACACATCGTTTCTCGATTGCTTTTATCACCCACGTCGACGTAAAGCCGAGGAACCGAGCCTCACAGATGACGCGTCTTCTCATGGGCCCTCTCTTCACCCCCGAAAAAAAAAACCGATTCCGATCAATCGATCGATCGCCAAACAGTAAAGGGAGGCTCGCGCGCTCTGTCATTAGTTAGTGTAGCTTATATTTTGATTCCGTTCCGTTAGCGGTTGGTCTCACGCTTTCTGCTTGCTACTTTCCGGGGTCCGCCATTGCCCGGTTAGAACGCATGTGGACGCGTGTGTTCTCTTCTTTTTTTTTCTTATTTCTCCTACTCCAAAAAGCGAAGAAAGAAATGGGGAAAAAACGGCAAAGGTTATCCAGCGTTCTTATGCAAAATCTCACCGTAGCTGCAATCTGGGAAAGGATGAAGGGAAAGGGTTGATGTGATGTGGTAACAGCCGAGAAGGAAAAAAGGCCCGTTTGATTTCCGATACACACAGGCCACACAGGGCAGATGACAGCATCGATAGGAAGCAAAAGGAGGGTGTTGAAAATTTGTCAAAAGCATCATCGGAACATGGATTTAAAAGGTAAAGAAAATAACAAAAAAGAAAAACACCGTGGGACACCCGTGTTCCAAATTAGAGCAAGGAAATGTTAGACGAATACTTTTCCCATTCATTCTCTCTCTTTCTCTCTCTCTCTCTACCTCACTCCCTCCCTTCTTCCCCCTCAAACACTAAGAAAAAAAATCAATAAAACAACACGCAAAGCGTAATTATGCGTTAATATTTCGTTTTAAAATCAAAAGACTTCAACAAAAGCGACGAACCCCTTCCCATGTAGTGGGATTCTTTTTTTTTTAACTACGAAGATTGTACGGAAACGGCAAAGCAAAAGCAAAAACCGAAATGAAACGGGTGTTTCGTACGATATGTATATGTTTTAAGTATCTCGTCCGTTCGATCGATTCGCTAAAAGCCAACGCTACTGGATTTACGCTCCGGCCACATCGTATGCCTTTAATCTTCCCTTCCAGCAGCGGCACCGTGCATTCACAACCGTGGTTGCAGTTTCGCAGTACCTCAGCCATCGGGAATTTATGATTTTCCCTCCAAAAAAAAACGTATGTGGCCCCGATAACCGGAAACCGATCTTAGTCCCCGTTAGTCGTTCTTCGGCATCATTCAGAACGGGGATTTTCAAACTTTTTTTTTTTGGGGGCTGAGAAAGAATAATGGTACTTCCTGCTGCTTGTTTTACAACCTTGCGTTGCGGAAAGTCATTTGGAAAGGTGAGTAATGAACGGGATTTTGGTGCAACAAGGATGCGTCCAACATTTTTTTGATTTTTTTTGCTTATGTACTACAGCAAAAAGGACACAACCGAGGGCGCAACACTAGACACACGCGGTTGATTGGACCGATCGGCAAACATAATGGAATCGTATCCACTGTACGATGAAGGACAATTTGCGTGTGTTTTGTTTACAGGTTGCTTTGCAGTTTGTGTTTTATTTATTTTTTTCGTTTCTTTCCGTGCGACTGCCTGAGAATGGTTTCAATTATTCTGTCAGCTGCTGCGTTGGTCGGTGTCATCATTTATACCGGAACGCGATGGTAAATGTTTTGTGTGAATTTGTTCAATTTTACCGATATCCTGCGGTGCTGGATGGTAATGGTTTATTTTTTTGTAAAATTTATAACATAATCTCACGTTTTTAATAAACAATTAAATTTAATGTGAATTTTAACTGCTTTTGCATCTACTTTTTAACAAGCTTTTTTTTCCTATTGAATATGTAGTTTAAATAAAAATAATAAGAATTACTAATACTAGAAGATTATGTGTAAAAGACATGCATCGCTGCTTTTGGGTTGTTTAATCTCAAAAATTAATGTTGTGTTGTGCTTATTGAATCTTTTGAAAAGAGTCATTCTTATGAATCTTCAGTGAAGAGTCATTCAAATCATGTCCCGACTCCCAAAATATTAATTAATTTCATAATTTTGAATGAATCCTCAAAGATTCATGAATCCTTAATGATTCGCTGCCAACAGAGTGAAATTAAACGGGCTGAAGAGAGGGCGGAGGAGGGGAGGAGGAGAGGGGGGAGGAGGTTGGAGAGTTCCGAAACTCTAAGGATTCATGATTCACTGAGGATTCATGAATCTTCAGATTAGAGATTCAGAGTGATTCATTCAGTTTAAAGATTCGTTCAGATTCATGAATCTGATTCAGAGTCACCCAACACTAGATCCGGTAGTTCTCTTTAGTAAAGTTTAGTAAAAATCTTTAGTAGTGTTGGATGAATCTGATTCAGATTCATGAATCTGAATGAATCTTTGAACTGAATGAACGACTCTGAATGTTTATTGGGAATATTCATGAATCCACTTTAAATTATAAATCCTAAGAGTTTCGGGATAAGCCGAACATTTATGGTGGTCTCTCAACTCCTCGATCAGTACTTTTGGAATTAGGAACCTCCCCCCTCCCTCCGCACTTTTTATGTTTTATGTTGTTTTATGTTAAGATTCATGAATCTTTCAAGAAAGGACTTCAATTTATGACAATTTAAAAAACATTTTGGGAGCCTCATGATTTGAATGACTCTTCACTGAAGATTCAAATGAATGACTCTTTTCAAAAGATTCAAGAAGCACAACACTAATCTTTAGTGTATCATTGGACATTAATTTTAAAGGTAAGTGAAATGAAATCTATAAAAAAAACAACAAATTATCAACTAGTAAACAAAATTCGACCAAAAACCGCCCATCAATTTCCGTACTGCATTCCCGTATTCGAGCTGCAAAGCAAGATGTAGAAACTGTTCGGAAAAACAGCACATTGTGTCGCGGGTTGTAGCCGTTTTCCTTCAACTACGGTACCGCACCGTGGGTTCATGTTCGGGGTTAAAGCTTCGCTCCTTCAGCCGTCATTGTTGGCTGGTTATCTTGATGGTTTTGCAGCAAACGGTAACGGATTCCCTTCCTCCTTCGTTTTGCCGTGTGGGGTGGTTGTGAGGGGAAGGAGAGAGAGTTCATCGGTTCAATCGTGATGAATTTTAGGTCCCAAGGTTGGAGGAAAAATGGAGCTCGGAGAGATTGGATTAGAACTGTGCTGCAACGAGGAACCGATGAGAAGCACCGCTGGAACGCACGGACATGGCAGAGAGGAGGGGGTGTGGGGGGGGGGGGGAAAGGGGACCGTCAAACGGGAAGCAAACAGGGCAGAGGGTCACGAGTGGGTCATGTTGTTGGCCGATCGGGTTTTGTAAGGTCTCGCTCGCACGTCTCCACCGTGTAGATTATGCTGCGAGATCGGTTTTGGGAGCTGGGTTCGGAGTTAAGGGAAAAACTTGTCAACTCCCTTTTTTACCTTTTTTTTCGCTTTGGCTGTGCAAAGCAGGAAACGGGAAATGACAACGAAGATGACGAGCCCGAAAGTAGATAAAAATCGCCATTAGATAGAAGCGTCGTGTTTCATACCGGGTTACAGATGACATTGGTAAGACATACCGTGAGGGGGTTTTTGTTTTGGCATGTTTTCTTTGAAGTTTTAAGCGCTATCTATTTTTTATCCATTTTTTTAATATTTTTAAAAAATTCTTTGATATAGCAAGAAGTTATAAAAATATTAAAAATGAATTTAAATAAAATATTTACACCTTTCTGGGTATGTTTTACATAATGTTAGATCAAAAAAGATTTGTGGAATGAAGCAAAACTTTATTTTTTCCATTGCAATAAATGGTTCTGCAAATTGCAAGCTCAACTTCAATTACTTCACATTCATCTCCACGATGTGTGTGTCTGCGAAGTAAGCAGAAAACGTAAACGACACAGGAAATGAAGGGCCCAGTTGTGTGCCTTTTTTTGTTTTTTTATTTTTTTTTGGCCGCGTACTTCGCTCCCGCGAACTTGAGTTGCACCGTGCGAGCGCGATCGCGATGCACGGCTGTGATTTATTTTTGCACTCCTGCAAAAATGCTCTTACCCGTGTGCGCGAGATTGCAGTTTCGTCCTTTCGACGCTCGCGGATGCATTTCGTGTGTGCTGATCGAGAGCAACTTCGCGTAAAGCAAGAAGAAAGAAGATAAAACATTTACGCAGTGTCGTACGACAAAGAGAGAGAGAGAAAGAGAGAGCGCGATGCGTGCAGCATCACACGGATCGATCGGGAGCGTGTTTTGGTTTACTCTTAAGTACGAGAAGAGAATTTTTTACCTTGGGGCTCTTAAGCCAGAAAGAGAGACAGCAAGAGCGAGAGAAAGAGAGAGTGGTTGTGTGGGCGCGCAGATTCTCACCGATCAACTGCGCTGCTGAGCGCGTATACGCGTACGATCGTGTTTGCAGATGTTGCGCTCTCTTTCGCACTTTTGCTTTACCCGAACTCCCCCCAGCGGATGGAGAAGGTTTGGGGCTTCAGCCGAACAGACACCGAAACCATTACCATTCGGCCGCTCACTGACAGTGGATGCGCGTCCTCGGTTGTGTACTTTTCCTTTTGCCGTGTGCGGCCCACTTGGGTGTGTGTTGTGTTTCTGTGACACCAGCGTATTGTTAGAACGACGCGCGTCAACGACCTTTTTTTTCTATTTGGTTTTTGTTCTATGATAGAAAGACCGGCCCTCTGTGTGTGGGTGTGTGAGTGTGTGATTTCCGGTGTGCCAACATTTCATGAGCTGCCAAAAAAAAAGAAACAGCGTGGAATTCGTGCGTGCTTTAGAAAGGTTCCAAAGAGTACGAGCGCGTCACCAAGAAAATAGCGTCGGTACGTGTTTGTGCGTTCCTTGTTCCCTTGCTGCATCGGAAAAGATAGTTCGATTTTATTACAGTTTGCGAAACACAAGTGTGCAACAAATTGGTGACTAAAGTTTTGGTTTTGTTTTTGTTTGCGGTCCCCACCCCCCCAATTTCCCGCCGCCAATAATTCCCAAGTGCCAAAAACCTGGAGCAGTGCGTGTTTTTTTTTGCGAGTGTGTGCGAGTGCGGTGTACTTTTCGTTGGTAGTTAGTCCGGTTAAACAGCATTCAATCGATCCGATCCGGGCAGTAGCCGGTGCGGCAGCATTTCGAAAATCCGAAATTTATTCCCCATAAAACACGTCTGCTCGTCACTCGTCCCTGTGGTGGCGTATGTCACCATTATTGTGTGGTGCGTGTTACAGTCAGAATCAGAACAACCAACACACACACAACACTCATCGAAGCGCTGGTCCTTACCCGATCAACCCAACCCTGTGCGTGGGCCAGTTAAGCCAAAACAAAAAGAAAACAAAATTTGCAACACACACATACATACGGTGTACGGTTTGACGGCGCGGTGTAGTAGATGATGCGTGGGTGGGCGTTACGCCGTTACGCTGTATTATGCTGTACGTAACCTAGCACACGACATCGACAATAAATAGGACCAGGCAGCGCAACCATCAAGCACAAGGTAAGCTAAGCTAAAGAAAAAAAAGGGATGATTTGCTTCATGGGAACAACAACCGTAGGTATACCGTACACACGCGCGGAAAGTGATTACTCAATTAGGACGCACAGCTTTTGCACAGCGAAACGGAACAAAAATCCACCACTGCAATCCGCCGTTTTTTTTTCGAACGTGTCACACCGCCTTCCGTACGGCAGAAGAACAACTGTCAAACCTAAGGCGAATCCAGCGGTGTCTGTGTGCGTGCCCGAAGGGCTTGAATTGTCCCGTCTCTGTGCTGCCCTTATGCTTTTTTTTTCTCTTCTGTAGCTCGGAATGCGTGCCAAAAGCTCATAAACCGGTGCCGATGAGGTTTCGATTTCCACCAACGCCACCTTACGCTTGTAAGTGATGCGATTTTGTATTACAGTAAATAGGACCACATTCGCAACCAAATCAAAACTAGGCGTTGTCACTCTTCCGTCTTATTTCTGTCCCCCCCTTGGAATCGATTCATACAGTAATTAATGTGTTTGAACGATTTGTGGTAGTTTTTTTCGCTCTCAGGAGTATTAATTTATTCTTAATACACTAGAGCTGCCAAGCGTTTTAAGCGTTTTTCATTTGTGGTTAGTTTTTAAACAATTTCAAGCAGTTGGAGTATTATTTTATTGTTTATTTTAGGTCTTACTTTATGTAAAACTCATGTTTCAACTACTTTAGGATTGTTTAACTCAAAAAAAAAAATGTTGCGAAAATGAAGCGTTTCGGTTAAAATGACTGATCTGGTCAATCTAGTGTTAATATAAAAAAAATAATCTAAAACTGATTATTGTTGTGAGGAAAATTTTATAAAAAAAAATTAAGAAAATAAGAAAGGAAAAATACAAAAAAAAAAGATTAGAAATAAATTTTAAAAATAATTAATTTAAAACAAGAGCATTTTCCTACGACACGAGTGATGTCTCCCCCCGGGGGGGTGCATTCTTCACCACCAACAATTAACACGAGCGTAAAAATTGTAAACAAACACTCGCTCTCACCATTCTAATGCTGCCGGTTTTTTTTCCTCTGGTTGGCGGTGGTGGCATTTTTCCGCGGTTTCTGTTTTTCCTCTTTCTTCCAATTGTTGTTTTATATACGGTTGCACCCACGGTTCGTCACGTGCCAAACGCTCGTTGAAGCACAAGTGAAAACAAAGCCGATGGGATGGTGTTGGGAAACGCAAGCACCAATAAACACTTCATCATCAGCTGGAATTGTTTTTTTGCTGGCGGTTCGGTGTACGGTATCGATTGTGCTGAAAACCGGTGGTTTGAAGAATCAATCGAATTCATTTGTTTCGGTTTACTGGAACTTGGCTGTTTTGTGTTAGAATCAGAAACAGAGGATTAACCCGCTTCAGACGCTTTTTCTTTCTTCTCCTTTGCGCCACATTGCAGAAAAAAATTGTTTCTTTTTTTTAAGTTTTTGTTTATTTTTCATAACGTTTGTTTAAATCTTTGTCACAAATTTTAATTAATGTTTTTAGTGCTTCTTTTTTTGTATCTTTGAAAAAAATTATATTAAATTTGATATATATTTTTGTTTTGTTATCAAGTGTGATTATTGTATTTCGTATTTTCTCTTTTTTCTTGTTTTGAGCCTTTTTTATGTTACTTATCAAACGTTTATTTAATGCAAGTTAATTTTTATTTTTTATTGTTTTTTATATCTTTTTTTAATGATTATTATTTTGTTATTTATTATTTTATTATTTATTATTTATATATTATTTTATTGATTTCTTTTATTCCAAATTATTAATTTTTGTATACTTTATTAGTATACAGTCTAGAATTACTATCATTCGATATATAAACCTTGTGTTTTTCGAAGTTAAAATTAATTTAATAGTTTCGAAAAATTTATTTGAAAAGCCAAGGGTTACCTCTCTGGATAGATTCTCAACCACAAAAAAATAAATAAATAAAAACATCGTGGTACCTTTAACCTCTACTAGAGGTTATCCTTCGATTTTTCGAACATGCTATTAAACTGGGAAACAAAACACTTCCAAAGCACATCAGCTTGATTGTGGATGTCTCCCACGGGTAGAATCCTTAGTAATGCAGCAAGGGAGAACCGGTGGTGTGGCTAATTCTTCACCAGAATAAAGAAAAGTTTGGAACCTTCCGTGTAATGCATTTTCACTAAATAGGAAGGTGCGGAAAACAATCCAATTTGGGGAGGTATGTATTTGTCGTACGCAGCCTCCCGGTGTCCTTAGGATTAGCTTGCAATGGTGGCTTTAATTACAGTCTGGGGAAAAAAATGTTTCCAATTGGCTCCAGCTGAAGGAAATGTCATACTGTATGTCGAACTTTGGCTGAAATTCATAAAACAAAAATAAACGGATGGGAAGAGGTGGTTGACTAAGACAAGCGTACATTTCCAATCACCTTCCAAACGGCCTTCCTACCACCTTCACCTCGACCCTTTACACGTTCCCTTTTTTTACCACCTCCCACCCTCCCACCTCACCCTTCCTCTCCCATTACAAATCCCAAAATCATTCGCGTTATGTCGTCAGCGTAACGGCGGTGTAAGGGCAGGCAAGCATAACGAGCATAACAAACCGTTTCTCCCTCCCCATGGGGCTTACCCTCCTCCCACCCAAAAAAACGCCCCCAATGGTTTCGCTTTGGGGCAAGTAAATCCGGTTTAAAGGTTTTAGCCGCACCTTTTGCTAGACTTTCCTTTCGCCCTTTTCCCCCCTTTCATCGGAGCCCGGCCTAGGGACCTGTGGTGGGGCTTTTTTAAGACTGTTAGAGACTTTTTTTAAGGCGATTTGGTGACTTCAAGCCCTGCCTTTTGCTTTACGGCTGTAGGGTAAACGGTACGCCCTAAAGATAAGACACATGATGAAGGTTTTGGTTTTTTTTGTGTGTTATCCATTTGCCATGAGTGGTTCGCTTCCGTTTCGAGCAGGGGAAAAAAGGGGAAGGCGTGATGTTGAATTCAATTTTCCTGCTTGCCTGGGCTTCATAATGCACTCGATTGACTGTTTTCCGAACGGGATAATGTTTTTTGTTTGCTTTTCTGCAGAGTGTGCACAGACGCCTGATGACGTTTCCCTTTCGCCAGATCGGATGATCGATTTTTCTTGCTTTTTCCTTTCTGATGCGAAACAATTATCGTTCAGTTATTTACACCAAACAGGTGAATGTGTACCGAGTTTGGTTGTTAGAAGAGTGTTTTTTTCATATTTATTGTCTTCTATTGTGATAAAACGAGAGGAAAAAGAGATAATTAACATTTATTTAAATGCTAAAGAAATAATTTTAAGTTATAATTAATAAAGTCAGAGTCAAGATAAAGTACAATCAATTTTATATGGAAAATAGAGTTTAACTATAAAAAAAGAAGCATAAAATAGAAATAGAAAGGAAGAAAAATGAATAAAAAAACAAAAGCACTAGAACTACCGGACCAGTCATTTTGACTGAAACGCTTCAATTTCATTACATTATTTTTGGTGTTAAAAAATCGTATAACGAATCGTAAAAATATAAAATAAACGACAAATTATACTCCAATTCTTTAAAACTGTCTAAAAATTAACTATGAACGAAAAACGCTTAAAACGCTTAGTATTTCTAGTGTTAAATTAGCAAACTAGTATAAAAACAAAAACCAAAATAAGTAAACCTGAATTAGTAAACTGATACCCTCTTCCATTTCTGTCATTTTATTATCACACACATACAAGCACAGTTGTACCAATTCGTCACCGGGACATCATAATGGTCCTTAGCCCGTAGCTAAGGCGATGATTAATCAAACGTCTAATAGCTTAGATTTTATGCTTGAAACTGTTTGAACGTCATTGTGTTGTCCCGCTCCACCACTGATAACTCTCTCTCTCTCTCACTCTCTCTCTTTAATGTTTCGCTTTTTTATCCTTTTTTCTGTCAAATGGATTCACTTGGTAGTGAAGTTAATTCATCATTTGCTCTTTTTTATAACAAAAACGTGTTTATATGTGTAGGTGGGATTTTGGATTGCAAAAAAAAACTTGAATGCTCAACGCGCGTCACCTTCTTTGCTGGTGCTCATAAATCACCACCAGCATTGGTTCATGTTGATCCGTGTAAAAACGTTGGAAGTAGTCATAAAAAACAACATTTTTTTTAAAAGGAGAGATAGGTTTCAATGGTATGTTTGTGGGTGCGTAGGTGTTTTTTTTGTATTTGTTTATCTCAAGCTTCACAGAGATATAAAATGAACGCCAGCTTAAGCACTGGGAGACGTGTGCAAAAATGCAAGAATACAAAAAAAAGAACAATTTATCAGACGGGTTGCGTGCGTTATTGGGTTTGATACACGCTTCTGGGCGATTTCTTTTTTTTTTGCTACATTAATGCCACCGAACACTAGTTGGATAAAATGTGTTTGATTTTTTGGTGATGACGGTTTAAAGGTTAATAAAATTAATTTTAAAATAATCAGTAAAACCTCTTAAGAAATAATTTATTTTATTCAAAAAAAAGTTCTTTTATAATTAATATATACGATTGCCATTCAAACTTTTCCATCCCTCAGTTTTAGATATTAAAATTAAAATTAAAAAAAAAATGAGAAAGCTTTTAAAGCTTAAAGCTCATTCCAATAGTTCAGTCATCGTTATTTTAATTATATAAAGATATATAAAATATTGTCATTTCTTTCTTGTTTTTGGACCTAAACAAAGCTTTGAAAAGAATACAAAGAATCATGCTGAAAAGTAGTTATACAGTGGAACGCCGATTATTCGTCCTCATCGGGTCTCCACCCCTGCCGGATAAGCGATTATCACGGATAATAGGCATAACTCTTTTTATTGATAAATTTTAGTGTTTAGTGTGGAATGGGTGGAGTTTTTTTTTCTTAAGCTAAATGTTAATATTTTTAGGTGCACTTTGCATAATAAATCTGTTCTATTTGGTCGAACTTGAGCCAATTGTATTATTTCCTATTGAGTTTTTTTATTTCTTGCCAACATTGATTTTGCATTTAATATGTCAATTCGCCTTCGGAACTGTCATTGCCGAACTGCACGGATACTGTACTTGATTTTATTTTTTAAACAGAAAGCGTCTGTGATTATCGCCATTTTAAGTCAAGGTTTATATTGGAGTTGCAATTTTCGAAATGAAAAAAAAAACGCTTAATGTTAATACATATGTTATTCTAGCATTTTTTTAATGAATTTGTGATTTTTCAACAGAATAAAAAATTTAAATAAAAAGCGATTCATTCATCCACTCGGTACAGCTAGTGTAAACACATGTGTCTATACCCTTGCTCGTCCGCAAGTTCATCGCACTCATTAGCTATTCATGCAGCCCCACCCGACGATGGGTGCATCATCGTCGAGCCACAGCCAGGCTAAGAACCCATCGCCACTTTCGATCGCTTTCCGATCAGCGGTACCGGTTAGGAAAAGATTAACTTCCCTCCAGCAGCAGCAGACCAAAAAGGAAAACAAAAAAAGCAAGATACCTCCCAAATATGGGCGCATTAGCAGGAAAGTTCTGGCCGGCCTTCGTGGTGGGTATGTATTAGAGGGAAGCTGCTGCTGCTGGCAGGAAAAGCTGAGCGACTCTCATTCATCTTTTCCTTGCGGACATGTTCGGGTTTTCGAACCCGCTAGGGTTACCCACCTTCCACCCACTTTTATAGGTTGATCGTTTTCCGTATCTTTTTCGGATTTTTTTTTCTCTTCAACCCAAAAAAAAACAACTAACGTTCTCGAGGTTGAAGCGTATTTTCTTAACGTTTTCGGTTATGGTTCTTTCGGTTTTCGGACCTTTTTTTTCTACCAATCACGCTAAATGCTGCCATAAGTAACTTCTTCCTTCCAATTAGATGCTGCTGATGAAGATGAAGAAGTTTCCTGTATTTCGACCAACCCCCTCCCTCCCCCCCCCTCTTTGGCCCAAACGCTGCATCCCATCGATCTTGCGCGTTCTTGACGATCTGTGTCGTTTTGCTTTTATGCTTCTCCAACGTAAGATGTTCGTCTTCCCCGTTTCCCCGCACTTCCATTGGTGTGGCGTGACTTTCTCAAGATGACGCCGGTTTTGTTGTGCAACGGATTTTTTAATTCTTCGCATTGACCGTCTGCTTTGCGTTTTTAAAACCCGCGCCTCTGTGTGTGTGTGTGTGCTTTTTTCCTCTTATTTATTATTTTCACTGGGTACGGTCAAGCGAAACGATAAGTGCCTGTTTTGGGCGGTGAAGTGGCGAAGAATGAAGCGCAGAAAAGATCGATTTCATCTTGATGCGTCTTCTTGTTGTGTATGGATTTTTTTCCCCCCGCCCATCTCATCTCAATGTTTGGATGCTATTTTGAGTGGTCTCAACGATAGGATAGACGTTCTTAGAATAGTCGTTTTTTCGGTTTTCGTTACCTGAATGCGAAATGAATAACAACGCGGACGGACGATGGAAACGGTCGCTGTGCCATTCTGAGAATTTAGTCATAAAAATAATTCGTGTTCGGTTGACTGATTTATTGATATTGCATTTCGCTACATACAATTTCATCTGTCACCGAGAAAGAATTCAATCGAGGGGGTTTTGTTTTATAGGACGGTTCCCATACATTGAGCAGATTTTTTCGGGGTTTTTTCTCGTAGGTTTAAACATTTAGTAATCATAAATTAACGTATTGAATCGTTTGATAAATCTGGTCAAATAGTGGAGTTTGTATCGGAATATTCAACAATATCCACAAAGGAACTACAAGAATTGGTCTTCAGATATAACAAACTGTTTGAAGCTGAATCTTGGCTGAAGAGAAAGGTTGAATGGTGAAGAGAAAGAAGAGGTTATATAGAAGATATTCGATCCATGACCTTTCTTGTGCTAAATAAGAATTCCAAAATGCTGAAGAAAGAATTTAGGGAATCTCCTCTGTTTTTTTTCAGTTACAGTTGTCATCGTACTCCAATATCTGTTTCTTTTATTAACCTTAAGTTGTGCAATTATATGGCTTAAGAGTTGTTGAGCTTTTTTTGACATCAAGTGAACCCGGATCGAAGCCTAGGAAGAGGTTGTTCCAGAAGATATTCGATCAATGACCTTTCTTGAGCTAAGTAAGAATTCCAAAATGTTGAAGTAAGAATGTAGAAAATCTCCTCTGTTTTTTTTCACTTATAGTTGTCGTCGTACTCCAATATCTGTTTCCTTTATTAACCTTAATATGTGGAATTATATGGCTTAAGAGTTATTGAGCCCAATTTCAAAAGATAAATTTTGCAAAAATCATAGACATCATATATCAGGAACTTTGGGGATCATCCCTCTTTTACACTTCATCCATCCTAGAGGAACTTATCTAGAGCTTAGCTAGAGAAATGGACAAAAAATTGATGCCCGGATATAAGATTGCCGGGATGACACTCCTTTCGTTGAGAGATATACTCAAGCAAAGTCTTCAATAATCTTCAAAGTAAACCTCCGTTGGTGTTTGGTTTTTCATTGCTGGGAGTGTCGCAAAAAGAAATGGACCCAAAATATGAAAGACACAAAGATTAATCTAATGTAGTTACATTAGATCTTCTATATCTTATATCTTCTTCCAAGGAATTTTAGATTCGTATTCTGCAACATTTCAATTTGAGATTGCACTTTGATGATGGCATCGGATATTCAATAGATGTGAGAAAATGTGAAATTAGAAGATGTGACATTTATACTGGAATTAAGAGCTGGTGCACTGATTCACTAAAACCTGAACTTTAGACGGAGACTATGATTACGAGGAAAACTGTTGAATTTCTACGAGAACTCTGGAATACCTACCAAATGTCGCTAATGTTTCTCTTCTCAGTTGCATATTGATTGATTGGATGTCAGTTGGGCAATAAATAGAATTCTTGATTTATCTAGAAAAGGCTTCACAGGTACTTGCTGGGTTACTGAGGAGAAAGAATAACCCTTTGAAATGAAGTATAGAACGTGGAGAGCACAAGAACCTAGTCTTCCAAGACAGAAATAGCCTAAAGATTAATTCGTTCCTCATTTAGTTTTTGTTGGGAATATTTTATTCTGATGTAAAACGTCATTTCTTCAATTTCCGATTCAATTCAATTCATCAATAATTACACCTCTTAAAACCTGTGCTTGATAATTGTTATCCTCATCTCTTCGTTGTTATTTTTATTTCTTAACCTTGGTTTATATTTTACACTCCTCGGTCGCTGTTGCATCGCTTTGCAAAGACACGATACAAGCATGTCGGCTAGTGTCATCGACATTTTGATGCTTATTCTACTTCGAATAGCACAGAAACTTGTTCGGAAAACATGTTTGTAAAAAAAAGGGTGCGTACTTTAAAACTAGATTATCTAAAGCAGCACTATTCGAATTGCTTGCAGTTACATCAACCTGTAACACCGTTTTGCACCGTTCGTTCATTATCCCGTTTTGCTTCTAATTGACAAATGCGTTTAAATGTTGATGTTTGTGCGTTTTTTTTCCTTTTTTGATTTTGCACGATGAGAAGGACGAGCATCGAACGCATGTGTATCGATTTATATATATGCAATAAATGTAAGAAAGAAGCAAAGAAAAAAAACGACTTCAAACTCAATCCGGTCAATGGGTGCTTTAAAGTGTACGGGCAAAAAAAAACACCCCGACTGAACTAACCTTCTGAAGGACGCTGGCTACGGAAGGCAAAAAAGGTAATAAAAAGGTAAATCTCTCACACAGACAACCGTACACGAATCAAGAACACTCATACGCAAAGATATGCAAAACAGGCACCCAACACCGTTCCATCGACAGGAGCAGCAGATAAGCGATTTTTATTTATTTCTGCTAACGTAATGTCCAACTCCCATTCGCGAATTGGAGTTTTTTCCTTCGCCGCGATCAAACTCCGGTGCAAAGAAGTCGAGCGATGATTGCGATCGAAACTGCTGCATCCTATACGTTGTGCGATTTGCTTTACTTCGGGTCGTAGAGATGGTAATGGCGCGACGAAGCAGATTTGATTTTAATTATTAATTCAATTACTTTAAGTTTAATAACATTAAAGTGAGTAATTTTTGTAAATATATTAAATACATTTTTTTTATTATTAACATTACCTTGTTCTTTTACTCATTTTCTATATGGTAGATCACTTTGGCGGTAGTAACGTTGGCGCCATTTTGTGGTTACACGGATAAACCGGACAGCTGGATTTTATTGGCTGTTTAGCCCTCATATAATGTCTCACTTTTGAAAAAAGATAATTAATTAATTATATTAATTTAAACAAACTTTTATAACTTTTTTGTGAAATTGCACTTTTTCTATGAACACGAATAACCCGAATATTCGGATAACCGATAATCTGTACTCGGATATTATATTTTTAATTTAAACTAATTTGATTCCTGGTTTTTAAAAGCTTAAAAGAAAATGAATTTCTTTATTGAAAATTTTATAATTAATTTTTTGTCCGTAATTTCTTATTCCTTTTTTATTTTGTAAAATTTCCGCCATTTTGAAGAAACAGGGATAAAAGAAAAGGCCTTTTATCCGTGCCCGAATAATCGAAATTGAATGTCCTTTTCATTTTAAAACTAAATAATATTCAGCTAAACGTATATAGAAAATATTAAAAAGTAGTTTTTTTGAAAATTGGAAAGCGTAGAAAATTCGAAATGGAAAACTCTGATTTGCTTATATAATTGTTCAAACTGGAGTGAGTTCTTGAAGTTGAATTGTTTTTTTGCAATAATCTTAGTAAACCCATATTACTAAAAATATATTTCCACCCAAACAAAACCAAAAAAAAAAAATATTGCTCACACAACACTAAGAGTACAGTTTGAGTATCATAAATGGCGTTGCATCTTAATGAAGATCTTCTTTATTCGATGCAACTTTCCGTGTTCCAGTTTTTTTTCATGCCCACATAATGTAGACTTTGTTCCTACCACTCTACTGTTGTGCGGCTGATCATTCCCTCGGGTTACGTTAATTTCAGCCACCGGTGGTAATTATTTATCTTGCAATTGCAAACCGAAAACGTGTGCACACTAGTGCTTGGAAAGGATTAAAAAAAATAGAAGAAACAGCAATCCGATTGTATCAATCGATTAGCGTGAGTGAGCTGCTTGCATCAAGGAACGATGACACCCGTAAGACATGAAGATGGTCTTAGTATCTCCCAGATGGCGCCACTGTGTTTGAGTGTCGTAATGCAAAAAAAAGCAAATGGAGGTTCCCCATTTTATCGCGAGATTTTTCCTTTCTAACGACCACGATCCACGGGTGCCACGATCTTAAGCCGCATTAAGCACGGGGGAAACCGGAAAGCATACTTAATGGGTCGACTGCCAGGCGTACCGCTCTTTTGTGCAAAAAAAAATCGACCAATTTAAAGCTAATTTAATGGTAATTTACATTGCCAAGCTTTTTTTTTGCCAAAGGAAGGGATTTAGCAAATGGTCAAAATGGAATGAATGAGGAAAAAAATCCCCTGGACCAGTTCACTAATTTTGATGTTCCTGTCGTATGGCGGGTGTTTTTTGTTTGTTTGACGACTCGTTAAGACGATCAGAAGCTAGTAGATGTGTGTGTGTAGGGATGCAGGGCACTGATGGCTTAATTGAATAAGCGAAGGATTTTCTATTGACATTTCGACTTCATAATGATGCATCTTTCGTGGTGGAGTTCTGTTGCGTTTTTTAAATGCCATTTTGTGGCACACGATATTTAGGATCCTTGTGCCGCTTTCATTGCTCCAGATTTCAAGCTGTTCGCTCTAATCATGCTCTATCTATTTTTGTTTCCACAGGGAAGTATGTCAAGCGGCTACACACATCCGGTGACATTATTTGATTTCCCATCTTCAGGGAAGGTGAAGTTCCGTTTTTACGGCCCAGCAGGGGCCAGCACAGAAATTTCTGATCCTATCGGGCATGCTCTACTAAATATTTGCCATGAAAAGCATTATCTTTCGTGTGAGTGTGTCCTTGAACGGCAGGAAAACAGCTCCCGCCGTTAAATTCGAATCGCCACTAAAGCGAACGTGGGGTATTCCTTAATATCCCGATGTCGGTTACTACATTTCTAGCTCAAGGGCAACACTTCATCATGGTGTGTTATTTTTAATGCGCTACCCTCTTCTTTTCTCTTTCAAACCGCCGATCAAATCGGAGCTACCATTTTGCCGCTTTATTTATTTTTTTAATGCTCCGTTGATAATCTTTTGGGGTCTAACATTTCTTTTCTAACCTCCGGTACGGTCTTGTATTTTTTTTTTGGTTGCCCCTCTTTTGCATTCCCTTTTGCAGTGTGAATCCCGACGTGGACGAATTTTTAATCGATGTGTTTTGTTTGACTTTTGTTTTTTTTTTGTTTTTTGTTGCTTTGCCACTATCGCGCCCGAAGAATGTTTGGAGGATTAGAAGCGAGATTGGGTGAATGGCTAAAATAAAAGTTAAACGACGGATGGTGCTAATGGTACCGATTGGTTTTGTGGGGATAGATGTTCGAGCTGTTTGTGCGTGCTTTTATTTTTATCTTTTTATTTCCAACACCGAAGGTCAAGAAATGCTACTTGGCAGGGGTTGTCTATTAATTTGTTTTTTGTTGTTTTAATTTTCTTAATTATTATTATTATTTTTAAATTTGATATATATGTACCAAGTATATAATTTAAATGAATTTTAGAAACAGGTATTAAAATAGTTTTTAAATATAATTTCCATAAATCTAATGTCAAATGTCAAATTTCAAACGTCGAATAAAAGAAACTATTTAAGGAATAGTACAGTGGAGCGCCGATTATTCGGGTATCTTTTATCCGGCTGTCCCATTATCCGTGCTGCTCGGAAATGACAGTTTCGAAGGCGAACTGACATATTAAATGCAAAACCGATGATGGCAAGAAATAAAAGCTTCAATGATGGAAATGAATTTCTTCAATGAAGAAATAAAAGCTGGGAATGATGAAATTTATCGAAATTCGAAAAAGGAATAGATTTTTTTTTGCAAAGTACAAATTAGAACATTAACATCTTGCTTTATAAAAAAAAAATCCACCCATTACACACTAAACACTAAAATTTATCAATAAAAAGAGTTTTGCCTATTATCCGTGGTGTTCGCTCATCCGGCAAGGTCTGAGTCCCGATGAGCACGGATAATCGGCGTTCCACTGTATTTTTGTTGCAATTTTATATAAAATTGTCTAACAAAAATCATTGCTTTGTACTGTATCTGACGTATGATTATAAATAAAAAAAACAAAAGTCTGATTCTGACACTTTTCGGTTTGAAAAAAATTTTCCTATGAAAAACAAACAAACAAATGTAAAAGAACATTTTTTTTGTAATTATATTTTACTATCAATGTTTAAAAAATAACTACTTCAAAACCCCTGCACAAATCGAAATGACCAGCTAGGTACTTAAAATTATTGCTCACAAAGCGGGAACGAGAAGGTCAGTGCTGGGCCCCATCGAAAACCGACATCGGAATGAAAAGTGAAATCAGTATGATCTGTGGCATTTGTTTCGTTTTGTTCTTTTTTTTCTTCTGTTGTCCTTCTCCTTTTTTCGGTTGGACTTTTTGATAAGCCGAAACCTTGTCGATCGTCTCCCTGCCACATCCCGGCTTTTTGGGGCTCCAAGAACACCGGGGTTCCGAAATGTTCGAATGTCCACCTGGCAGTGATAATTTTTTATGACTAATGACTTGTAGTTTGTGGCGATTTTTCCTTTCGAATGGTGGCGGGTTTTTGAGGTGGAATTTTTGTGTGTAAGGAAAAACGGACGTCGAAAATCCATTAGAGCGTACACACACGCTCAGTTCTGGTTTGCAAAGGTGCTCCAAAATCTGCACCCTGACTAGAATGTTTCGTCCGATGTTTATCCACCGGTTTTTTTTTGTTCGTTGATTTGGAACGGTAATTTTTAGCTGCCTTGACTTACTTACTGTGGCGTGAAACGCATGGGAAGAAGGTACAATCAACACACACACACACAAAGTATCGTTCCATGCGGGATATGGGAATGGTTTTTGGCGGGAAGAAAACTTTTTTCCCTCTAATTGCACCACCACCTGGAAAGCAGGGTGCAGAAGATGATGGCTCCTTTACTCGCCAGGTGCCGGCTTGAATTATTTCAACTTCCGGTGACAAATTAACACACTTACGCTGGTGATGAAGTGTTTTACTTTTTGTTACGCCTAAAACCCTGCTATCTGCTGTTTGCAGAAGAGAAAATTGATGGCATAGATAAGTGAGGCAATTCGTGGGGAAGGAAAAAAAAACATTAAACTAAGGTGGCGATTGTTTTAAGGTCGATTTGATAATAAAAAAAAATACAACAACAACCAGCATAACATCATTCGCGTGCTTGATGAGCGGGTGGGAAAAAACAGGAAAATAGGATGGCCTTTTCAAGGCCGATTGAAGGTATGAATCGCGCTTATCACGTCCATCATAATCGCCCAATTGGTATGCTACATGCTACCCTCCACCACATTTGATCTTATCTTCCCTCCAACCCTGTCCGTACGCTTACTTTCGCGCGTATTTAGCCGTTTCCTGTGTCCTGACCAACTGTCCTGACATTGGCCTACTGCGCGATAGCAATCAACCTGTTCTGGGAGTTTAAATGAGGGCGGGCGGAGGAGGGAAAATATAGACCGGAAACCCACCAGCGGTCGGGAGTTTGAGTGATTGTCTGTTTGACGTGTCGCGTGATGTATTGGTACGCGCTGACTGTGAAGGACACGCACCTGATATGGTGGTGACATTGGGCAGCGTTTCAGGGTTGCGCAACACACTCAGGATGATCCCTCAATCCTTTTATTTTATTTTCATTTTTTACTTTTATTTACTTTATTTCATTAACTTTTGTAATTATTTACATCAAAACGGTTTAATTTGACATTTTCGAGTTTATTACACCTTATTTGTCTGATCTTATGTACCTATTTAGTGGGTTTCAGTTCGTCCTTGAAATATTTCATGAAAGATTTCTAAATGTAATTTCAGTACCTTATAAATCATTCTTTACACTAGATTGACCGTATTAGTCTTTTTGACTGAAACGCTTCATTTTCATCAATTTTTATTTGGGGAGTAAAATAATCCTAAGGTAGTTGAACCATGAATTTTATATATAAATTCTATAGTACTATCTCCTATAAAAAATAAATAAAACTCCAATTCTTCGAAAGTTTTTAATTAAAAAATTAACCACGAACTAAAAACGCTTAAAACGCTTGGAACTTTTAGTGATAACAATTTATTTTTTTTGCTGATTTTCATGAGTATTTTATGATCATAAATTATACATATTTAATTATCGGATTCGTGCGTTTTTTTAAATAATAATTATACGGGGAAATTTTTAAATTTTGAACTGTCAAATCAATCAAACTGACCTTTAGGTTATTCTAGTATAAAATTAAATTATATTAATTTTCTTTTATAATTTTTTATTCTGTCTAATAAAATAAGTATAAATTCTTGTTAGATATGATATGCCTCATAATCAGCACATTTAGCTACTTTTTATTTTATTTTATTTTTTTCAATTTTTCAAAGCTTACCTATGTTGCTGTTCCCTGGCATTCGTATCCATTTCTTTTTCTCCCCCGTCGCTTTAATCCTCATTATCTGTTAACACGTGACAGTGTAGGTATCTTTTACTTTTCTACATTGAAATTCTGATGGAAGCTTCACTTCCTTTCTACCTTCTTCCTCACCCTTTATTAAGGGGTCCAACCCAAAACAAGAGCAAACAGACTGTTAATATCGCCCGCAGGACATTGCGTGACATCCGAACCACGCTTGACCGTATTTGATTTCTAGTTTTACCAATTTGTCTGTGTTTGTCTATGGAAGAGATTTCGTTTGCACGAGTTTTTTTTTCTATTTTGTCACTGTGTTTTTTTTTCATGTTCGGTAGAGGTTTATAGACACTGTCCATCTTAATTGGTTCATTTTATTGCTTCAAAATGGCAAACGATGCTTCTAAAACAACCAACAAAAATGCGACGGAAAAACTAATCGCCACTACCAAAAATAGTTCTCGAACTGCATACGTGTCCGTTAATTGATCCATAAAAGTGAATTAGTGTGTTGTTTGATAGATTTGAGTTGAAAAGCTCCCTCTCTCTCTCGCTCTCTCTCTTTTTGACTGGGATTTTTTGTTCCTCGCTTACCAATAATCCAAAATCCCCTCGGGTTGTTTTTTTTTCTGCGCTAATCTTTGCACCAACGCATGAGTGTTTTCTGGACAATTCCAGGTTTCGCTACAGAGATAGCGAAAGCGAAACGTTTTACGAGCGGCATTATGGTACGCGTTAAAATGCTGTAAAAATGTTTGGCAAAGCTTTTCCTACCAACGTCCAAAGCTGAGTACGACCTGTTAGGGGCGAGGATAATCCGGTTAAGGTTTCATTCAGTAGCTAATCAAATCGATTTACGTATTGAAATTATTTTTACTTCTGCAGTCGTCCTTACTATCCCTTCTTTCAATCCGCTTCCTTACGCACCCGGTGTTGTCAATAAGTGCAAATTTTATGTTAAAATTTATTGGGTGCGTGGGAAAGTTCTAATGTGATGCAAATTTCTTCTAATATATTTTTTCAATCGGAACAGAAAAAAAGGATCTCTTGCTTTTGTCATTTTTTTTTGGAAATGCTGACGTAGATGAGATTTATTTATTAATCTTTAGTATTTTTAGATCGTTTCTTAAACTTACATCAGTCAAAATATAGGCAAATCATAGTTCTGTTACTAGATACGATACTAATAAAGTAAAATTAAACAATTTTTGTTTTATAAGTTTATTTGTTAGAATAATTTACTATAATATAAGATAATAATATGATCAAATAATTTAAAAAATGTATACAGGCTTCCCGCGAGTTACGACCCCCTCGAGATACGACGATTCGCAGATACGACGATTTTGATCTTGACAGTTGACAGTTGTTATTTTGCTTAAATTCACAGTTTTTTTTTAATTTTCGTCGACAACCGGTAAAAATTGATGGTCTTCACTGAATATAAAAATTAAATTGTTGGAATAAACTGTCTCGATTCTCGATAAATATTTGAAAAGATCAATTAAAATTATTATTTTTTCCTCTAAAACATTTAAATAAAGCTTTCGATTCTTCTACGTATGGTTATAAACGATGTATTCCCGACTTACGACGATTTCGACTTACGTCTTGCTTCGGGCTCTTTTTTCGGTCCCAAATACAAATTTCGGTGGGGTATGTGATCAACGGCGCCGGTTCTACACGACAGTACTGGGTATCAAGTCCCATCCAAACCTTTAAAAAATAAAAAAATAAATAAGTCTACAATGATAGAAATGGCCGGCATGACCTGCTAAGATCTTTAAGCCAAGAAGAGAGAGAGAGAGAGAGAGAAAAAAAAAGAAAGCGAAAAAGAAAGAGCGAAACAGAGAGAGAGAGAGAAACAGAGAGAGAAAGAGAAGAGAATATGTTGAAATTCTAAACTATTCTTATTTTAAATTTTTCCTAGAATGGATGTAATAGACAAATTTGACATTGGCATACTACATATATTAGTATATTTTTTTACATACAAACCATGAATTTTGTTCTTCGTATGTGACAGTCCAACTTCAAGGATTTTCCTGGCGTGCTATTTCTAACTTTGACTTTTTGACTTTTTTTTTCATTGGATTAACCAAACAATTTTATTAACAAGAATAAATGGAAATACCAAAAATTTCAACACACCCAATCTAACTGCACTTTGCTGGGTAATACTCACCCGATAATAGTAGTCGTTGCTCTTCGGGTCAAGTGTTGGTGTTCGGCCACCGGTCCGATACGCTGACCGATGTCCTTATTCGTTGTGGTCAGTGCCGTTACCATGACTTCCCATCGTCCGTCGGAACAGCACAGCAGTCCTGGTTTCCTTTTCCCTCTACCGGGCGCGTAATGAAAAGTAGACCATACGGAAAGACCGAGACAATTCGTGCACGAGTCCTTTCAGGCGGTGGTCCTTCTTCTCGCCGTTCCGTTCGGACGTTCGGGAGCGAAAGTGATGGCCCACCGGTGGATGTCCCACAAAAGTAATACCTACGATTTCATTTTGCGACCGTTTTTTTTCGCGGATCGAGTGGATATGGAAGGTGGAGCACCTCAGCCTGGTGCTCGGTCGGGCTTTGAAGGTCCAGTTCTTCCTTCACCCGTATTACTACCACCTTGGGTGAGGTTCTTATCGAACCTGGCAACGTGTGAAGGTATGTGTGTGTGGGCAGGGAGCCTACGAAATGGAACTACGGGAATCACCGAGCGAAATATATGGTAATAGAGCGGTTGGCCAGCTTGGGGTATTCGGTTTCAGATACAAAAACCAACTGACCGCTGCTGAGCACCGTTTAGACGAGCTTCGGACGGCGTACCGTGTGGACGCTCTGAGTGTCGCGTTCGTAACGTGTAGCGGGTGTATGTTACGCGCTCGATTTGTGACGTGTGGCCGACCGGTGAAGAGTGTTGCAGATGGTGAATATACTCCACTTTCAGGAGGTACTCCTTGTGGTGTTGTGTGCCGTTGTTGAGAAATTGCGGGAGTTCTGGAATGTCGTTAAATCAATCAACACTGCGGCTGTTCAAATTAACACTCCCATGGAGTAAGGTAGACGATCATCTTCGGTAAAAAGATCGTTTGTCTTGAACGGGGAGTCGAGTATATTGTGAGGTGTCTAACGTACATCTTGTGTACGTCAACTTCTTCAAAATGACCAAGAATTGTGAAATAAAATTCATATTCAGTGAAGCGAAGCAAAACAAAACAAAAAACTAGTGCATCTAGGTGCTCAGTAATCTTAACGTCACGGCGACCAAAAGTCGCCCAGTCGTGGACGGTCACTCAAGCCGATCACTGCTGAACGTCGATAATAGGGCCTCTCGAAAGGTGAAAGAACGTCATCCCACTAACGAAATGATCGCGTGAACCGTATCAAATCTTAAATCAAAAGCAAGTTGACCAAAACGGTTCTCGAGGGGTCGTGACCGGCACACCGGTATCACACCATTCTACCATTCTTCCAGTGCCGTTTTGTGCCTTACCGTTTTCTGTGTGTGTGTGCGTGGTCTCGAGGTGGTGTGTGGTTTTTGTTTTTTCGTATGACAGCGACAATAGTGGGTGAGGTTTCGATCGAACCCCCCATAGCAGTTGTGTCGAGTGTGTGTTTCCGGTTTTTCAGCTTCCGGTGCCAGTACCCTTACCGGTTCTTCCTCGGCGCAAGCTAAATTACTATCCACCAGCTAAAGCTAAAACGGACCACACTGGCGGGCCCTCTCCTTTTGGCGTAATCAGTAGTTCAAAAAGGAATATTGTACACTGAACGGTAAGATGCAGAATGTTGCAGCAACGCGCGTCTTTGTAAGGGAGAGGGGATGATGGGTGAATGTTATGCATTTAGTTTATTTCCGGAAAAAGGGCAAACGCTCGTTCCAATGAAAAATCGCACCATTTCTTACGGGAAACCCCTTCTGGTGTGTACAGTATTAAAATGAAGAATGAGAACGTACGAGAATATCCAGCCTTACTTATGCATGAACAGACGAAGGAGTAGTCGGAAAACAATGTCAGGAAATAGAATTTTATTTTCACCTACAACCTACAAGTGACTTCAAAGTTGTTGAAAGCAAATGTTATTTCTTTGGCGAATCAAGATGGCGGCTAAAAATAATTTGTAACTAATTTGATATACAAAAGGTATAGAATTTGTCAATATGAAGGTATTAGTAGATGGTAAGATCCATCACTTGGTCGGTCTTACGACAATGAACACCAAAGTTACTATGAAAATTGTCAAAAGTGAGTGATGAGTGACCACAAATGTTGAGAATTTTTTTCAGAAAATACAGTGGAGCGCGATTATCCGGGTGTCCCATTATCCGTGCAGCTCGCAAATGACAGTTTCGAAGGAGAATTGACATATGAAATGCAAAACTGATGATGGCAAGAAATAAAAGCTTCAATAGGGAATGGAATAATTTGCTCAAATTTGAAAAAAAGAACAGATTTACTTTGCAAAGTGTAAATAAGAAAATTAACATCTAGCTTTATATAAAAAAGTCCTCTCATTTCACACTAAACATTAATATTTATCGATAAAAAGACTTGTGCCTATTATCCGTGATGTTCGCTTATCCGGCAGGGGCTGAGTACCGATCAGCACGGATAATCGGCGCTCCACTGTACTTCTTCAGACACTCACTCAGGTACTCATACAAATTTCGTGGCCCCATGAATCTGTGGCCATTTTTTTTGAACTGCTGCAAAATCACTCACTCATTTTCACGATTGTCAATGTGAAGGATTTATGAAAAAATAATTCCAAATAATTTAATTTATGGTGTGTTCTGTTTTCGAACTTTCAGGACATCTTATACTATCAATTTTGAATTATTAAAAAAAAACTAATTTTTCAAACACATGCATTCTCGTGTATGAAAGAGCAATGTTGGTATTTGTCAAACTACTTGTTAGCAAACCATTCGCAAACCAACATACACAAAACTCATTCACGGTCGGTGCCGTCACTGGCCGGTATGTATTGGTTGAGTGACTGATTAAAATCATGCTCCTGCAGCAGGTGTAACTAAACAGTTACGACAGCGAAAGCAAGTGGCGAGTACTACCGGCCGGCGTCTATGCTTCATCTGCCAATTGACGCCACATACACGCCGGCAAGAAGGGTGGTAAATTGTGTGCCGAACCACCAAAACCCTTGGTTGTGGGTGGCATAATAAGTGACCCCAAAGCAGAGAACGAAATAAAAATCGCTTTCTTTGCTTGGCTGTTTCTACCTTTTTTTTCTACATGGTTTTCTTTCGCTAAACGTCATAGCGCAGAAAAGAAGCAGTGCTCAGGGGCTGTTGGGTTGACGCAAAGCACAAGGGAGCTAAAAGCGAAGTAAAAAAAACCCTTCGACTTCTGCAGAGCTTCTGGTTCTTGGTTGTAATTGGGTCAAAGTTCAACGAAATCATCCACAAACAATCATAACAATCAACACTTGCCGACTTTGCGCTTCTGGGCTAGAAGTTGCTCAGTGCTTACGGGGATGGAGGGTTAGGTTGCACAGGGATTAGAAGGTGACAGTGGGTGACGGGGACTGGGTTTGCGGCTTGACCACCACGAAACGATGGTCCGGAATGTATGGCTCTTTCACATTTGACGTGCGTTCCTATTTTCGTCCAGTGCCTTAAAGATGGCTTAAAGTTGCAATCCACCAAGAAAGAGCTGTTTCTCGCTGCTTGGAAGAAGCTACTAATTTGATATGACACGGCATGCAAGCTCTATCATGCTTTCTTTTACGACTTTGCACTAAAACAAGGGAGTTTGTAGCACAATACAATCACAGCCCCACTTGTCTTTGTTTTGTGTTGTAATAAAAAAAAAACCTGTGAAACCTGTGAAAACTCCATGTACCAAAGCGGAACCAGGTTTAGGTGGATTTTTTTTTGGTGGAAGATTCTTTAAATAATACAAAATAAAAAAAAAATCAAACACCGCCAACATGAGAACACGCTACACAATACTCGCTAACAGACTACTTTGAGTGCCGGATTGCATACATACAGGCGTACAGGGATCGTAATGAAAGTGAATTAATGAACACAAAGCAATGTTTTGATGGATGTTACTGTTGGAGTTCTTTTTTCTTTGCTTTACTTTCCCCTGGAGTTGGGAAAACTGGAAAAAACCATGGGTCAGGGTTTTTCCCCATTGTGAAAACACCTTTTAGTCATCGTGTATCACCGGTTGCATTCGTGTGTCCTTTTCTTAATCCTTTCTTGTTTAGTGTTTTTTTTTTTAATAAAAATATGTACAAAATATAAGTTTTAAATAAGGCTTTTTATGTAATCTGTTAAACGCATAAAGAAGAAGCAAATAAAAAAACGATTTTCCGGCTTTTCCTCCAGTGCGTGCTAAAGTCGTTTCCTCGTCATTTAATTAATATTGCTTGCGTTTACCTGCCTGTGAGTTGTGTTTATAGATTTTTGACAGTATTTTTTTCATTCTCGGGTTGAATTAGTATTATGTGTGTGTGTGCTGTACTGTCCGGACTGGTTTTTTTTATTGTCTACTTCTGTACCGTGGTTTTCCTTCTCCTTCCAAAACCACCATGCCACGGAACGAGCGAAACTAGACCACTGAACTTTTTCCACATTTCGTGTCAAATTTTTTTCGTTGGTATTTGGTTGACTTTTCCGTGCTGTGGCCTTCTCTGGTGTCAAATCGGCTAAAGTGCTAAAGGAAAAAAGCGCGTGAGCCATACCGGGCACACCACTCGATTTTCCCACCGAATATCAACAACAAAAAAAAAAAACACACACACTTACACATTACACTGCGGTCAGTGTGCGGTCAATTTGGGCAAAAATCAAACGTCAAATATATGAATATTCAGCTTCGCTTACCGTGTGGGCACGTGGCGCAGTGCCCGGGGGTGAGAAAATAGCTGAAAGAAACCCGCCTCCCCCCCTTCCTGCCTTCTGTTTTTCACCCCAAAAAAGCGTTCAAATGCGACGAGTGTGTACCGCGTTACGATAGCATTAGAATATTATGTGGCGCTGCCTGGGGGGATATCGTTCTTCACGTTAAAAAGCAAAAGACAACGACCCCATTCTGGGGGAGGGAAAAGCCGGCCGGTTCAGCCGAAATTTTCCTATGCTGTACTTGCTGCTGTGTTGTTGGTGTGTTTGATGTTTGTATGGTGGAATGATTCGTAACGTTCTGTAGCACATTTGAACATATTTAAAGAGCCTATCGCAGTGCTCTTAACGAGCTCATTATGTTTATTTCCTGTCCTATGTAGACTTAGATTTTTAAAGCAAATACAGTGGAAAGCTGATTGTTCATTTTTTTATTGATAAATATTATTGTTTGAGTATTGGTATATATATATTATTTTGAAAAATATTATTGTAATATTTATTTAAATATTAGAGTAATAAATATTGAGTGATGGGAGATTTTAATTTTTTCCATTATCGATTTTTTTGTGAAACAAATTTTGAAATTTCCATTAGAATTATCATTTTCAAGCTGAATAAAAATAACGTCTTTTTTTAAACACATTTACTCAATATAAAAATACTAATAAAGTGTTTTCTTATCTTTCTTTCTTTCTTCTTACAGACATTTCTTCGTGACAGCGAAAAGTAAGACATACTGTGTGTTTTCATGTTTCTAGTTGTTTTTAAACAATTTGTTTTTAAAATCATTCCTTAAAAAAACACATTTTTACGCTTGGTACCCTTAAAATGTTTCCCCGGACTTAAGCGTTACTGGTTTCGTTACCCGGGGGAGGGGTTATTTTTTGTTCGTAACGTGTAACGTATATAAGCGTTCTAAGCAAATCATCTCAACAATCAAACGTCCGTGGTGTAGAACATCGGTTTTACCGCATCTTCAGGCTGCTGCACTCAATCAAACCGTTTGCCGCTTCCGGGCTACAATCAAAACCACCGCTGGCAAAGCAATATGGATTGCTGGTGGCGATGGCCGCAGACGGTTGCGATCGCGGCCATGCCCATCGAAACGTTTCGCACAGAAGGTGGGTGACAAAGGAGAAAAATTGAATATCAATATCGTAAGAACTTGTTGCTTACAGGGTTTACCGACCCATAGAACAAGGTTTAGAATAACACAAATTAATACAAAATTCGATATATAAATAAATTTCATACTTGAAAACACATTACATACACAGGCATTACACAACTTAAACTTTTTTTTGAAAGATGTCAAATTTGGCAAGGTTTCTATACCTAGATGATGCACATAGAAGTTTGAACTGTCAACCGAAGAATGCTGGTAATAACTAAATTAATTTTCGACTATTTTAGCATCTGTAGAAAAGAGATAAACTTCTACGAGTCTGTTTATTTTTTTTCGGTTGAAAATTCAAGTACAAGTATGTGCATGATCATAATATAGGTATAGAAACCTTGTCACATCTTAAAAAATTTAAAAATAGTTTATGTTGTGTTATTGATTGAAACAGCATAACCAACCGATGTAATGTGTTTTCAGGTCAGAAAAATGTTTTTTATATCGAATTCTGCATTATTTGTGTCATTTTAAGAACAAGCTCTATGGGTTAGCAAACCCTGCATGTGGGAGAAAAAAGAGAGTGAGATTTACATTGTAATTAGGAATCTTGGTATCATCTACCTCATATAAGAGAAGGGACTACTAAGAGCTAAAAATGAAAGATCTACCAAGATTACCACACCCTGGACGATTATGACACAAACTACAAGGTGGTAGGTGCGTCAAAGGCAATAGTTAAAGCAAGCAGTGAAATGTAAAATCTGCTTTAATCAGTGCCACTCCTCATTGACTCTGCTGAAGGTTGTTCGCTGTATGATGATCGGGTGCGTACATTTTCACATGCAACATACCACCGAGTGCAATCCAAAACTGAAGGTACAACCATAAACAAAAAACAAAAACCTTAACAAAAAAATCAAAAACGCTCTGTTAGTAAACAGGGCGTTACAATATTTGCTCGCGAAAAACACTCACCATTTCCGTCGATGTTTAACCTCATGGAAGCAGTGTTTTTTTTGGCTGTTGTGTGTTTGTGTTTTTTTCCCTTCTTCATATACTAAATAATTGCTCACCGACCGGACACCCGAATTTTTCTTTTCCCCCCCCTAAGGGCTTTTGAGTCTCGTTTTTTTGCTTCTTGTCCAGCAACACAAAAACCGAGCCAAAACTTTCAAGGTTTTTGCGGGGCGGGGGAAGTGTTTCCCACACGGGAATCAAGGTTTACAACGAAAGGTGTTGCGATACGTGTGTGCATAATGCACATGACAGTGATGAGTTTTCATTAACCAACGTAACTGATTCATGTGTGCCGTGAATGAGTGAGCACGTTTCGCGTTTGCTGCCAGTGGCAAAAAGAAATACTTGTGTCAGGTTTTTTTCTTAATACAAATTGGAAAAAAATGACACATGGACACACCTACGCAGCTGAAGGTAAAGGTGTGATATGGGCAGCGTATTGCGTTGTTTGGCAACATCTGTCTCAACATTGCTTACATTCTTGCCAGCAAAATTCAGCTTTGCATTATTTACCCACGGTTAGACAAATCCCTTTTTTTGGGTGTTTACGGCTAAAGCGCTCGTTGAAATCGTTTTACACCTTTTAAGGTGTTTATACTAAAGTGTTGAAGGATTAAAACTTTGTGGGGGTTTTAGTTTTTTTTCTAAATGATTCACAAGGTAACAAGTTTTGGATAGAATTGGATGATGTTACCGATTGGTTACGAAATATTGAAATCAAAACCCAAGAAAGTGTTTATAAATGAATTTTGTTAATTGTTTTTATTGTTCCAGATTTCTTTTTCTCTTGAATTTTCTAAGTGCCTGAGAGACTGAAAGTATTTAAATCCATTTTTAATTAGGTGCGAGTTTTTCTACCACAAAAATTGGAGCTTTTAAACGCATCTTGCATTTTCAGTAGCTCATAATAAACAATTTTTGGGCCATCCCACCGAAATGTTTCTTTTTGCTGAGATGAAGCTTCAAGTGGAATGTTAGTGTATTTACGATTTTTTTGCGTGTTTTCATATGTCAAAAATGGTTTTATGTGTCTGTAAATTAAAAATTTGTTTTGGATTAAGTCCCGATTGACTTATCGATTCTTCTTTTTTCACCTTCAATTTGTCTTTCTTTCTTGTGAACGCCATGCCTTAATTTTGAAAGTCTACCTAAACGATGTAATAACCTTTTGTGCTATTTTATTTCTACCTTTAATATTATCCCAACTGTAGAAAAAAAACTTTGTAAAAAGATTATTAATTGGCTTAAACATAGCTTACTTTCAGCTTAATCTTTCTTCTCCTTCCCCTCCCCACAAAAAAAAACCGCAACACACTGTGCGTGAAAGTAATTCCTTCTTATTTTCGTTATTGTGTTTTTTTATGCATCTTTACTTCACCTTCTTTTCCAACGCTTTTCGCTTTTTTTCCCCCGCACATTCCGTACGTCGGAAACTGTCGTTCCATTTCGCCCCTTTTACAGACGGCGCCCAAGTACACAGTGTGGCATTATTTCACTTCCTGTTACCAATTTTTGCAGACTTCATCACATACTCACTCACATTTCGCTCGCTCGCTGCACTGTCGCTGTCTGCTCCCCCTCTCGGCCCTGTTCCGTGTTTCTCGAGTGATTATTATTGCCATTATTATTATCTTCCTGGCGCGAGACATTGCAGCGTTATGCAATCGCTCCCTTATTGCTCACGGTTTCTACGGTTTACACTTTCTTCCACGCTTCCCAGCTTCACCCATATGGGTAAAACATCCCCCCCCCGCGGTGGCGTGAAAGTGAAAGTGTAGCACAGCGGTAGGAAGCGAAAACCATCTGGAAAAACAACGGCCAAGAATTTGCAGACCGCCGGCTGCTGCAGATGATGGGCTGTACCGCGGGCCGGCTGCAAATGGGTATCGATTGTAACTTTCCCATGTTTCGCCATTCAGCAGTCCCACGCGCCTATAATCTCCAAAGGTGTGGCTGGCACAAAAAAAAGCCAACTCTCAAGCAACACTGCTCTGCATTGAGTTTATCATGAAATTTATCGCCACCGCTGCACCTTTCGCTTTGCCAAAATGGAATGCCCTTTTTTTGCGGTTCGAATTATTTACTTAAAGTTTAGTGATTTTACGACTAAAGCGTGTTCAACGCTGCGGAATGTTCCTCATATAATACTGCACAAAAAAGAAAGAGAAAAATTCTTTCAGAAAGGTAATGAAAGAGAAAAGGAAATAAAAAACATCAAGCTGTTGCGAGCACAAAATGAGTTGATATAAATGTAAAACAAACATGAAAGAGAATAAAAATCAAGGAAAAAAACAAAAAAACATCATGTTCGACCTCGAGCTTTGCATCCGGTTCTGGCGAATGGAAAAGAAATTCGCGTACAGTTAGTTTCCTTGTTTTGTGATCTGGTTCGTGTTTTTTCTTTCTTAGACTTCCGTTCAGTGGAATACGGTTTTGCGTGTTTTTTTTGCACATTTTTTTACTTCTTCACGGATTCCATTTGTTTGTTGTTGTTGTTTAACATTCTTGGCCTTATTTTTTTATTTTTTTCTTCTTTTTTCCTCGAAGTTTGTCCTCGATTTTCGAGCAGGTTGTTGAATTTATTGGAGAGGAGAAAACAAACACAACAATTATTATTATTATTATTTATTATTATACCGACAGACTCTTTTGCTCAAACCTTACATAATTAAAACAAATTAACAAGTTTAAATTAAACTTGTAAATAATGAAAATGGATAAATTATAAATTAAAAGAAAAAATAAAAATGGATAAATTTATGATATCATATTTGGTTTGTATTGTTTGTCAAGTTTTTTTTCTGTTTTATTAGTTTTTTTTTTAATTTAAATTAATTTAACACTAGAACTACCGAACCAGTCGTTTTAACTGAAACGCTTTATTTTTGTCACAACATTTTTTGGGGTTAAAAATTCCTAAGGTAGTTGAAACATGAGTTTTATATTTATATATTCCCATGTACGATCGCCAATAAATAATAAAATATACTCGAACTCTTCGAAATTGTTTAAAAATTCATCAAGAATGAAAAACGCTTAAAACGCTTGGTAGTTCTAGTGTTAAATAAACTTTATAGACTTACTTTGTAATCGATAAAAATTGGGCCAAACATCAAACAGGGTTTTTTTTCCATCGAAATCTACATCAATAACAACCGGTACAGACGTTTATCTTCTTTCTTCATCCCATCGTTCGCATGTTTCCTCACCGGAACATTGACGTCCTTGTACATGTACACCGAGCGGAAGAAATCGACGCATCTTTGGATCACCTTTTTTTTCAAACCTAACCTTATCTCCTATCCATCTTCGTTCGCTCTTCTTTCGTTTCGGTAGAGCAAAATGCGACCAACAATGCGGTGGTCCCTTTAGGTTTATTTTTTCGTATGAGTCCGAGGGGGAACCATGCGTGGCTCTATTGACGGGAAGAATTACAGTTAGATCTGTTAGTCACAATCGCTTATGGTTTCCGATAAATTTTCCGCTCGCGTGTTCTTTCGCTTTGAATGCTGTCTCTATCGGTGAATTATTTTGCCTTGTCATCGTTAATCGGCAAATTTCTAAAGAGCGACGAAAGCATATAATGTAGCAAGTGTTGTTGTATGTGTGTGGTTGTAAAGAAAAAAAAATCAAATTGGAATATGTGTTTTTGAATGTTTTTTTCCCTAAAATTTAAACTAGAAAAGAGTTTAACAAATTTTTTATATAATTTTCCCACACAATTGCATAAATAAAATGGATCAAATAGGGAAGAAAAAACTAAATTGAAGATGCCGCATCATTTGCGGCAACCTCATTTCTGGCTCACCTTTAATAAAAAAGAGAGAGAGAACGATCGAGACAAAAGATGTAAATCCAACTTTTTTTTCTATTAAGGGAAAGAAAACTTGTTTTCCGCTCCCTGTGTGCAAGAAAAGCACATTTTCCACCCTTGCAGAAAAAGGATCAAAGAAAACTCACCCTCTATTGCCACACGGCCTGCTAGAAAAGAAAAGAAGAAATGGCCTCAGGGAAGCAAACACAAAAAAAACCTTGTTGATCTTCGATCCGGTAACCCAGATTCACGCTGAACGTGGTTTGGCACCGTAATGGCTTGTTAATCGAAGGAAAAGAGAGTGAGAAAGAGAAGGATAGAGATAAAAGCGTAAGAATGACAACCTAACTGGAATAGTCTTACAAAAGACTTGAACGCTGAAGCAAGCGACGAACCTTTTGTGTTAGAACCGCTGTAATGAAGAGGAAGTAAAACCGCATCATTTGCGGTTTTTTTTAAATAATTTTATTTGTAGAATTTTGTTCTAATTTTAAAGGGCATATAGAAGGGCTTATTGACAGTTGTTCGGTTTTACTGGTAGAATAATTTTCTTTCTAGATTTTAGTTAGGAATTCTTTTAATGGTGAATAGTGATGATATCTTTGTTATCATTACCTTACCTTATCACTCGTCTTTATCGTTCGTCTTTGTTGCAACCATGTAGATTGCGCGTAATATTTCACACCGATGGCCGCTCGACCAGATTCCTGGTGTTTTTTTTCTTCTGTTGCTACCCATTAGTAAAGGTGCCAGGATTTATCGCTCTTTGCACACAGCGGTGTCATCCATCATTTTCATGATTCCGCGGACCGTATACCTTGGGAAAGATCATCCAATTCGTGGCCCGTTCGATCACGAACCTGGCGATAACCTTGCTTTCCGCGCTATTCGTTCTTTTATAGCATTTTCACCTTGACTGTTAACCATTTCCATAGTTTTCCATAGCATCCAGAATATTACTTCACTCCGTTGCTTCATAGAAAACAAAACAAAAAGCGAAGAGCCAGAAAAAAAAGAAGAAACGAACTTTCCGAAACGCTTTAATTTCGTCCCATAAATCATCATCGCTTCGTACGCGGGGAGCGAAAAAAAAAGCTCTCTGTACTTCTCGGCACACTCAGGGGGTAGCGCGCGTTGCGTTAATCTTGCGTTTCCTAGTCTTGTCTCGGGTAATGCCGCCCTGCTTTGTATCTTTTTGTTGTTGTAAATGGATTTGTTTTGTTCGGGGATGGGTTTACCTCGCTTTTCTGCTGCATCGTAGATCAGTAGATCGATTTTCTTCGGTGCATAAATTTCGCCTCGCACCACCAGGTTTTGCAATCAGCTCTCGGCCGTTTCTGCACAAACGATGCTCGGAAAAGGGTGATGCTCATCTTCTGCTGATTCTGCTGGTGCTGGTTGATGCGCTTTTCCCCAACTATAATGGGACACGGAATAGAGGTGTTTTCATCGGTCTCGATGTGGTTTTGCTCGAATTCTTCGAACGCGATTATGGGAACGTTTTTGGGGGAAAGGAGCATGGGAGGGCAAGGAGGGGTGGTTTGATATAAATCACGGACGTCACCGTTCCCAAGCGAGAAGCGATGCAGCTGGGCGATGATTATCTGCCTATATTTATATTTTTTTTTCTGCACTATCTAGCTCCATCATTATTGGCTCCCTTGGTGCCAAGGCAGTGAAAGGGTAAGGGTTGTGCTTGCTATTTTGAAAGTTTTTAATGGTTTGAAACTCAAATTTAAATACATTAAAATTAGTAAAAGTGTTGAAAACACAATGGACGGATTGTCGGAAGGCGTTTTTCGCACGAACGTTCGATTACGAATTGTTCTATATTGACTATACAGTGGAGCGCCGATTATCCGGGTACCTTGTATCCGGCTGTCCCATTATCCGTGCTGCTCGGAAATGACAGTTCCAAAGGCGAATTGACATATTAACTGCAAACCGGTGATGGCAAGAAATAAAAGTCTCAATAGGGAATGGAATAATTTGCTCCAATTCGACAAATTTATTTTGCAAAGTGTAACTAAGAAAATTAATATCTTGCTAGAACAAAAAAAAACCCAATACACACTTAACAATATTTCTGATATAACAAGTCTGATAAATTGAAGGTCTTATAAGTTGAAGGTCTGTTAAGTTGATGGTCAGATAAGTTGACAATCCGATAAGTTGAAGCTCTTATAAGTTGACAGTGTGATAAATTGCAGGTCTGATAAGTTGACGGTCCGATAAGTTGATTGTTTGACAAGTTGAAGGTCTTATAAGTTGAAAGTGTGAAAAGTTCACAGTCTGATAAGTTGATGGTCTGATAAGATGAAGGTCTGATAAGATGAAGGTCTGATAAGTTGAAGGTCCGATAAGTTGAAGGTCTGAGAAGTTGATAGTTTGATAAGTTGACGATCTGATAAGTTGATGGTCTGATAAGATGAAGGTCTGATAAGATGAAGGTCTGATAAGATGAAGGTCTGATAAGATGAAAGTCTGATAAGATGAAGGTCTGATAAGTTGAAGGTCCGATAAGATGAAGGTCTGATAAGATGAAGGTCTCATAAGATGAAAGTCTGATAAGATGAAGGTCTGATAAGTTGAAGGTCCGATAAGTCGAAGGTCTGATAAGTTGACGGTCTGATAAGTTGAAAGTACGATAAGTTGACAGTCTGATAAGTTGAAAGTACGATAAGTTGACGGTGTGAGTATGAGTAGTGTACAGCGGAGGTATACATTATAAGTTGAGGAACAAGTTGACGAACAAGTTGATTAACAAGTTGATGAACAAGTTGACGAACAAGTTGACGGGCTGACGGGAAACCTCATGAAATGTATGATCGTGCGCACCAATTCTTCCTACAAAATAGATTCTACCAAATGACTAGCTTAGCTGTCTCTTTCATGAAGCAGAGGACGTACCCATTCCCTAGGCGTAGGTTGCTGAACGATAGCCAAATGCAGATGAAGGAAATTCGTCCATGCATTGGTGAATTGAAGTGCAGCCCAAGTTTTTTGACAATTCATCTTTTGATACAAACTCAACGGCTTCGACACTTTGCAAACAGCGCAACGTTTAGCTTAAAAAATCAATCTTGACGGAACAGCAGACAGCCGACTCGTACCGAACCGAGCCGAGCCGAAATTCTGTTTTGACAATGCAAGATATACGCGCTTTCCGCGGTACCTGTGTGGCGGCCGCGGCCCGTATGGAGTCGGCCTTACATGCGTTTTCGTGCCGAAGTAGATTAGCTTCCGTAAACTGGCCTGCTTCATATGAGGTTCACCCCCCCCCCCGCCCCCCCCTTCTCGGTTTTGCGTTGTACGGCGCGCAGGTTAAAGGATATGACAATAGGATCGAAAATCCTCCTCCCGATCCGGAACGAAACCGTAAACCCCTTACCGGTGTGTGTCGGTGTCGCAGGAAGAAGCGCAGCAACAAAGGCAACATGTTTTTCCCCCCTTCGTAACACCGTCACTAGGCTCCGCCGCGAGCAAAACGGTTTTATCGCGTCTTTCCAATCATGCTTTTTTTTATTTACCTCTTTTCTTAATATTTCCACCTCATCACCTTCTATTCTATTCCTCTTCCCTCACTTCCCTTCCCTCCCAATACCCTCCTAAGAAACACAGCAATACATCCATATTCATAGATACATGATGAAAAAAAGACCTAAATCGAATGGGTTAACGCGCAAACCCCGCGTATCTAACGGGCACCATAACGAAAGACTTGACTCGTCGCAAGAAGCGACGAACCCCCTTTTTTTCGTACGATCACTTCTAATGCTCTACCGAGAGGGTGGTGTCATATCTTCCGTCAAATGAAGTGTACGTGGGAGAAAGGGGGAATTGTTGCTCCCCTTTTCTTTGTACTCCATGCATCCCCTTTGCCACCGAATGGTTCCCGAAAAAAAAACCCAACGATCCGCCTTCCTGAAACGGAAGAAATCCCGTTTTTTTTTTTGCTCCTACCTTCAACCCTCAACAGGCAATTTGATGGGAGGCCGGGTCGGGCAGTGGATGTATTCCGTGATGAGTGACTATTCTGCTTCATCACCAATCGAGCGCGCGCCCGCGAAATGTTTTTAAACCCCCACCATTTCTTCCTTGGATCCGAAAAAGGAACACAATGTTTCACGATTTCCTCAGGGATCGTACGGGGTTTTCTCTCTCTTCTTTTGATGCAAACAAACGCTCAAACAAACGAGCCTACGGTGTGCTGGGATGCAAATATCATATTCGGTTTCGGTTTTGCGAACGTGCCGTTCGATTCGATATGCTGCCAAAGGGTGTGTACGAGCATCCCGTATAATTGAATGGGCCACTTCCCTGTACTGCCTTCTGCCCAAAGACGTATGGCGAAAAGTGAGGTTAATAAAATATTTATATAAATTTTATTTTTAAAAAAATCTGACACTTTTATGTTTTGTCATGAAATATGGTAATTTATAACCATCATTTGCTGCTTTTTATGTTGTTGTTTTTATCACTAAAAAGTGAGGAAAAGAAATAAAATATGTGACAAAATAAACATACTTTAACAATCATTTTAAATCAACTTCACGAGCCGTTTCGACCTGTTCGACCCTGAAATGAACGTAAATATTTGATTACTTCAAGAGGAACAGAAATAAAACTGCATCCCCCACCCCTTCTCCTCCCCAACCTCTCCCCACCATTAGTCGCATCAAGGACAAATCCTGTTGAGATGCTTATGGTTTTGCAACAAAAAAAACACAAACACTTTGAACAGTAAAAATTACCTTTTTTTTGTTACCTTCGAACACTTCCTGGTGTGGGGTGAGGTTTGCTAGCTCTCTTTATCGAGTGCACCGAGCAGACGGCGGACCCATTCAACACCTTCGATTGTTGCAAACAAAATGAAGCACATCAACGCTTTGGGCCATTTTCTTCCAGCATCCAGCATACTAAGCGTATATCCCCTTTCAGATCTCTGGTACGTGTGGTTGCGGGTCAGTTTTCTGTCGCTCGTGTTTCCCTTCCAACCTCCCTCCCCCCTTATGATTGCATGTCTTCCATCACTGGAGCATTGAATTTGTTCGCAATTCGCGTCGTCCCTCCCAGGCCGGAATGGACGCAACAGACACAAAGCGCAGCGAATAAATCGTGCAATCGGGCAGAAAGAGGCACCCCACCTCCACCCCCCCCTGTGCCCCCTTGTACACCCAATAGACACCGTATAGACCTGCCTTTCGGCCGATTGCCTTTCGGGCCTTTGCTTTATCCAGCCTCCACAGGGCCGTTTTGTTGCTGTTGCTGCAAAAAAGTTGCTTCCACCGTGTTCTATGCGCGATTCTATTCCACGAAAATCAGACCTGTTTTGCCGATTGCATCCACCAACTGCACTCACGGACAAAGTAAAGAGTTTGAAACAGACGCACACACACACACATATGCATACGTGATACGCACACGTCAGAGTGGTTTGGATGCTGGTTGTTGGTGAGAAGACCCCAAGTAGAAGGCCCCGTGTCTGGGATATGGGTAACGAAAGCCACCCCAAAAAAAAAACCGGGTCCATGCCTTTTGAAAACCTTTCGAAACTGTCGTACCCTCAGAGGGGAGTAGAGGTGAGAAGGGAGGGATTCATTGGGGGTTTTGGCTCTCTCTCTCTCTGTGTTAGTGATGGTACGTTATGGTAACGCAAGCATGTTCCTAAAACGGTTCAATTCGGTTGGGATTCGGTTGTGGACCGTGTTTTGCGAGGTAGCGACACCGAGTGGCTGAAACATATGGTCGCCGAGTATCGACGGTACCATTTTTACTTTGCTCTGTCCTAGATGTAGTGCTTTGTACGGTTACGGGGTTTGGTTGGGTTTTTGATTTATTTTTTTGCTTCCCCTTTTATTGTACGCGACTTGTACCGAACCTCAAAAAGGGTGATATATTCCCGAAGGGAGGAAGGTGGGCCCGGGGGGGGGGGGCGTCTTCCATTACTGGACCTCGTTACTGGAGCTAACTCCACCCAGAGTTGATGCTAATGCTGTCATTTCTAAACACTTTTTAAAGATATAGTTCCATCCCTTTTTACAACGTTTCTCAGATGACATTGTAATGTCATCCACATTTCTTTGTAAAGGCGTCACATGAAAAGGTAAACACAGCTAGATGACATCGTAAATATGTCATTCTTATGAAATTTTACTTTAAAAAAAATATTTAAAAAAAATGGGATGCTATAATTATTTTAATTAGAGTGTTGTGCTTACTGAATCTTTCGCAAAGAGTCATTCATATGAATCAAAGATTCAGTAAAGAGTCATTCAAATCATGAGTCGACTCTCAAAATATTATTCAATTTTCATAAATTTCGGTAAAGAGTCATTCAAATCATGAGTCGACTCCCAAAATAATAATCAATTTTCATGAAAAGAAATGAATCCAAAAAGATTCATGAATCCTTAATCTTATTTAATCTTTTCAAAAGAGTCATTCATATGAATCAAAGATTCAGTAAAGAGTCATGACTCATTGCCAACAAACTTAAATTAAAAGGGCTGAATGGAGGTGGGGTTGGGAAGATTGGGAAGGAGGATAGTTCCGGAAAACTAAGGATTCATAATTCAATGAGGATTCATGAATCTTCAGAAAAAAGATTCAGATTCATTCATTCGGTTCAAAGATTCGTTCAGATTCATGAATTTCAGATTCACCCAACACTATACTTAATTAAAAAAAAAAAATTAATAATCAAATTATGACGGTTTTTAGTCATATTTTTAGTATCATTAGGACTAAGGTAAAAATCAAAAAGAGCTTCAACAAATTAAAATTGAGATTTTTAGGTTCTGATTTAAACAGCATTGAATAAATTAGATCGCAAATTCGAAACGAGAGTATTTGTGCCAGTATTAGCAGTACTATTGCACGCTGCAACTGCCCTGTACAAGCTCGTTTATGTTTGTATCCACTTCCTACATACCTTCCGTTGGTCTACGACTACGGTACTTCTTACTGCCAAACTGCTTTGTGCCAAGTTTTGTACGTTACCACCTTCGCCAGATTCGCTCCCAAAATCCCATCCCCCAATGCGCTCGAGTGCTATTTTTTTGTTGCTGTTGCTTTACTCTCCGCGCACAGCACCACACAACCGCATGGAAAGGAGATGCCTTTCCTGCCCAGATCACGCCCTGTTTTATGTTGTCTGTGACTGACTTTGTTTTTTTTCGCTTCTTTCGTCCCTTGCATCGCTTGCGCAACAAGCAATACCACAGGCACAATGATGATGGGCTTCGGTGTTGGGAGTAAGGGGATGTGCGAAGCATTAAAGGCTGTGTTGAGTTGCCCCGAGGGGACTACTTGGGGAGTTATGTTTTTTTTTGTTGTTGTCTTTCTTCTCTCATCTTACAAGCGCGCTCAATTTCCGCTCGTTCCATTTCCATTTCGCTTCGGGGAAGGTTTTGCTAGTGTTGTTGAATCTTTCGACTCCTTTTGGGTAGGAGAACGGTCCCAGGTAGCGCTGGTTTACTGATAGTTTGCGTGTCACATAATTTGCTTCGCTAAAGATTGGGGATTTTTTTAAAGAAAGAAAAAGAAGGATTTTTAGATATATTTTTTAGGTGTTTAGTAGAGTTAGGGAGGTTTTTTTGCGCACCAATAAATTTTTTTTAAATATTACGAAATTAAGAACTTACATAAAATTGTGCCCATGCAGCAAAACCCTTGGGGTACATGTAGATGGATGAATGATTTCTACACAATTTAAAAAAAGTATAGTTCGGTGATTCCTTAAAAATACGTCCCATCCTTTAGCGATTCAAGGGACGAGAAAGCGAATTAGTGTCGCAACAATCGCAACCCCCTAAACACTCACCAACACTAGCACGCCGAAGAAATATCCCCAAAAATCGTGAGCGGAGGCGTCGGTTTAAAGGAAACTGGTGTGAAAGTTCCTCCATCGTCACATCGTGCGCGCATCCCTTACGCTGCATGAAGAAAAAAAAAACGGGGTCGATCGGTACAGGGATGTTGCTTACCTTCACACCCTGCCTGCCTTCCCCCATCCCCACTCCCCCCCTCCCCCCCTTCGCATTTTGTTTTGAGGGAGGAGTTCCGGTTCCATTGTCAGACGGATTCAACCGGACAGCGATGATCGTGAGCTCACGTTTTGCATCCTCAACAGGGGAGGGAAAAAAGGAGAATGAAATCGTTTTGAATGTTCGCCTGTTTGGTTATTTGTTTGGGAAATTGTTTTCAAACACGTACCGAAAGTTGTTCATACATAAAAACGAGTGAAAAATGGAACGCACCATCAAATTGCACAGACATTGTGCTTTTGATAGGTACAACAACGTATAACGTGACGCCGTTTTGGATCCTGGTCACGGCACCACGGCGAAAGTTTTTTTCCTCTGCAGTACGGGAGACACACGATTTTTGAAAATTACAATTTTGTACAGTTTTTATACCAAAGCAAGTAACTACCAGAAAATACCTCAAGAAATTGAAGAATACGCAATCAAAATGCATTTTTGGCTCAAGTTTTAAAGAAAAAAATGACACATTCTCAGAAATCAGCATCCCTCCGTTTGCCATTACAAAAAGCAAAGAAAATGACAACGAGTTTTGGTCAGAACATTACAAAACAAAAAAGCATCAACGGACAAACTGTGGGCTTGGCACAGGGCTGTGATTGATTGACAATTTCCTGTGTTTGTTTCGCTAAACTTGCTCACCTTACCGTTTTTATCAAGTTGCCAAAAAAAACACACAAAACACACAGTAAAACAACTTCCAAAAAGGATCCTTCAGCGGTTAGAACCCTAATTAATTTCCACCCCCCGGCCCCCCAACCTTCGATTGCATCTGTTGCTGCTCCATCTTTGTGGGGTTCGTTGTCTGTGTCCAGCCACAGTCAGTTCGTATTTCCTTCGTGTTCTGCACTGGAGATGGTGAGTGTATAGAATGAGATTGTGAAGTTTCTTTATCTTTTCGTCTGTTTGTTTTGTTTGTTAGAAGCTCAAGAATGTCTGCCTTTTTGCTTCTTCGCGATTTATCCTCACCAACGAGATTGGTGATATTCCATAAAAAATGTGTTAAATTTATAGCTACTTTTGTTTGAAACCAGCGGTGGAAAATGGATTTTTAGTTTTTTTTTTGTTAAAAAAATTACATCTTTTCCTTTGAAAAAAAAAAACATAGCTTATTCACCTATCATTGTCGGTAAAGTAAAAATTATTCGCTTCATTACCGTAACCATTTAAGTATGATCATTTAACAAACGGAAGATGAGATGAAACAAATCAAACAACCATTGGCAAATCGATCGTTTAAAGCGGATAGGGAATAATTACCGCCAAAAAAACAGAGAGAAAGAAAAGATTTACCACCTGTAATTGTGCAAAATGGGCGAAGAAGCTTACCCAAATTAGGAAACAACCCGAAATGAAGTAATTAGAAAGCACCGACCGTGTAAAAGGAAACGGTCGGAAACCGACAGCAATTGGATATTGTTTCAAATTATTTAGCGCAAGCGAGAAAAAAAAACAGATGAGGAAAACTCTAGCGAGTGTGAAAGAGATAGCGCTCCATTATGAGTTGATCTCATTATTTTTGCTAAAAAAATAAAAGATAAAAAAAATAATGTAAAAGAGAGGAAAGCTACACTGCGTTCCAAAATTATAGAATCATTTTTTTATCATGTTTTCCCCCAAAATTTGCAATTATTTTACTGGAATTCTTTTTTTGTTACTATTATAAAAAAACTTAACTTTTATTTAGCTCAACAAAAAAATAATGCAAAAGAGAGCAAAGCTACACTGCGTTCCAAAATTATAAGATCATATTTTTCTTCATGTTTTTTTCAAAAATTTTGTTAATTTTTTTTATTTTTTTTTTACTTCAATTATTGTTTTTTATGCTATTATTATTATTAAAAAAAATAAAATTAAAAATTATTTAAATAAAAAAGTTAATAGAATCTTTTATTTTGGTACGCAGTGCAGTTAGTTGCTAGAGTGAACTGAATTACTAAACTTACGGAACGAACCATGGATGGATGAGATGGAAATCGAAAGTGGAAAAGTGTTGCGGAAAATTGTGCGAAATTTTTCCCTTTCCTTCACAGTTGGCTTCTACTTTTTTGATTTTGCTGTTGAGAGAGAAAATAAAAATGAAAAAATATTAACAAACGGCGCTACACGAAATCGCGAAGGAAACATTCGCTGTGTGAAGTATTAAATTACGTTGAGGTTGGAAATTGTGTGAAATTTTAGCTCGTGATAAGTGATTGCAGAAGAGAGGGAAGGTTACAAAATGGAAATGAAACCGAGGAAATGTCGGCAAACAAAACGGTGAACGAAAACGCGAAGCGGAAGAAAATGGGGACATAATTTTGTTCAACCATTTCGGTACGGTTTATTTTTTTGCATCCTGGTTTTGTGGTGTTTTTCCCTTTTCTTTTCCTTCTCTGCTATCACTTCAACCCGGTTGTCATCCGTCCATATTATAAACCACCCACCCAGCATCTCATTCCGAACCCATCAGCCCCCAAACGCGTCGGGCGCGTCTAATCGGATTAATTCAATTTGAACGGGCGCGTTCGCCACTTGCTGCGCTTTTCCTCCATACTTTCCACATCATTTGTACACTCAATTGATTTTCCACCTCTCCTTAGGCAGGGAGAAAAACTTAACCCAACAAAAAACGAGAGGTGTATCGGTGAGAAAAGAAGGAAGGGGAAGGCAAGCCCGTTTCCCGGTCGCAATGCATTGATCACTTTTCTTTTTTTCCGGTTTTTATTAGCGTACCCGGAGCCGCACCGACTAAGAAGGAGTGATTTCCCCATTCCCATGTGTGCATTTTGTTTTTTGCTTCCTTCCTTTCTCTAATTTACCGTCCGCTAAATCAGACGAATTGAATTGATTCGCATCAGAGCTGTAAAATGGCACAAAAGTGTGACTTGTGCTGTAAAGGCAAAGGGAAAGAGAAAAGAAAATGGGAGGAAAATCAAGAAATTATCGTCGTGTGCAAATTTAACTTAAAAAAAAGGCACACATAAGAAAACCACACCGACCGAGTACGGAAGTGTTGCAAATTTATTAGAAAAATGGATACCAAGACGTTACGGTGTGAGGGAGAATGGTGACCACAAGGAGGGCGCGCTTCGACAAACGACCGTTCCAGACGCCATTGGCAATTTCGCTATTGATGGAAAATAATTACCGCAGTTGTGGTGTTTTTTTGCAAACCGTACCACCCGCATATCTTTGCATCTCGTTCTTCCCCACCTCTCCTCTCCAGCAAAACCCTGATTGCTTTCGAACGACATCTACCGAAGGGTGAGCAATGGGGGAGAGAGGGCGGGAGAGGGCTTGTACCGGTTGACGCCGGGATTGATGTAATCTTAATTACATTTGTTGCACTTTTCTGCACACACACGTTTGCAGCTGAGCGGGTTCGGTACGGTGCGAAGAGAAATGTGTCATCGGCGGGATTGCATTTTACGTTTGTCAATGTTTCGTTCGTTTCGCTGATTGAAATGTTTCGCTGCAAAACGGTTAGCGTGCGAGAGTGAGCTTTTTTTGTTGCTTCGAGTTTTATTTAATTTTATGCTAATTTCAGGAAGCGTTTTGAATTTGGGATCAGGAATCATGGTGTTCTTTGATTTCGCTCGTTAAAAGGGTTATTTTCGTAGCATTTAAATTTGCTCATTAGGAAAAAAATCGTTAATCGTAAGTGAGATGATGCCTTAAAGAATTATATAACTCTTTCATGAGTGAATCAAAGGTCAGCACAAAGATTCATGACTCTTTCATGGGTTTAATTGAGTGAAATCATTCTTTCATAAGTGACATGATTCTTTTAGGGGTGATGTGATTCTTTAATAGAATCATTCTTTTATCAGAGTCATGACTCTTTCATGGGTAAAATTACTCTTTAATTGAGTGAAATCATTTTTTCATCAGAGTCATGGGTGATGTGACTCTTTAATAGAATAATTCTTTCATCAGAACCATGACTCTTTCATCAGAACTATGACTCTTTCATGAGTGAAATGACTCTTTAATTGAGTGAAATCATTTTTTCATCAGAGTCATGACTCTTTCATGGGTGATGTGACTCTTTAATAGAATAATTCTTTCATCAGAACCACGACTCTTTCATCAGAACTATGACTCTTTCATGAGTGAAATTACTCTTTAATTAAGTAAAATCAATCTTTCATCAGAGTCATAACTCTTAAAGGGGTGATATGACTCTTTAAATGAGTAAAATTGTTCTTTCATCAGAGTCATGAGTTTTTCATGGGTGATATGACTCTTTTAGAGTAAATCAAAGGTCACCATAAAGAGTCATGACTCTTTTATTGGTGAAATTACTCTTTATTTGAGTGAATGAATTCCTCAATCAGAGTCATCATGATTCTTTCATGGGTGGAATGACTCTTTAATTGAAGGAAATAACTCTTTCATCAGAATCATCATTCTTTCATGGCTCAAATGACTATTTATTTGAGTGAAATCATTCTTTCATCAGAATCATGACTCTTTCATGAGTGAATTGGTTCTTTAATTGAGCGAAAGAATTCTTTTATCAGAATCATGACTCTTTCATGAGTGAATTGATTCTTTAATTGAGCGAAATAATTCTTTCATCAAAGTCATGACTCTTTCATTGATGAAATGACTTTTTCATGAGTGAACTCATTCTTTCATCAGAGAAATGACTCTTTCATGAGTGAAATGACTCTTTAATTGAGTAAAATCATTCTTTCATCAAAGTCGAGGCTCTTTCATGAGTGATATGACTCTTTAATTGAGTAAAATCATTCTTTCATCAAAGTTATGACTCTTTCATGAGTGAAATGACTCTTTAAGAGCATGAAATCATTCATTTATTACAGAAATTATTCTTTCATGGGTCATGACTACGAATCGAATATGCATGAATAAAAAAAGGAATCAAGATTGCTCTGTCTATTGAAGCATCTTCATTTACCATCAATTTACACGCTGCTTAACACGGACGTGTTGGCGTGATGGAACCGTTTACTCGATTGTATCGAACTCATGCTCATCACACACGAGTATTTTCTTTTTCTCTAGTTCTATAGCTTAAGCAATGAAAACAGACGAAATAAAAGAAAAGAAATCTTGTGCACAACAATAAAACACAACCCAGAGAATAAATTCCGCATAGCGAACCCTTCGGTTGATGAAGGGTTGGGGTGTGTTTAAAGGGCGATTTTTTGCGTTTGCCATTTTTTTTGTTTAGTTAGCTGACCTAAGAATAAAAAAAGAAAACAAAAATAGAAATAAAGAGAAAATGGTTTACGATATCGGACCCATCTTTGATTGGTGTGGGGGCTCTGTGTGTGAAAGCGACAGTATCCGCGGCTGGGTGAAAGTGAATCGCAACCCTCGCCGCGATGAACACGTCAGGAATGGTTTTGTGCGATGTCGCTTTAGTTTTAGGTGTCTTACGGGGGTAGGTTTTCCTTACATTGGTTGGATGCTGTAACAGATGTTTTTTTTTGCGCTCCACTCGTTGCCTGGTCATGGTTCGGTTGGGTGCGCCAATTAAACGGTACCGAGAAGTGGGCCTGTGCGCGGTGGAAAGCAAAAGGTAACCCCCAACTGGCCTGACATGGAAAACTGTTTTGCTCCTGGGGCGATCGGTCCAATCACGCAGCCTGCCCAAAATCCCCGATGACCTCCCCCCAAAAAGGGTTGTGTGGTCGTGCACGCGGAGGATGGGTTTTTGGCGCATGTTCAATCTCAATTGGGGTTTATTTAACTCGGTTTGTGTGAATGTTTCTTTCCTGCTTCTTCCTTTCGTTTCTTCATTGCACATGTGTGCGAAACTTCTCGTTACGATAGGTTACGTCGCCCGTGAAAGTGTTTGCCGATTGAAATTAATTTTTTTTTCCGATCGATCGACCAGGATAGCTCCAGATGTGTTCCGATAGGAGGCAGCATCTTCGCATGAGACATCCTTTCTCTGTTTTTTTAGCCGTTTTCGTTTCTTTTTAACCGTAACAATCACTCTCCATTGTTAGCACGGAAGCTGCAGACGAACAGATAAAACCCGATGTTGAAAATGTTGTTTTACTTAACACTAGAACAATCAAGCGTTTTAAGCGTTTTTCGTTCGTGGTTAATTTTTAAACAATTTCGAAGAGTTGAAGTATATTTTATTGTTTATTGGAGATTGTACTATGGAATATATATGTAAAATTCATGTTTCAACTAATTTAGCATTGTTTAACCCCAAAAAATAATGTGATAAAAATTAAGCGTTTCAGTCAAAATGACAGATCCGGTAGTTCTAGTGTTAAAGAGAGTTATATAATGAAAAAGTTGGAAGGAAAAATTGTTTATTATAGAGATTTTTGAAAAAAAATAGTCTTTTGAAAAAAAAGTATAAAAATATAGTAGAAATAAATTTCAACCCTTCCTATTATTATGCCTCTCAATACACGAATTTCAATCCTAAAAAAAATGTGTTGAAAAGTTAATTCATCCCCCCCCACGCTTCATACCATCTCATGCCTAACCTACCAACACGATAAGGTTAGCTATCTTTTTATTACATCCCTTCACACCCATCATAAACGCTTCGCACCGTATAATTAGTGCGTATAAATTTCGGTGTAAAAATTCTTACCTTCCTTTGCACAAGCGATAAAACCTAACTTTCCTTCCTACGAAGGTTCGAAGTTGTGGAGCGTGTTAAAATAAAGGATGGAAATTAGAAGGAACAGTGTTGCTGAAAACAGTGACAAATATGTTTTCATTGTCCCCTCCCACCCCTACCCCGAAAATATCGATTTCCAGCCATAGGTCAATGGGGTCCAATTTTCATGGTCGTTCCTTCTGGGGGGTGTTTTTTTTCCTCCGGTCGGTGTCCGATCGGTTGCGGGTGTTTAATAATTTTCTCATTTGCGTTTTCCACACCATTTTACACCGCTTTTCGAACGCTTGGTTAGATAAATATGCTCGGTATGATACAAATTGATGCGGTCGCTGTTAGAAATCCAAATCAAATTAGCATTTTGGAAGTGTTTTCTTTCTCTTCTTCTGTATCTTCCATAGCATTGCGGGCTGGACGTTTTGAAGCTTTAAATTGCATTTTTCTCTCGATACAAAAGAATCGTGCATGAACCCGGGTTGTCAATCTGGGGTTACATCTGGCAAACAAAATAAAAAAAAAAAACTAAATCTTGTACAGCTTTCCATACGCACCATGTTGCGCTCGGTAGGTGGTGATACATTTTTGGGACGGTGCTTCCCAATCGTTAGGTTTCCCACTGTGACTTTAAACTCGTGGATAGAAAAATCTCAATACGGCAGCAACCGAAAGAAAAAAAAACATGACACGAGCTGACCGACGAGTCAACCCAACACAACCCGGGCACCCGTAAGGAGTCGTTAATTTTCGTTACCCCGTTGTTTTTCTCCCAAGATAATTACGTCGGCCTTCCCTCCGTTTCGTTATGGTAAAAAAAAGAACCAGAAAGGGACAGCAAACGGAGCAAATATGTTGCCACTAGTAAAGTGGAGTTAGAAGCAAATAAAAAAAAAAAAAAACAACAAACTCCTCACCATGATCTGTTGCTTCTAGCAAATCGTTAGCGACCGAACCGTACACGGTTGGTAGGTGTCATTGCGCGCGCGCATATTACGCAATGCGTACGTCGTTTGGTGCGCGGTGGTTTCCTTTCTCAAAAAAAAGAAACGTTAAAATGAAAAAAATATATACACCTCCTCACGCCACAAACTGTAGCCGCTCGGGGGGAGACCGGTTTCGATATAATAAATCTGTCATCATTAAACGCCCGGTATGGCGAGAACGCGACCGACCGAATGATGCGATGAATGGGGCCGTGTCATATTCGAGATCAAAATGGTTAGCAGCAAAAAGGGGGAGGAGGGGGGGAGGGAAGGGCAGAGGAAACGGTGGGAGGGAGTTGATGAGAGACACACTCACTTCGGAACGATCGTTCGGAAAGTCACGTTTTGAGGACGTTTTTCTGCAAAAACCGATTTTGATCGATCATCATTATTAGCGAACGTATCGAATCGAATGGTAAAAGTGGTTCCGCGTTACCATTTCTTTTCTAATTATCGCTTCTTGTTTTTTTCTTTCAATTTTACGCCTATCGTGTTCGATTCGCACGCCGTTTATCGGGTGTAGCAGGAAGCAGAACAACTGGCACGGGGTTCGTCGCTTGCTCTCCCATATACTGGCATTGAAGTCTTTCGTTTCACTTACAATATTTTACGCGTTTCTTGTTATTTTTGGTCCCGAATTTAAAATGAGCATAAAACATGCACGTAGCTAATGCATTTTCCGAACGTGTACGTGCTGCAGGTAACCGATTTTAATGTAATTTCGTGTGTAACAAATATTATTTACCGTCGCGTCATCTATCGTAAATTAATTGCAATTTCAAGGGTAAGCGTCACACGCGTCATATGTTAGTGGTGCGATTAATAATGGAATATTTCACACTTCTTTACCGATATCTTGCACGGCTGTTAAAGACATTCGTGCCACGGCTATTGTTCCGCTTCGTTTAAGAAAGAGAACAAAACGAAAAAAAAACGAATCAAATCCACCCGTTCACTATTGATTCGATTTCTTTTGCTGTCGCTTTTACTTCTTATGTGTTTTTTTGTTTCCCCCTTTTTGTTTTTGTTCCACACGATTATCGGTTCATTTACGGAATCGTTGATCTTGCACATTCTCATTGCGTTTCGAACGCCCCCGAGGGGGGGGGGGGGTGGGGATGGGTGCGTTACGGGTGATTTGGGAATTTAAAATATTTTGCATTTTGTTTCGATGATTTCACTTCAAGTATTTCTTATTTTTTTCGGTTTTCGAGAGGGTCAACAAAGTATTATCACACCACATTGCCGTCATACCTTCACCCACGCCTAGACGAAAGAGAAAGAGTGTTTTTTTGTTGTTCCGTAGTACGGTAGGAATACTTTAAAAGAAGTAATAATTTGAGAAGAAATCCAAGCAGCATCCACGGCTATGAATGTGGGCTAATGATACGGTACTGCGGTGTATCATTCGTGTCCATCAATTACAATACGCTCGTTACGGTAAGGTTTGTAACAGCTGCTTAAGCCAGCTGCAATTTGATACTTTTCACCGTGGACTACCAAAAATTCGCATGTCCTAAAAATGGGAGCTTGTATCCGTGTGACGTCACACCCATTGGATCTGAGAGAAACCCCTCCAGCTCGCTAGCTGTTACTTTCTGATTAGGGAGAAAATTCAACACCTTTTTGTGGAACGTAGTATTACAGCAACAGCGAGGCAAGTATGTGCGGTAGGTGGTAAGCAAGCAAATAACCGTCCCCATATCAAGGTTCGGAAATTATAAGTCTGCAACATTTCATCCAAACCATAGGCAACACTGCCTATTACGCGGAACGTGAAGATTTTAAGGAGGGCACTCGGAAAGCCTAACCCGGACTATGCCATACCGTCGTTCGGCCATCTTTGCGTTGACCATTCGGTCGCTAATAATCGGTCAAACTTTCGGTTTCACTTTCGCAGCGCTTGGCACCACGGGATTAGTGGTGCTGATTGAGGTGTTGATTTTATGTGTGTGTTTTTCTTTTTCCACGAGTAGTTTTTGTGTTTCTTTTTTTTTGTTACTCTCCCTTAACACGGAATGATTGAAAATTACTGCTCGTTACGAGCTCGCTCTAGGAGATTAGTGTTATCGATATGCAGCGAAGCAGTAGATTAGTACCGCACTTTTCCCTGACACTAGTGATCACCACCCCTCCCCCTCCGGGGAGGTGGGAGAGCAGTTACGTGCGTATCTCGGCCGGATGGGAATTTTGTGGGTTTTTTTTACCGGATGAAAATCGGTTCAACACCCGGAAAGGGGAAGAAATTAACTGTTCAACAATAAAAGGCTGGGATGAGGGAAAATGGAGGGGGGAGGGAAGAGAGGTAGGAAATATGGTGCTAACGAGTGTCGCATAAAAGAAATTGGTGGAAAAACGGACACAAGTGTTCGGTCAGGCGAAATTAAAGCGAAATTGTATTAAAGCTTTCCCCGTGCGCTTGTCATTTCCGTGAAGAAATTGATCGTTAATTTTTATGTAAGATTTAGTTTTTTTTGCATAATTGCTCCTCTATAAGATACTGTGATGTTACGTGTTTACCTTCGTATTGATTAGGAAATAATTCCTCTTCTCCGAAAGAGGGAAGGTGATCTCGACCCAATTGTTGGGTGTCAAAAATTCTTTATCGATCGAAGATCTTCAAAAAGAAGTTCTTCTTCGTCTAAGTTTGACATGTTTCTTTTGTCTTGTGGAGTTGCTTCTCCAAGTTCCATAAATCACACTCATTCATACTTCTATTCTCACTAAGAGGCAACATACTCAAAAATATTGTAGACTATTCGCTTCTCAAAACTTCAAAAAATCATTCTGAAGGTAGGCTAAATCTGAATTCCCAACGAGAATTCGAATTGAGATATCAGAGGACCTCCATATTTTTAACTATGTTTAAGAAGCCCCTGTACTCTATGGAACTAAGATTGCAGAACTGGAGAAGATGCTTGAATCTAAGTTATCAGAAATTGAAAAATAGACACTTAAGTGGTTCGACTTTCTGAAGCGTCTTCAAATAAGATCCAAGATGATCCTCCGCATGCGAAATGATAAGATCTAATTCTAGACAATATTAGAATGTTAGTACCATCTCTCCAGAGAACCTGGAGAACTAGGAATTCCAGAAATCTTGAGGTTTGATCCAAACCAAACTACCTCCTTGTAACCATGATAAACTTCCATGGTTTTACCATCTCCTGCAGTGTTTGGAAGTTGATAACTATCAGTAGATTTGATACTCTTGAGCTGTACAAAAAGGTAAAGCAAAAGTAACTCAAGAACTCAAGAACTCAAGAAATTCGAAACTGTGCGGGACATATACAACCCAACGACTAGACTCCGTTCCAGGCGCATGAAATGTGAGTTGTGGATTGTTTCCCCCGCTCCTTTGCTCTCCATGGTTCATGTTCATTTACCTTTTGCGTTTGTGTAGTTCTTTCCGCTGTTAGCTGACGGAAGATGTCGCAAGTAACGCTTCCACGCAGAACAGCACTAATCGATTTTATGCGTTTTACGCTTACCTCCCGGCATCCTTGCACCAACCGGCTGCAATTTTGCACCAACCGTCCGCACGGACAGACAGCGGACGAGCAACAACCGGGGAAAAAACGGAAAGAAAACTACCCGATCACGACGTGACCCATCCGTGTGTTTGTGCTCGTACAAATGGGTTCGCTTTAATATGGTGATGCTGCCCATACAAAGTACCACAGAAGATGGGATGCGAAAATTGCATCCCCATCAAGAATGGCATCCGGGGCGTATTGTTGTGCCAGGAACCTGGAAATGAGAGACGGAAGAGGGGGGAAGAGGAAACGAAACGAAAGATGCTTTCGGGAAAAGCGCGGATTGCCACCAGAGGAACAGAGCGACTAAGAAACGAACCCGTACTGATCTCTGCCCTCTGGCCCCGAAACATTGCACTGTTCGGTGTTCGAATGTTTTAAGCCTATCAAGATGTGCATTCTTGTGTGTGCGCCTGCACAACACCGAACGGTTTGCCACCTTCCAGCAGGACGACCCAGACGATGGGGTTTTGAGAGACAACAAAAAAAAAGGTGGAAAAAATCTTCTACTACCCGTCCACTAGCGCGATTCTTATTCGGGAGGAGTACGGTGGTTGTATCGTTTACAACGGTCGGAAGTTTTTGCTTTTAAAAATAAATTCACAGCTCAATGAATGTGTTTTTTTTGGTGTAAAAAACGCATCAACCACTGAACGCAGCGCGTCGAGATTGATTGCTTTTTTAGGTGAGATTTTCAAAATAAAATACAAAAAGAACTACCTCGTTTTGCAAATGGGGGTCTTTTTTTTATTTTAGAGGTTCATAAAACCCTAAAAGAGGAAGTTAAAAAATAAAATGTAAAAAATATATGTATATCAAGCCTAAAACAAGGGGAGCAATATGGGGCAAGAGTTGGGAAGAGGAGGAGGAAAAAAGAAGGATGTTTTATGCTCGCAGTGCATACCATTCGTCCGGTCCGGTCATTTCGCCGAAACGGACCCCCATTTGTTGGCATCAAATTGTTGACTGCCCTTTTGGAAATTCTTGCTTTACGCCTTCGTGTGTCTGTTCTTGATGCCTGTTGCAGCAGACGGTTGCTTTACTGCGCGCATGCTATTCGGAATCTTCACCATTTCTGCTTGCGCTACCTTATATAGCAACCCTTTCCTCCCCTTCCTTCTCTCCCCACCCCTGATTTACCGTGTGTGTTACATTTTATTATGTTTCAGTTTTGTTTTCCTTAGATTTTTCGTTTTCTTTTACCACTCACTGTATTGCCCATCTTTTTTTTGTTGTTGCACACTGAACGGCCTTCAAAACGTTTTGTTGCTTTTCTGCAACATAAAACAGGAATTGTACTGCAACCGCGGGGAGGAGAACTGCTTCAGTGACCGGTAGGGTTTGAGGCAACCCATCAAAAAACCTACCCGTCACGCGAAAAACGGCAACCATTTTGCCAATCCGGTTTGAGTGCGTTCCGTGGAAACTCTCGACGCGCTAACGCAGCGTTTGACGATGGCTTGTGCGTATTTTAAGAAGGTTTTTTATAACTGGCCGAACTGCTGATATATAGGAAGCCCGTTTCTCAGGAAGGGCAGTGTAGCAGACGAGTCTCGTGTGCCTAGTTTGGTCAGTTGCATACGACAATGCAAGGACAAAAAAGAGGAATATTTGTGTTGTTCGAAAAATAATATTTGTGAACACATTTTAATTTTTTAAATTTCAAATTAAATATTTTCTATGAAAAATTATTTTTAGTTACCTTTTAAATTAGAAGATTACACAAAAAAAAAAATGATTCCAATACTTATTCCAACTTACCACGCCTCTTAATGCTTGCATACGCAAGGACCAGAACAGCAGTTTGATGGACTGTGCTGTCTGTGTTATATTAAAGCTATCCATCAAATCCCAACAGCAATAATTACATTTTGTGAGTATTTTTCTTCCAATGATGTTGGTTTTTTTTTAATGTTTTAAAGCTTGTGTTCTGTACGATCCTTATTTCATTCTGGTAAACTGTCCCTGTGCACAGATTTTTTTTAATTTGTATTTGTTGTACAAAATTATTTTCATTTTTTTTTTACTTCTGAAGAACGGCCTGGCCGTATTAAGAAAATTATTTTTAATATACGTATATGAAATTAATTCCGTCTGTGAAATAAATTCCCAAAGTATGTTGTACTAGGTGCAGTAAAATTGCATCATGAGAACGTTGCTACTTTCACAGCGCTGGAGGAAGCAAATGCTTGTTTGCACGGGTTAAAACGACATTACAGCGTTTCTCAGATGATTTTGTAATGTCATCCACATTTCTTACAATGGCTTTACATGGGGCGCTCCACAAAGTGTGCAACCTGCAGGTATATACACGTGCAATGAGTTGTCATAAAGTGTTGTTTTGAAATCCAATATTTTCGAATGTGTAAATGTAAGTAACGCGTACGGAAAAAGTGAGTCTCAAAAACATGTTTTTGGTTCGTGAAACAACGTGAAATTGCTTTTTTAAAGAATCTACTTCCATTTCCGAACAGCAAATCCCTGCAAGCGTTTATACCTGCAGGTTGCACACTTTCCTGTCAACTCACTGCACTACAATGTCATCTAGATGTGTTTACCTTTCTATAGATAGCCTAGATGACATTACAAAATCATCTGAGAAACGCTGTATTTTGTGAAACATCTTAACGGCGATATGTATGATGGAAATGTACGTTGAAAATAGACAAAAAAAAACGACGAAAATCCTTGAGATAGTCGAATGGGATGGGATAGAAACTAGTTCCTGGAAGGTGAAATATGGCGGTTAAAGGAACTAAAATCTTTAAAGGGCATAATTATTACGCAAAACAAGAATGCAGCCTTCTTTTTGGGAAGCTTTTATTTTTATTCGACTTTTAGACCGCTTCTCCAACATCTTAGTTTTGATACATATTTCTGATATTATTTCCAAACACCCAACAAAAACTGTTCACTGTTCCAGGAAGGGTTTGTCGATGAGGCTGCACAGTTCGTCATGCATCGTTTTCTGGCAGGTCCCACGCCGATCGCTCGTTTGGCACGGTTCCGTGCCGGGACATTCGTACATGTACGGCAGCGACTCCAACGTTTCCTTACATTCGCAAAAGTGTCGCGTATCGCACGGGCTGCAGAATCGCTCACCCTTGAAGGTAGCGACCCGCGTACAATCGATATGGCCACAGTACACTTGGTCCCGGTCGACCCAAACCTTTCCGGCCATGGCGTACGGACCGCCCACCTGGAGTACAATCGGCAAAAGCACCATCGCCAGCAGTAGCTCTACAAACATTGCCATTCTCCAGCGGGTGGTTGGTTTTGTTGTGACGAAGGAAGAAGCGCGTAATGGATCGAAATGGACTGGTGCCAGAGAAATTATGGCTAACCTTTTATAGCGAGGCACGGCAGCTAGTGCGAAGGAATGTGATCGGGCTGAATAAACATGCTCCGGTTTGTTGTTTAGAATGATGAAGCAAGAATCGTAGCAATTCTGCCAATATTTACAAATTAAGTCAACAGTGAAGAAATCATACATCCAGAGGAGATATTGTTCTACTAGCTTATAGCTTAGAGAGGTTGTGGGATTTTTTCTTCCACGAATTCCCCTATATTTCTCGTTCTTTACGCTTCTATCGATCGATCAATCGAGATATCGTCTTATACTACTGATAAAAAGCACAGATTCTAGAGAGAATGTTCAACAATTGAGGAATTCGAAAAAAAGAGATCTTTTGAGTTCAAATCAGCATGATTAAAGTGCTAGTAGACATACCTCTTCTTCTTCATCATCTTGGCCTGCTCAGGGATGAGTTCGTCGTGAAGACATGGCCAGGTCTCCAATTAGTTTCGGCAAAACTCGGTCCCGATCGGGCAGTCCTCCACCCACTGCTGTATCCGATTTCCGACAGGGTCGACTCCACTTGATCTAACCAACGAGCTCGCTAAGCTCCTCTAAGTCTTGTGCGCCCAACAGGTCGCAGACGAGAACCACCCTTGTGGGGCATAAGTCCAACATTGCTGCTCCAGTGTTGCTGAAGTCTATTGGATAGCAGGAGTTTGTGGAGGCCGTAGTAGGCACGATTTCTCTGAGAAATGATTCTTCGAATTGTGCTGCTAAAAGTAGACATACTACAACTTCATTTGAAGAAATGAAAGACTCCATATGAACTGTGTCTTGACTAGGCATATTCAATATAAACTACAAAAAGATATTAGATCATCAATACCTTACCAACATTTTAAGGAGCTGGATCATTTCGACCAAAGTATATCAGGATCTTCTCAACATTTGCCATGCCACCGATAGCGTCTAGTGTCTTGGGCGCTTTAGAACGAGAAAGATCAAAGGATCTCTACATGAGGATACCTTGAAAACCTTTCATCTTCAACACCTTTGTTGGTCTCGTGTCATTGTGAAATATGAGGTAATATGAGGTAGACGCAGATAAAGCAGTCAACAATGGTGCATACATCCCCAACTTTACGGCCCGAGTACTTCGTCGGCTTCGTGACTTGAAGATAGAGTTGGAATTCCCAAGAGTTAACTGGCGACTAATTTGGGCCAATATCAGCACTCGGCGGCTTGCATCCGTATAGGGATCCGTTGTGTACTTGTTGGTCCACAACAAGATAGCTTATGGAGATCTTGCACAGATTACTCCTTGGTAGTTACATTGGAACACAAATTTACATTGTTTTCCAGAGTGTCCTCAGCCTGGAGTATTCTGCTGTAAGCAGTCCCCAACATCGATTCCAACACTACTCGTTCATTGCTGTCCCTCCGATTCACTGTACTAACGAATATGAGGAATGCCCTGCGAACGATCGCTGCATCCGCTCAATAGTTTTTACTAGTTGTGTCCAGAATGTTGAACAATATTCCAGAATCAATCTGACCAGCAAGCATTACAAAGTCTTCAAGCATAGGGAGTTCGAGAATTCGCAAGCAATACGTTTGATCAAACCAAGGGTCTACCAGGCGTTCTCCTAACAGCGGAATCAATTTGGAGATAAAAGCAGAGATCTTTGTCCAACCCAATTCCCAAGTCTTTGATACGCGTGACTCGGTTGACAATCTGATCGTCAAGGGGAGGACACTACACTATTCGACTATCAAGCAAGACAGCTCTGTCACTGTCTGTTGCTTACCGCGTAACGATTACGATCATTCCATCCAAAAACATTACAACTTACCTTTGATTGTATCTGCTCTCTAAGTTGATGTAGTTTAGGTTCGGTTCACCTGCTTCCTTACCTAACAGTCGTTGAGTCTCTTTGGTGGAAAACGTTGCAGTGTTGTTTGCGGGCAAAGCATGACACGTCCAGTGCAGTGAAAAAGCCCATGTCTGTACACTGTCAATGTTTTCTGCAGCCGATTAGCATAAAACATTCAATCCTTTATTTTTTTGTGTGGGGAAGGGGAGTGGAAGAGAGTTAGAAAGAAAAGTAGAGCGTGAAATTTTTGCCACACTCCATGTTCTACCTCCAGCAAATCTGGTGTGAAAAGAAGAACACGACGCTTAAGTTTTGTTTGACAACAGAAATGAAAGCTTTCTACGATTGAGGTTTTTGTTACGTAGCGTTTGGAACAATTTAATACTTGTTAACTATTTTCTTTTTTTTACTATCCCATTACAGAGTCAACACTACCTAAGCTGAGATCACACTGAGTACCACTGGCGTACCACTAAACTTCACTCGCATCAACATAGAAAAAGAAAAAAAAAACAAAGAAGATTAATAGAAGCAAACATTCACTAAAAAAGCTTCGTAGGTTCGTCGCTTAAATTTAGAAATCATTGAAATCTTTCGTTTTTCATTTAAGCTAGCTAGTGGTACGTTAAAAATGGGTTGAATCTTTCACCACAAATCCTCGCGCAAGAGAGTGTGTGTGTTTGTGTAGGAAAATGCGACATTTCCATTGCCGCTTTACATTTATTGATAAAAAAAACCGGTAATGAGGTAGAAAATTTTAACAAAAAAAAATGACTCCTGTGAGTGTTTTTGTTTGAGTGTACAAAGAAGCTTCCACTAACAGTGAAAACATTTTTCTATTGTTCGCATAAAAAAACAACAACAACATAACCTTAATCGGTGGCGCATAAGAGAAGTGATTTAGAAGCTTCTAAAACTTCTGCTTGTAGTGTAGTGGTAGTGGATAGGCGCGAGAAACCTGCATATGTGTCGGTTGTCAGGACGGACGGCAAACATGACTAGACTGGTGTCACATCGATTCGACCGCTACAAACACTGCCGAAGCATCAAACCCAGCAGCATAAACCAAAGGTAAGTTACAGCCTTGGATGTAGTTTTTAATAATTTCAAAGAAAGGTTTTTCTTTGTTTTTAAATCTTTTTTTTGTCACATGAAAAGGGTTTTTATACCGTAATATATTCTTCTGTAATTATTTTCCTTATGAGAGAAACTATTTGCAACAATGTAGCAATGTAATGGTCACAGTGTCTTGACCAATAATTCACCTTGTTGAACATCCTTCCAGACAACAAAAATAAAGCTTCGTTCCACGCGCCACGCTGGTCCCATTTGTTGCGTCATTCCGGGGACCTTCCGGTGATATTTGTTTTGCTTGCTTGCTTTGGGTTTTTTTCTCAGCAGTTTGCGTGCTAAAGCTTACCACCCTGTTAAGGGCAGTTTGTTACACACGTCCTTAAGGTATGCAAATTAGCAAAGTCTCGTTTTGTTCCTGTCCTCATTTTTTTTTTTGCACTTTAATTTTCAATTTCAGTTTCAAGGGACTTGAGTACCTTGTGCATGTTATTCATATTTTTCTTGCACTTTCTAGCAAATGGAGGTTATTTTTAATTCGTGTGTGTTTCCTTTTTTTTCTTCTATATTTAATTACAATGATGCCGTGCAGATTGCATACTTTCTTTGTTTTTTTAAACTTTCACTTTCCCTTTTTTACAACTTTTTTTTGACAAATGAAAAAAGAATCGATTGGGAATGTAGGAAAAGAAGGAGACCGTTAGGTTTATGAACATAACCCAAGCTAAAAGTGCATTCAGGATAAAACGTACGTGCGTGTTAGTTGTCGATTCATATGCGCTGTACAATATCCCGGAGGAATAAAGGCCGACTGGGTAAAGCACACACCTGGGAGTAGCTTCTAAATTCATTTAACATGTTTCCCACCCCATTTCCAACATCGGATTAAGAGTGGCGGTAGCAAAAATTATTGCCCACTTCCGCACGTGAATGTTGTCGTTCCAATGTCGTCCAACAGAAAGCAGAAGTTAGAGGTCCTTTTATGGGTTCCGTCGTTTTTTGACGAAGAATAAATTTTATGCACATGCAAACCTGCAAACACTGGCGGATGACCTGCTCCAGTTTTAAACCTGCCTGGTTTCGCTTTTTTTTGTACTGCTCCATTAAAAAAGAATTATTATACCTTCTCCGTATTATGCATTTCTTGCAAAAATGATGTTGTAAGGCAAGTGGATGCAAATGTCTGTGGCGTTTTTACCCGCGAAGTATTTTCATTTTGCTTGTTGTAAATGCATTGGCAAAATGGCCATTGTAACTATTTCTTCGACTTTCTTTTTTTTATTTTTTGACCAAAATTTATGATCGCACACTGGGCAGCGTGAGCAATACATTACGATTTTTGTATTGGTTGGAAACGTCCCAAAATCAGGGACCTCCACCCTGATTGCTTTTGTCTTGTTTTTAGCGTTGCAATTATTGAGCGGGGCGTGTAGTAAACAAAAAGCGGAAAAACACAGAAAGCAACGAGCAATCATATTCTTCAAACTGACGGGCGATAATGATTGCACTTATGCTCGGCACGGCAGTTCTCGAAACGTTAAGCAACAAACCTTTTTGCCCACTCCCCGCTCATTATGCCAAACCAAAGTGTTCTGTCCGGTTACGAAATACGAAGATGCTTTCCTAAGTAGCAATCATCTGGTATTGGGTCTTTGTTTTCCTCTTTGCCCACTTTGCAATCGGCAGCGATTTTTGTATCAATCGATTCGGGTGTTTTGTTTTTCGCCTTTTTTTCGAAATTAAGCACGATGATGGAACGGTTAACGTGGGCTTTGTGTCACTGACCCTTATGGAACGCTAACGAGAAGTAAGAAAGAATGATTGTTTATGTTTTGTACTTGTGGTAGAGTTGTACACACTGAGCACAGAGTGAGTGAGTGAGTTTAATCCTGCAAAAGGAGTTTATGGTTTCAACTCCGCTTAAGGAGTTTTTATGACTCTTTTACTCACTCACTCTCTCTCTATGCCCAACTAATGAATAACAATTTAAATCCTCCAAAAACTCAAAAAGAGTACCAAAACACTTACTCACTTTTATTGAGTGAGTAAAAACGTAAAGAAGTGAGTCAGTAGTTGGCACAGAGAGTGAATGAGTGAGTAAAAACCTCGAGGAGTGAGTCATTAGTCGGCAGAAAGAGTGAGTGAGTAAAAATGCCAAGAAGTGAGTCATTAGTCGGCACGGAGAGTGAGTGAGTAAAAACGCAAAAGAGTGAGCCATTAGTCGACAGAGAGAGTGAGTAAAAATCCCAAGGAGTGAGTCATTAGTCGACAGAGAGATTGAATGATTTTTTTTTACAAGGAGATTTTTACAAGGAGAGAGAGTGAGTGAGTAAAAACGCAAAAGAGTGAGTCATTAGTCGGCACAAAGAGTGAGCTAGTAAAACCGCAAAAGAATGAGTCATTAGTCGGGAGAGAGAGTGAGTAAAAATCCCAAGGAGTGAGTCATTAGTCGGCACAGAGAGTGAGTTAGTAAAAACGCAAAAGAGTGAGTCATTAGTCGGCAGAGAAAGAGAGTGAGTGAGTGAGTGAAAAACGTCAAAAAGTAATTGAAGGATTAGGGTTAGAGTAATATTTTTATGACTCTTAAAAGAGTGAGTAAAAGATTCAAATCCTTATTATCACTCTTTCACTCTGTTGCAACTCACTGAGAATTCTCATCTCAAACTTGTAGCAAAAAATTAATAATTAAATACTTATTAAGAAATTTTGTTTAAACTAAGTTTTTTTTGTGTATAGAAGACACGAATATTGTAAAAACAATAAAAATGTTCATTTAAATTTATTTATTTTTGTACAAGCTTAAAACCCAACTAGAAAGCGTGAATGGGAGCAAGGAAAAAGATCGTTCAATATGTATACTTATTTGATCGTGTTGCACTTTGACGTCCGTAGCGCGGGTTCGTCGCTTACGATCGCAACGATGTCGATCGTACCTACCGGTTCCATTCCGTTTTGCGTCGTCCGAATCCCGCAGTTTTGGCGTTCGGGTTAGAACGGCGGTAATAAAGCGTGGATAAGTAACGGGGTTGGCGCATAACGGGCACTTGAGATATGACGACTCATCGTACCATTTTCACCGTACCCATGCACATACTAATTCTCATTGATTTTACTGGAGCCACGCAATATTGGAGCTTTTTTTTGTTTTTTTTTCTTGCGCTTTACTCAAACGATGGACAACATCTTTTCCACTTGGTACACGGGAACACGATGTTTTCGATGCGCTAGCGCAGTGACCCGCCCCCCTCCCCCCCGGTACCTATCGCTAATAGGGAGCGCAAAAGTGACGCTTGGTGCTTCACACAGCGAGCGCCATGTTGGGGAATTGCTATTACCGGACAGTCTTCAACTTCCAACCTTCATTCTATCCCTCTTCTCTCTCTCTTTCTCACTCGCCAACACTACATGTGTTGTTATTTTGTTGTTGTTTTTGCTTTTTCCTTCCGAAAACTCCACCTCAGTATGTATAAGCAGAAAACATTACCCCATTGCGTAGCGGACCCTCATAATGCCCTGATGATGATTATGAGCTGAAGTACCCCGGGTTCTCCCTAGTCTCGGTCTCTCTGGCTGCTGCTACTCATCGTGTGAGGGCCCCCCCAACCCGATCTTGCAAGGTCACTATTAACCTCTTCATTCGTGCGCGCCCTGCTCGTATCGACTTCTACCGGGCCAACCGTAGGGCCCTATAGTTTAGTCCGTTTTACACTCGTCTATTTCACCATCCCAAAACCTCCTCCTATTCTCCTCAGACTCACAGTACTGTAGCGACGCGTTTTTGGCGCGGCACGGCATGCTAGGGATGCAATTTTCATGCTGTTCATGTGCCGCTCGTCGACGTACATTATGAGCGATCCTGGACCATCATCATCATCATCATCATCTTCCTCCTCATCATCAGCTTCATCACGAGCGGGTCCCCCTTTCCCCACCACCCTTTTGCCCCGACCGTCTCCCTGTTTAACGTTCTACGTGCCTGTTCGGGTCGAACCAATTTAGGCATCTATTCGTTTGGGTTGGAATGGAGGAAACCCATTTTGTTCGTTCACTGGAGGTTAGGAATCGGTCCTTTAGGAGGCGTTTTGTCCATACGCGGTGTGGAATGTTAAAAGCACAAACACACACCGAGAGAACAGACAGCACAAATAGAAGGCCAGGATAACGGGATGGGTCGTTAGAATGGGAAGGAAAATTAGCCCCATTTTGCACAATGGGATGAGGGACGAGAGATTTTGGTTAAAACGTGCATTATTGTGTCAGCCTAAAATGGCTACGAAACACGTAATGAAAAGGGGGGTTTTGCCTTTATGGCCATCCATTGTAATTTATTGTTTCAAAATAGAGTCTCCCATAATACGTACACGTGTGTTAGTGTGGGTATTATCGAGTTTATTTATAATAGTATTTTATTTTATTTTATTTTTTATTTTTTTATTTTATGTATTAACACTAGAGTTGCCAAGCGTTTTAAGCGTTTTCCGTTCGTGGTTAATTTTTAAAAAATTATGAAGAGTTGAAGTGTATTTTATTGTTTATTGGAGATCTTACTATAGAATACATATGTAAAATTGATGTTTCAACTACCTTAGGCTTGTTTAACCCCAAAAAATAATGTGATGAAAATGAAGCGTTTCAGTCAAAATGGCTGGTCCGGTAGCTTTAGTGTTAATGGTCATGCCGGATTTTTGAGGTTACGTCGACGAAATTATAATTTGCATTATAATCTTTATTATGAAAATTAACTTTAAAGAAAATTTCATTTAAATTTAAAATTCAACATACTTCAAAATTTCGCTACTTGCGAATATGATTTCAGTGAAGAAAGAAACTTTCACAAACGATTTTTTTTTCAATAAAAGAACGCATAAAACGGCGCACAAAACGAACGTCCTAAAAGGTCGTTCCAGAGGCCGATGGTACAGTTGTTTTTTTTTCTTTGCTTTGCTGTACTTTCGACAGTTCACAAAACAATCAGACCAGATGGTCAGACACTCGTACGCGAGTACTTGTTGTTGCAAGGACACGCAGCAACTCACCTGCCGTGTGCCTTTATGTGCCTTACTGCCGCCGCGAAGGACGGCGAACGAAGAGGAGCAACTTCAGAATTGGAGACGGCAAAAATACGCGCGAATGGTAAAAATCGTTCACCAACTCTGGAAATCCGTCATTGCCCGGTATGCCAGCAAGCAAGTAACCGATAAGTGCACGAATGCGCTCCGAAAGCCATGTACCATGTGAACAGTATTGAGTATGGTTTTGGGTTGGATGTATTTTTTTTTGTACCGTCGTTGCTCACCCCGTTTTTCGTTATAGTTCAGAATCGAAGAGGTCACGCCGTTGTTGGCGTTTGTCCTCTTCACTTAAACGAGGCCACCGCGCGTTCGGGGAAAACGGGTTATTCTGTGTAAAGCCATTTTGCTGTTGTTGCTTTTGTTGCTTGTTTTGTGTCGTTTTCCTTCAAGCGGACGGTTCGCCCTTATAAGGACCGGAACAAAGTCACATTTTCGATCGCAGAAGGAAACATCCTCCTTTGCCGCTTCCACAAAGGCGGTTCTTTCCCCGTCGTTTGGTCGCGTAAAGCGATATACAGGGTGTTCGGGATAATTCTGACAGTCACCTACGGAGAAAGAAAAAAATTTTTTATGGCAAAATTAATCATTGGGGATTTTTTTTTTGTTTTAGAAATAGTAGCTTACCATGTATTTTATTGATTTTATTCAAAATATCCGCCCTCGGCTTCTATTACGGCCTCCACCCGTCTCTGGAACCGGGAACAAGCCCTGCCGACAGTTTCGCGGGGTAGGGCCGCGAAAACGGACCTGATTTTCACCATCAGCTCCGCCTTGGTGTTGCTGGAGGTTCTGTTGGTGTCCCGTTCCACCGCGCCCCACACGAAATAATCCATTGGATTAAGATCCGGGGAGCTGGGAGGCCACACATTCGGCGCGGTGAAGTCGTTGAAATTTGCCGCCAACCACTTTATCGTTTTNGAACACGTACGGTCTGCCGTTGGCCACTCTCGTGATCCAAGGCTTCATGACGGTGTCCAGCATTGAAATGTATCGTACCGGTTGTCGGGTCCGGCGCGGATCATCATGATGCATGTTACCCGCTTTCACAATTTACTCTTTTTTGGCATTTTTTTATCACGGGATGTTTTTGCTGCTTGTTCCGTACACTTTTAGCTGTCGAATGAGGTATTGCTTGTTTTCCTAGGCCCACGCAATCACGAGTTATAAACAAAAATGTAACTGTCAGAATTATCCCGAACACCCTGTATATATTTTTTTCATATTATCGTGTAAACTTTTCTTTAAACCTCCGCGCGCAACCCATATTGCCGAAGCGTCGCAAAACGACTTGAGCGTGGATCGGATGGACGCGTCGAAACTGCATCTTCGCGGACAGGACTGTGTTGCGCCGTATCGTATCGTTTGTTACCCGCTTAAGGTTAGGGTAGGTCCACGTCCGAAACGACCAAAATTGGAAATCGACCAAAGTGCAGGCCGGGTGGGCTCGCGTGGTCCCTACCGAGTTGCGAGTTGCGCAACAGTCGGACGGTTTTCGAATGAGGTCAGCTTGCCGGTGGGATCCAGCTAACGGGATGCTTCTTTCCACCAGCATTTGGACCTACTTTATGTTCTTAAATGCTAGGAAAAACGTTATGGACGATCAGTTTCGTACGACGTATATAAACAAACGTTCCGATGAAGTTGATTCATGTTAAAATGTACTCTTTCTCGTAGAAAGTTTTGTAATAGCCTTCAAAGAGTTCAACCAAACTATGCTCTTTAGGGCGTTCAATGTTTTTCGAATCATAGACCAAATTAAAATCGAATATTACAAATATGAAATAATATTAAGCTAATGAGTGTTGGGTGATATTCAAGAATTTGAACGAATCTGCGAACTTTGAATCTGAATTCTGAAGATTCATTAATCCTCATTGAATCATGAATCCTTACTCTTTCAGAACTACACAGCTCTTCCCCCTCCTCAGCCCTTTTCATTTAAGTTTGTTGACAGCGAATCATTGAGGATTCCTGAATCTTTGAGGATGCGTTTGAGTTTATGAGAATTGATTAATATTTTGGGAGTCGGCTGAAGATTTTAATGATATTAATCAAGAGATTCAATAAGAATAACGCTAGAATAAATTACAACTTAGAAATGTTAGGATCTCGGGAATAATTGAATAGCTAAATGGTCTGAATGGATCCTGGACTCTGAAGATATGTTATATTGCACAAGACAATCCAACTCATATAGTCTAGACAGCTCGTCCACATGGATAGAAGAGACATGGCGGACTTCTACTGGTTTATACAAGAAGTACAATAATTATATTGCCTAGATTGATTTCCAGCAGTTAAGGATTTGAGCCATTTCTAGAAACTCTTTAAGTTATGCTGGAATGTGTTGAGGTAGGTATGGATTTGTTTGGAGACCTTATTTGACATTCAAATTCCACAGAATTCCAGATTCCACAGAATTGACTTCATCTTGCAAAAGGGTACTTCAGTACCTAAGTATCAGTGCTTGGTGGACTTCATACAAGTTTATACAAGAAGTATTACAATTATATTCCCTAGATTTTGAGTTCCAGCAGTTGAGGATTTTAAAATTGAAATGGAAAAAATGAGTAATTTCTAGATACTCTTTAAGTTATCCTGGAATGTAGACACATAGATATGGATTTGTTTTAAGATATTACTTGACATTCAAATTCTACAAAATTCCAGATTCTACTGAATTGACTTCAACTTGCAAAGGATTTAAAAGGAGTATATCAGTACCTCATTACCTCCGGGTATGCGACTTCAATACAGAATTCAATATTGAAGAAGATCCAGAGAAGAATCTAGAAATGCCTCCAACTCTACTCCTTAAAGTCTCAAAAAGTGGAATTCCGACAATATATTTGAATACTCCATTTTTGGTAACAATTATTTCCTGGACATCAGTAATCTTATGCTATTCTTGTTGAAGAGTTACTACAAAGCAATGTTTTTTGTAGGCGACTTTTCTAAACACTAAGGAAAATTGTTCCAGCTGGTGTACTTAACCTATAATATACTCCCCTCGTCAGTGTCGGGAATAGACGGGAACTTTGGGAAGGTTTGAATGCCTATCGATATTTATGGCTTCCTGCTTGTGTGTGCCCTGTTTGATTGATTGCCCTCGATACGATTACGACAGACAGCAGGAACGCAAAACCCCGTCCAAAAAAAAAATGGGTCATTGTGAGGTTCTTGCGTTGAGGTAGTCTTCCCGCTGGATGGGGTTAAGGATATCAATCAATACCTTCATTCGGAAACCGTACCTCACGTTTGAGCGTGATGTACGGTCGATTACGTCTTTCGTGTCCACCTTTTTGTCCTTTTTGGCATACGCTTGACCGATCGAATGTTTGTGGTAAGGAGTAGGAGACGGTGGCGGAACAAAGCCAGCACTTCCTGTTGCAAAATATTGTTGCGACGGCTAGGGGGTGGGTATCCTTGTTTCCTTGTTGTGCCACGAGTTGGGAGGAGGGGGGCTATAGTGGGTAAATGCATAAATAATATCCACTTGGAGTTTCGGTGCGACTTCAACGTCATAGTCCTGCACACGGGCGTGTGGTATACATGTGGTGCTACTAGGTTTTTAGGTCAGTGTTCTAACCGAAGGATGTGGAACGAAAATGACCCTTTGATTAAGGGTGAGAATGGACGCGTGAGTGTTGGTATATTGGTCGAATTCCGATTCTCAAAAAGGCGGGGGTTCTCGTGTTGGGTGTAAATTTAGGTCAAACTGTGAAGACTGCTCACATGCAGTACAAACACATTGGAGTGACGTAAAATGTCTTCTCCGAACGGATAGTAGTACATGGAGAGATGTATGGTACAGGAAGGCTTCTTTTCGTGCATTAGAAACTCCAACGTATCATCATCATTTTAAACCATGACCAAACAATTCGTTCGCTGTCTATATTCGCCATCCAGCGACGGCTCATTATCATGCGGACGGTGCATAATATTGGATGTACAGTTCAGTTTGAAGTTCTAACTACCGCCTCTACCCTGTTCTGTTCCGATGATGTGTACAACCTTCAGCTTGAACCGCACGAACCAAAGTAATGGTCCGCCAAGACCCGCGCACTGTTGCACAAAACCAAAACGTCAGAACACATCCTACTCACCCGCATGAAGCAAACAACCCGTCAATCCCATGAATATGCACACCATCACGGCCCCCCCCCCCTCAGGGGGGATAGAAAGTTAACCACAAAAACTGCTCCAAGCAAGGATGAGAAAAATGGTGGATTTTTTGTTCAAGAATTGCATCCAAACAAAAGGTAACAAACAAAAAAGAAAAAACGAGCAAACAAACGGTTCAAATGGTTGAAGCCCACGTTAGCTCACCACAACGCTGGGAACGCTATCTTCTCTCTCTCTCTCTCTCTCTCTCTCTCTCTCTCTCTCTCTCTCTCTTCTTTCCATTGCAGATTTCTCAGATTTTAACGTTAGCATAATGAGTCCCCGAAGAATGTGCACATATTTTATAAGGCGTTGTATGCAGAAAGTCCATCAGCCGGGGCAGTTGACTGGTGACTGCAACGGCCGCGTACACGACGAACGTCAATTCCGTTTTTTTGCGTCCCTGTTCTTGTCCCCGCTGACCCTTTCGCTACATATCGTCTAGAGGGTAAAGGGGAAGCAGAAGAGAGGGTAGTGGAAGCGAAGAAAGCAACGAAAGAAATATGTGTGCATACACAAATGCTTTCTCTTCTGCTTCACTTCTTGCCGTCATCTTCTGTCTCCGCCATCTGTCAACAACCGTACACAATGTAAACCTTCGAGAACCGAGATGAATGCATTAGTATGCAATTTTCGTTCTGTCGTTTCGCCATTGCAACAATTGCACAACACCCGACCCGATATTACTCGGAAGGCAAGTTTATCCATGCCCCGTTTCCATCCCCTACAACAACACTCGCTCTATTCTTCTCTCACGCTTGCCGGTGAATGCTTGCGCTTTATACCATTTCCTTCGCTGTTTCTTACCTTTCTTTTCCGATGGAACATCGTCCCGTGTCTCGTGTTTGGAAAATTATGACCATTTCTTCCTTTGGGGCATCCTTTGGGGGGCCCAAAACCAAACGGCAATGAGGAAAAATGGTTTTATTGGTTCTATGCATTTTTTTTATTAACTTTGTATTTAAAGTTAGAAATAAAGTTTAGAATTTAAAGTTAGGAAGGAAGGGATATTTTTCTATAAATTAAATCGAAATAAAACACACTTATAGTAACAAAAAAAGTGTCCAAAATGTCTCCTCAGTAGACGCAAAAATGTCCTGAAATATAATATTATTTGCAACAGGAATAAATGTTCCTTTTTTTAGGTTGAAAAATTTAAGATTATACAAAAGATTTTGTGTGAGATGGTTTTGAACATTTGAAGCTAGTTTGAAGAAGTTTTGGTTTTTATTTTCTTCAATATTCTACTGGGAAACCCTTGCACGTGCAATACAACCCTTACCCGAAAGGAAATAGAGAGAAAGGAATGAGTGGTGGGAAGGGGTAGGAGGGGGTAGTGGAGATTGGTACACCAGGGAGTGCATAATTTATGCCCACAGACATAACGTATAGCCCGTTCGGATGGATGTCAGCGAGCAGCGGTGTTGTGCGGTAAGAACGATGTGCTTCTACACGCGAAGGGGGAGCGGGGGGAGGTGAACCAGGGTAAGATAAAGCCCCCCCCCACCCCACCTCCTCCGTTCCAAATCCTAGATAGGAAAAGATAAAGAAACCGAAAGAGAAAAAGATATGAAGCAGCTAAGCAAAATCAAAAGGGTAAAGGTCTTGTGTTGCGTTCCCCGCGCACCGGACGACACACCGGGCTGAAACAGCAGGGTTTTGAAAAGAGATTAGGGGAGAAAAAAAAGGAGTAGGTCAATGGACTTGCTTTTATCAGCGATTTTCCTGCCCAGGATTAGGTGTTTTGGTGGATTATTGTTCTCAAAATAAGTAAATAAATAAGCGACTTAAATTAAACACTAAAACTACCAAACTAGTTATTTTAATCACATTCATTTATGCTGCCAAGCAATTATACCTTAGCTGATGCATGAGTTTTACATCTTTATATCTGAACTTCATTGGATGAATTTTAAACTATTTTAAAACATAATTGTGTTAATTTAAATTGTTTATAAATTAAACACTAGAACTACCAAACCAGTTATTTTAATCACAATAATTTATGATGCCAAGCAACTGTACCTTAGCTGATGCATGAGCGTTACATCTTTATATCTGAACTTCATTGGATGAATTTAAAAATATTTTAAAACATAATTCTGTTAATTTAAATTGTTTATAAATTTACACTACAACTACCGGACCAGTCATTTTGATTGAATCGCTTGCTTTTCATCACATTAATTTTTGAGGTTATGCAATTGTAGAGAATTGTTGTAATATAGTTTTAAAAATTCATTTGCCTTTATAATGTAATTTTGTTGTTGAAATTCTTAAAAAAAACTTTGAAGACTTTTGGTGGTTTTAGTGTTAATCACAAAAAAAACGCTTAACGTAAGCAAAAAGCTTCTTGGTAAGTATATCAGGTGTACATTAAATTTCAAGTTATACTGAAAATAAATCATTGCAAAAATTCCCCTCTTCCTCCCCCATTTCATCCCTTGCAAATATGGGGTTGTTGTTTGGGGGGTTACAACAACAACAACAGCAGCAAAAATAACTTCCCTTAACCAAACAAAACGGTCCACGGTGGAAAAGATGCGAATTGCAAGATTAGAAACAAGATTGTATTTGCAAGAAAGGAAACAGTGGCAACAGTGGGAAGGAAAACCAAAGACACACCGACACACACGCACACACAAACACATAGACACAGTGCTGTCACGATGGCGTGCAGCTGCATTGGTCCAGTCCAGTTTTCCAACACCGTGTGGCCATATCTTCGGGCGTTGCTAACGGCTGCGGACCATACACTCCTTCTGGTGTGCTCTCCTCTACTCCCTTTCCTTCCTTACATTCACCCCTTTCTACCCCTCTATCCACTGGTGAACTGGTAAGATGTTAGATAAAGCGAGTTCGCGTAGGCATCGCGGGTTATTTTGCTGTGTTCTGGTGTACATCAGCAAGGTTAGGCCAGTTGCTGCTGTACCCAGTGCATACATCACAAACAAAGACGCGCGATGGTGTAAGTTATTACGCCAAAAAAAAACAGCTCATCCCGAGCGACGAGGGTAAGAATAGAATTTTTCCTAAGATCATCCTTAACGCGCGATAAGAATTTGTTGTGACGGATGGCAAAAAGAGGATTTTTTTTCTGTTGCAATAATGTGTCACGCCTCTGTCTGCATAAGGTCAAGCCAACAGCCACCCAACGATCCCGGACGATCAAGTTTCACACAACAACCGGTCCTGGTGGCGCGGGTTACCCCCGAAAAAAAAGGGAAAGGTTGGCCAGTTGACTTCTAACATTTGAAACAAATTCAGCGCCGAACTGCACACACAAAAACCCGGCAGCAGCACAACAACTGCAACGAAAAACCCGAAGCACACACAATGGTTGCACCATAATGTGCCCCACCCCGAATGGGGGGAGGGAAAGGCGGCAGGAGTCCGCGCTCTGTTTGTTCGCTCCTTTTACCCTGTTCTCTTGCGTTTTGTGCAAAAATAGGGGCTGCGTTTGCTCTATCGGGAACATGTTTAGCTAAGCTGTTTGTTCGAGACTGCAATACTTACTGGGATGAATTACGCGAATTCGATGTTCAGCGAGTGCTCAGTAGCTTTGTTTAGTGTTATTAACACTAAAACTATCGGAACAGTCATTTTGACTGAAACGCTTCATTTTCATCACATTATTATTTTTTTGGGATTAAAAAATTCTGTCGTAGTTGAAACATGAATTTTACATAAATTATACATGCTATAGTAAGTTCTCCAGTAAATAATAAAATAAATTCCAACTCTTCGAAATTGTTTAAAAATTAACCAAAAACGAAAAACGCTTAAAACGCTTGGTAGTTCTAGTGTTAAAGAAGATGATAATATAACCAACCTTTTGCAAAGCTCTTCTGTTTTAAAGAATTTTTAAAGAAATTAACTTTTTTTTTTACTTTCTTTAATTTAAAATTTTGACTTACAAAATGGAAGCTTAATATGATCAATTTTATATTATTTTTCTCACCAAATTTTTTCAAACCAGAAAAAACAACAGTTTAGGTGATAATTGGTGAAAAATTAAGAACGCCTCTTTATTCAAAAATAATGACTTAAGCAGAGCAAACGAACGATCGTAACTTTTGAATCGTTTTAATTACCGAACCACGGTGATGTCTTCGCCGAAGTTGGGGCAATAAAATTAAATGGCGCCTTGGTTGATGCTGCTGCAAAATGCAATCATCCGACAAAAAACCCCCCGATCGCAGCTAGCTGAACGCGTGGCCATTTCATCGTAATTTCCGGTCGAACGTAGCCTCCCCTTTATGGCTCAATCGTCCACCGTTTTCTTCGAAATGAAAAAAAAAAACTGGTCCTATCATTCGCAGACTACGGTTTTTATTTAGCGTCACTTAATCGTGGCACGGATTTTTATATGGTAAACTCGCATTTTCTTTCAAAAGCGGTGGTGTTACGCGCTTCATAAAGATTGCATTAATTCCAATCGAAAGGTGGGTTAAGAAGGATTAATTTTTAATTTCAAACAAAATGAAAAGATGCACCAAATGTCCACCGGCAATTCCACTTATCGCTAAAACAGTAAATATTACGGACTGCCGGGATAAAACTGCAAAATTAGCAAACGTTTTAAAAGGAGGGGAGGTGGGGAGTTGAGATCCGCTCGTAAGGGCGACATTAAGCGAAATGAACGCATCGATAAAGTGTTAAATAAAAAAACACGGTACCCATTCGAGGGAATGAAAAGTGAAACGATACACAGACTAATAACAGTGCAAATGGACCCTTACAAGCGCGTCCATGCAGCTGCAACTAATGCAAAGTCAAATAAAAATGGCAAACAGAAAGTAGAGAAGCAAAAAAAAAAACAAACAAACACACACAGCATCATTGCAACACGTTCCAAATCAGATAACCAAAGTTAGTGCGGAGAGAGAAAAAAAAGAGCGAAAAAAAGGAAAATAAAACTAAAACGGCCAAAGCAAAAAAAAAACTCGGGGCACGGGATATTTAAACCGGTCCTAAAACGTCCCAAAACGGAAAGGGGTGGTAAGGGGGGTGTGTGTGTGTGTGTGACTACGAGCCAGCAAAACTCATTTTATTTGTCATAAGTCGCGCACACTCAATGTTTCCGCGTATTCGGTGTCCCTTTTTTTTTTGCTTGCACCGTTGGGCCCGGGTACCGCTGGGGTCCAATCGGGTGCTAGAGAAGAAAAAAAAATCCCATTTTGTACCGACAGAGGACTGCGTCCTCTATGCAGTGAAACGCCACACGCAATAATCTACATACGAAATGCCGAAACAAACACACACACAGCACGTCGCGTTTCGTACGGTGTTCGGTCTCGGTTTTGCGTATGTAAAGGGTTTTTTCGATCTGTAACTTTATCATCGATCCGTACCAGCGAAAACCGTACCCCCGTAGCCATATTTCGCACGCCAGCACGATCCTTTTACCGGCTTTACCGTTTCGGTTTGGTTGATCGATCGATTTTTCCACGAATCCGCTCGTCTATGCTCCGCGATGTGCGTGTATGCGTGTGTGTGTATGTGTGTGTGTGTGGGTGCTATATGATCTCACGACATATGACGCTGTCAATTCTTCAACCATCATCTCCACCCATACCCGGCTGCCGCAGCACAAAACATGGCGAGAAAGTACAACAAAACCAAATACCCAAGGTTCGTCGCTTTGCCTTAATCGAAGTCTTTCGTTTTTTCTTTCTTAAGAATACGATTTTGCGTCGCACCAGGGATGCATAGGTTATGGACTGTCGCGTATCGAGCTGGCTCAAAGTGTCAATTTAATATGGCACAAATTTATTTTACCCGCCTCTACCCCCCCCCCATTTCAACCACCCACCCACCAACTGTGCCGTCCCGTTTTGCACGTGGTAAAAGCGTTTTATTTTCCACCCTCCGATCGGTTTGAATTCAATCAATATTCGCAACCGTAGCTCGCCAGACACTCAGCGGGGAGAGTCAGGCAGTGTATGTATTACGCCAGGGGGGGGGGGGGATACTATCGGCCCCAGACGGTGCAGCCCCAGACAGGCCGGGCTGTCGCGCCTGACATCAGCCAACAAATCAGCATTAAGCTGGCGTTCTTTTGCCGGATTGTTTAACCGGCCGTTTTCGCTTGCATATGCACCGAGTTACCGAGTGGTAAATTGAATCTCCTTTCTCCTTGGCGCATGTTGAACTGTAGCGGAACGGGCGTGGTACTAACCGAACAGTGCTGAGGGAGGATGTAACACCACGTCCTGGATGGGGTTTGCGCGCAAAATTCACTTTCACTTTCCTGCCCTTTTTTTCCATTTCGGTTTTCGGCGGTACCGCTTGGTACGGAGGCTGGCGTAACCATGTGTAGCATTTTATCGCCTTTCGGAGTGGAACGTTTAGGAGATACTTGTGGTTTTTTTTGTGAAGCTGAAAGAACCACACCGTGAGGCATCTTGACCGGTTGAAGAAAAAAAAAAGATGGATAGGATCGTGTTCAATCGCTGCTTTTTGTGTATGAACGATCACGACTCACGAGAAAGTGGTAGAAAAGCTGTGGTTCAGCCGTGGAGTATGGGTGGATGTAATAGTTCTTTTATGTTTTCAAGTTACAACAACTGTATCTCGACCACATCGTCGACACAAACGGGAACGATTTACTTCCTACAAACATGGTTACATAATTATTTATATTTTAAATCATTCTTTCTCATGTATCTCAACATTACTTTTGGAAACTTAGTTCATAATGAAGAATCTCAAAACGATCCTACCTATAATGTTTTTTTACGTACTATAATAAATAAGGTTAGCCTAGATGGATACAGGCTTACAATTTTCACAGATTGACTGATTTTATAGCACCTCATAATGAACAATATAAATATGAATCCCAGCTCTTTTATATTTTGTATACAAAAATAAATCAGGCTGGGCTATATGAATAAAGATTTACAATTTTCACAGACTGACTGATCGTTTTCTAGCAGCTCATAATAAACAACATAAAAATGAGTCCCACCTCTTTTATATTTTGTATTCAAAAATAAATCAGGCTGGGTTATATGAATATAGGTTTACAATTTTCATAACCTAACTGATCGTTTTCTAGTAGCTCATAATAAACAACATAAAAATGAGTCCCACCTCTTTTATTTTTTTTATACAAAAATAAATCAGGCTGGGCTATATGAATAAAGATTTACAATTTTCACAGCCTGACTGATCGTTTTCTAGCAGTTCATAATAGACAACATAAAAATGAGTCCCACCTCTTTTATATTTTGTATACAAAAATAAATATGAATAGCATTTACAAACATAAATTATTAGAAAATCATTCGGTTGCTTCAATAAATGAAGGTTTCCCAAAAAAGGTGAATGGATCCAAAAAACTACGGGGGGGGGGGGGGGGGTAGGTTTTTGAAAGTGATCGAAAGAGGCAACCATCACCGTCCAACCATCCTCAAGTCTCGATCGAAAATTTTGCATCCAGATCACGATCAGCCATCACCCGTCTGTACCACTCGCTAACCACCGTCACCCTTCTGCTGTCGTTCGTCTTCAATCAAAAGGCTACTATTGCACTAGGTTGTCGCCGGCTTGTGTCGGCAGGGAGATGCTCCATCTCAGCTGCATGCAAACCCATCAACCCCGAAAAAGAAAAAAAGGGTTCAAAGAAGGTTAGGTGAACTGGGCTTTTAAAGTGGGAGAAAGGGACTATTTCACTTGGGGTAGAGTCTCTTTCTCCCGTTGAAGCATCGAGACACACACAAATTCCCGTATCGAAGCATCGATCGATCATGCTGAAATGCAATCGAAGGGGGAGAGGATGCAAAAGGAAAACGAGGAATGCGCACAAGGGTTTTTTTTTTGAGAGAATTAATTCGTCACTGAGCCCACGCAAATTATCTCATCATGCGCTGCACGCTGAGCGCCGTGTTCGTGTATTTCTATTTCCCCCAAAAACCGTTCCCTTTTTGTGATGTTTTAGAAGGGCCGTTAGACGTTTGATGTTTTCGCTGCACTTTTTTTTTACTTCGTTGCGGCTACTCATGGTGTGGCGTCAAATAGCGTTTGGATCGATTGCGATCGCACGAAGAGAAAGTGATTTGCCTTTACATTGCCCGGGTACGATGAGAATGATGCCGGTCGGAAGGAAGCAAGGAGGCGTCGCATCCTATGCAAACACAGCCAGTAAGAGTAACTGCTCTTTCACAAGCTGCAAAAGCAAGCAGTGTATTATGTTTTGTATTTTCGGTTTGTCTTTTTTTTCCCCGTTCGAACATGCCAAAAATGTTTTCCCACAGTATGCTTCGGTCACGGCAAACAAGCAAAGGCGCGGTATGAATCGGTTTCTTCTCCACTTGGACGTCACTTTATTTTTCTTTATTTTTTTTTGGGAGGCCTTGTTACAAGCAGTTCAGTGGCTTCATCTTCAACAGTAATGAATCCCTTCGACCGGCATACGGTTGATGCTGTCCGGTTTGTTTTCCTGTCTGTCCCACGGCCGAATCGTCCCGGGCGAATTGTTATGTCCAGTGACATCGATCTGTTCTGACCTCTTCCGCTTCCAAAACAGCTGGCAACGTTTCATGCCCAGGGGTCAACGGAATTCGGCTACGAATGGTAACATAATACATTACATTCAAATGGTAGCATGCAATGATACGGCGTACGAAAAAAAACCGCACAGAAACGGTCCGATGATGGAATGTGTCGTGCGTGCTTTTATTCGTTACCATTTGATTACGTCTGGCAGATCATAAAATATTATTTATTCAAGGTTTCAATTCAGAAGCTGAAAAAATAACAATTTTTGAATTTTTTTTAATATGAAAAACTCTTTCTTTTATAAAAAAAATAGAATGTAAATGAAATAAAACATTAAAATAACAATTTAATTTAAGAAATATGCGAATCGAGATGAAATAAAAAGAAATTAACAGAAAATAAAACAAACCTTTATGTGAGAAGAGAAGAAGGAAACGAAAATAGAGGAAAAAGTGGAAGGCAAAAATTAACATGAAATGCCACAATGGTAGTAAAGAATTCTAAAATCCATTTTTTTGTTAATTTTTGTATTTTTTTTACGCTCATTTTTTATTGTACTTGCTCATGGTAGAAAATTTTAATAATATAATTTAACTATACTATGCATTACAGGGTTTTACAACTCATTTTTGTTCAATGGTACTAAATATAATTGTAAAATGCACTTTTTCCTTAATTTTTGAATATTTTTCCGCTCACTTTTTTATTGTATTTGCTCATGGTTGACAATTGTAATAATATAATTTAACTATACTATGCATTACAGGGTTTTATAACTCATTTTTGTTCAATGGTACTAAATAATTGTAAAATGCACTTTTTCTTTAATTTTTGAATATTTTTCCGCTCACTTTTTTATTGTACTTGCTCATGGTAGAAAATTGTAATAATATAATTTAACTTACGGACACTTGCAAAAAAGGTCTTTCTTTTAAGTCTTTTATGCGTTACAGGGTTTACAACTCATTTTTTTTAAGATACATTTTTATTTTTTAAATAGATTTTTTTTTTCAGGTATTTAAAAACACCAAAGATCACTTTATTTCCTTGTTGTGAAAATAACATTTTACCGAAATGAAAAGGTCTATTGACTGTAAAAAAATGTGTAGTAAACCCTGCATAATTCATTAATAAATACCTAAACCGAACACAAAATGATTTTTTTTCCCAAATGTTTGTGATACCTTGATCTTGAATGAAATTTATAAAGCATTTTTTTTTTATTTGCTTTTATTGAGCTGCTCACCAAAAAAAGAAAACAAATCAAATTTCTCCCTCTCGAAGCCTGCACGACGAAGAGTTTGAGTGCGATACGTAGACCTTGAAAATAATGCGAAAAGCAAACAAAAAGCAAAGAAAAACAAAACATCTAAAAAAAACTGGAATTTTGGGTTTCCACTGCCAAAAAACTCGCTGCAATGCAACCCAAAGTCAATATCCGAAACCGGTCCGGGAAGGTCGACTGTGTTGGCTTTTAAAAAACGGCGTATGGGAGAGTTTTCTTACCAATTTCTTACCCAGTTCACGAGCCTATGCCATTCAACTTTCTTCTTTTCTTTTTGCGAGAGGAAAAGAATATATTCTTTTTCCGCTGCAGTATCAAATGAATGAAAACAATAACCACCCCTTTCCCGCGGTTCGCCGTATCAAATCAAAGGTTGGGGGTTGTGTGCATAAAATTTCTACTTTTTTTTCTGTATGCACAGTTTTAATTACGTCAGCCAATGATCACCGATAGACTTTTATGTGCCTTCTAATCGTGGTGCGCTGTGCACACACGTAACGCTGCTTTGGTAACGCACATAAATTTTTAAACAAACGACCCAATCATCAAACCACATCCGGCATATAAAGGTTGTAAATCAAATCTAATAATTGTCCCATATCAACCGTTTCATGTACGGTTGAAAGTGGTGACCCTGGTGAAGAGAGTGGTGAACGGGGTACCCCCGTGTGGTGCGCAAAAACCATTCGAGGGTGGAAAATGTCACCGCACTAAGCCGCTTTTAACGCGCGGGCGCGCACTTCGTGTTGGTTTTATTACACCAAGCGTGTATTAATTTTTGCTGCCCTCCCTCCCCGTTTGGTGAACGGACCGGCGGACAAACACTTTCTGGCTTCCCGACATACCCACGGCCTAAGCACATGTGTGTGGTTGAATGGAGAAATGTGGTCTAATCTGTAATGACGAGACGGGAGCCGAAGGACACGGTTGCCACCACTTAATCCGTCTAGGAATGTGGCTAATCACTTACAATCGATAGCCGCGAGGTGGAAAAGCCTAAAAGCAAAGGTGAAGGGATGAAGGGTATGACCAAGGGAGAGGTAGGAGGGGTTGGTGTGCAAATTAGGTTTACATGATACCCCGCTCTGGGCTTCTAATGGTAGATAATGCGATATTGCGAGGTACTTCCATCCGCTGGAGTGGAGCGTTAAAATTTAGCTAACAATTAATAGCTGCAAATAGGATTTACGCGTGCGCAAATAAGATATCATATAGCGTCAACGAGACTACTATTGGACGGACGAATAGAATGTTTTGTTGTTCTAACATTTATCTCCTTCTTTTGCTGTCAGTGTTTGATTATTTAATTGTTTAAAATAATAAAAATGAAAGAAGAGTTGCATTTTGAAGAGTCCACCGAGTCGTTAAAATGATCAACATAATTTTAACGAGAAAAAAACGGGTCTCATTTTAATTTTTTTATGTTGTTTCTTTGTCTTTAAACCTTGGAGTGGTTGTCAAAAAGAAATTAAATACTGATGACTCTTTTGAAATAATTTTGTAAACTGAACTTTCTTGGCGAATGACTTATTGGAAAATTGCAAAATTAAAGGAGTTGGGTAACGAACTCTAATTGGCAAAAATAAATTTAGGAAACGATGTCGTAGCTCCGAGGCTTTTTGGGTGAATCTAATTCAGATTAAATCGAATGAGTGACTCTGGAACTCTGTTTTCAAATTCTGAAGATACCCTAGTCTTCAAAATATAATTATTAATTATAAATAAAAACATTTTTGGTTTTAAAAATTCGTCAAATGATTCATTGTCCTTCTTCACATATGGAGTCAAAAATCCTTCAGGAGCATCTTGCTCTGGAACACTTCAATTTTAGACAAACTTCAAATACTTTGGTGACTATCCGTTGCAGTCCTATTGAGGGTGGCTTACAATACCTCTCCCCCAACCCCTGTCTGGTCGGAAGGCCTGCGCATCTTTTTTAAGTCTCAAATGATGTCAGGACAGAAGGGACATCCAGCAGCCCTTAGCATGGAGAATAGTCGGTGGCTGTCCAAATCCGCTCTATTTAGCCATATAGCCCATCTTCCCAAGGAGTTGGGTTTCCCCGTATACCCAAGCTCAGATATTTGGAGAGATATGTTACCGTTCTGTTACCGCTGTGGAAGTATTGAGTCGAAGTAGGGTATGGAGTGCCTTCCTTCGAGATTATCCTTCGAGAGGCTTCGGATCCATACCTATATCAGTAAGGTATTGCCTCTTATACTGACAACAAACCTACATGAGATATCTTGTCGGACGAGCGAGGGGTAATCGACAGATGGAAGTGCTACTTCGACAGACACCTGAAGGGATCAGATGCAGGAGATACCGAATCAGGCGCATGAAGCAGAAGAGAGCAGTACTGCGACAGCCCGCATGATGATGACGAAGTAACCCCGTCATGCTTGGACGAAGTCATCAGTTTCATCAAATAGATGAAATGTAATAAGTCAGCCGACAGCGCTGGTGGCCGAGCTATTCAAGATGGGCGCGGAGAGGCGGCAACTATTATGCATCGGCTGACCGTACGGATTTGGTACCAGGAACGAGACCCTTACCACAGATTTCGTCGGAAGCTACCAAGCTGGATTCGTTGGAGGCAAATCGACCATAGACTAAATTTTTACTCCACGGCAGATTCACCAGAAGTGCCGAGAGCATCAGCTCCCTACTCACCACCTGTTCATTAACTTCAAAGCGGCCTACGACACCATAGATCGGACCGAACTATGCCACACGATGCAGCAGTATGGATTTCCAGGGAAGCTGGTAAGACTGTTGAAGACCACTATGGATGGGGTGCAGTGCAAGGTGAGAGTATCGAACATGCTGTCAGAATCGTTTGAATCTCAACGGGGTCTGAGGCAAGGGGACGGACTCTCCTGTTTGCTGTTTATCATCCGAGGCACAATATTCACCCGCTCTCCCGAATTTCTCGACTTCGCGGATGACATTGATATCATCTGACATCTGCGGCGTTGTTCGACGACCCGACTGAAACGCGAGGCCGTTAGAATTGGATTGAGGATCAATGGGACGAAGACAAAGTACCTGATTGTCGGAGACTCTGACGGTGATAGAGCCCGACTCGGGATCAAAGTATCAGTTGACGGCGAATATCTCGAGGTGGTAGAGGAGTTCTGCTACCTTGGTTCGATCGCGGCTTCGGACAAGAACATGAGCTCCACAAACTCCTGCGATCGAGTAGACACCAGCAACACACGAAATGTACGATATATCGCACACTGATACGTCCGGTAGTCCTCTAGTCTTCTTCGAATTGATGAGGATACCAGACTCATGCCCCGCCAGGAAGGTGGTCAGCACGAGACGTAGAGGAGCACAGCGAGCTCGAGGTGCAATTGAACCTGTCGGAGATCGGCTGCAGCCGTGGATAGAGGACTGCAGCTCTAGACCGAATTTCCTGGAAACGGCTTGGACGACCTGGCCATGTCTTCACGACATGCTTGACCCTGAGCAGTCCAAGAAGAAGAAGAATTCCAGCATAAATCGTCGCGACAGGTGTTTTCAGTGGAAAAGTTTCTTCACACTCCAAATCAACGTTTTTGTCAGTGTTAACCTTTGCTGAACTTTACTGATTGACTGATAAACTTTCAGGTTTATCAGATCCAATACAAACCAACCGTGTTTACACGGCCGAAGTAACACTTTCCCGGTTATTCTAGTGTGCAGAACAACGCTTGTTTGTTTAGAAATGCTATCAAATTTACATATATTATGGAAACATTTTGGTTTTAGTTAGATTTAGTTCATTTATTTCATCATTCTTCGCTATTATTTCTTTGCTGCTTTTCTCAATTTATGCATCATGTTTGAAGATTATCTCTCTTTAAAAAAAAAAAAAATAATACAAACTCATTCTCAAGTGTTTCTTGCTGTGTTTTGATAGTATCATTTAAACGGTGATTATGTCTGATTATCTTCCAAACAATCTTATGCTTTAATTATCGGGTTTCTTTATGTCTCTGTTTAATGTCTACACTCTTATTATTTTTCCTTCATTTTCCCTTTCTTTCTGGCTTTTTTTCTTCGATGACTCAAAACAGGAATATAAGAGCTTTTATATTGAAATTTAAGTATGAGTGGAAAATAAAAATAATGACATAAGCTTGTTATCAAGCCGCATGCAAAAACAAATAACAACGAAAAAGGCTCACAATCATCAATGTTTGCACAATTTTACGACCAAGAACGGTGAATGGTCGGTTGCACACACTGGCCCTCCTCCTCCCCCCCCAAAAAAAACCGCATCCGACCGTGTTCAACTTTAATGGGCATTTAAATAGAAACCGACTGCATTTAGCCGCATTCGGGCTGTGGTTCCTTTACGATTCCCGGTTTTGATTATTAGTCCTTAAATTTGTCGATAATAGAGGAAAATAATTGAAGAGAATAAATCCTTCCTTCCTCTTCCGCCTGCAGCCCTCTTCTCCCATCCTCACCATGAATCATCGCTCCGAGGTGTGGGATCCGGATTTGTTTTTGTTTGCAAAACAAAATGTCACCAACTCCGTCTATGGCTTTGGACTTTGCTCCGTCCAAAAGCTTAACATTCTCGCTTTTTTTTACAACACTTTTTTTATGGTTTTCCATAACTCGTCCAGATTGATGTGCTGGTTTGAACCGTAATCCAAGCCTTCACTTCTCCTCTGTCTCTCCTTCCCCTTTTCATTACTGTCATCACCCATGTCGACCAGTGGGTCCGAGGATACGACGGATCGTAAAAATGGTGGATAAAAATTTTACGATCCTTATTGCAACACCTGCACACGGGCGTCCCCGTATTTGATCTGCGTCTAATATGCATCACCCGCACCGGAATGGGAATGGGCAAATAGAATCTTTGTTCTAGTGGTTGTGCATCTTCCCGTTCTTGAAGCATATTCTTGTAGTTATTTTTAACCTCACTTTTCTGTTTTTGCTTCTTCAAATTGCTCCCACTCGCGGCGGGGGGAGGAGCGGCAAAACCAACAGACAGATGAGAGAGGGGGGTACGATAATCAATATATTTTTTACGACCGATTAATACGATTACGTCGACCTGTCGATATTAGCAACGCAGCTGGGCAAATTAGCATCAGCTCTACAAAAAAAAAGCGAAGCAAAAGAGCGCAACGGAATGCGTGCGGAAAGATGTGAAAAGATGCAAGGTGAACTGTAAAAATAAAGAGTGTGAGAGAAAAAAGGCACAGATTTACAGTGGATGTAAAGAAGGTAGATCAATTAAATGTACGCGTCGCTTATTAAAGCCGGGGTACGGGTAAGGCACGGACGACCACAAGGACCGTATCGGTGGCAGGAGCAGCAGCAGCAGCAGCAGCAATCGCTGTCATCCGTGTTATGCATTTGGTGCAGTGCAGGAGAAATAAAAAATAAGGATTATACGTGAAGTCATCGAGCAAACTGATGAAGTGAAACTCAGTCGTACTCGGTTGCTGTTTGCCGATGGTTCGGTTTTGTGAATAGATCGAATCGAGCACAAAATATTATTTCTTCATAGTTTTGTGTTAGAATCAAGCTGTGAAGTGCAAGTACTAGTGCAAACCGTTGTGATGTGTATTAAGTGATTTATTTTGTGTTAAGAAAAAACGGTTTCACGACCAGGTAGGTTACCACAAAAAAAAATCGGGAAGAAAAAACAGCATCATCGATCTTCAAACTCAAGCCAATCAAGATGAACGGCGGGCTCCATCCATCAACCATAGCACCCATCAACGCCGCCAAACAAAGCGGAATGCGAATGACAAACAAAAATCGTCCCGTTCGGAGTATTGAACCACAGCAGCGCGCAATCATCCGCGCGGGAAAAGTTGCCCTTTAATTTGCTGCAAAACAGAACTCCTCATTCCTCCTTCTATCCTTCCATCCTTCAACCGTACCTGATTATAGGTACCTAGTAGAACCATTTTCTATTCTTCGTTCCGTTACGTGCAGAAAATTTCGTCACATTAAAAATGAAACGTGTTCTCACGGATTCCATATTTATTGGCGGTGGAGTTTGTTTGTTGTTGTTACTCTCCTTCTCCCTCTTTCTCTCTTTCTGGAAGGACATAGGCGTCCGTTTCGGGCGATTATCCTTGCCCTTTTCCTCCCAGCTTATCCCTTTTTTTGTTCATGCAATGCGTACTTGTGGTGTTGCTATACTCAACGACAATTAAACCACTTTCAAGCAGATTGGCAACAACGGGAAAACCAATTTTCTTTAAAACGTTCTGTCCTGGGCGGTAATGGGATTGATTGCATCTTCAACTTGTTTTGCTTTTGCGCCAGGACATAAAAACAGGCTAACTACTCACGTAGCGAAGGTCGTGGTACTTTCGCTTATCGCTGCAGAGTGTGGCTAATTTCTGCATTACGGCAGCAAACTGAACGGGAAAGATCTTGAAAAAGAAAAACATTTTTAAGCTACAAAGAAGTGTATTGGATGACAGTAGTAGGATAAGTGTCCTCTTACTTGAACTAATGATACTTAAAACAGATAAGGAGGAGGTAAGTGAAGGTTAGGGAGTTCTGGGAAAAGGTCTGGAGAATTGCCGATGACTGCTATTTCTTGGAATAGAGTGGTTCAACGATAAGATACCCATGGGCACTTTGGAAACTTGTACTCCAGGGTCTCTTCAGGGAGTCCTCCACACTGGGCAGGTCCAAGACGCTAGATCTCCTCGGCATCAGTAGTCCTGGTTTGCTCCAAAGATACCCAAGGACACTTTGGAAACTTGTGCTCCAGGGTCTCTCCAGGGAGTCCTCGGCATCAGTAGTCCGTGTCGTGATGTACAGGGATGTTCGGGGATCCTGATGTTCTGCGACAAAAGGAATATGAAGGGTTTAATAGTTATTCCGGGTTCACTTAGGAATTTCGCCAAATACTGGATCACCGTCCTAAATTAGAGGAGGGAAGGGAAGTTTCGGGAATTCTGGGAAAAGATCTGGAGAATTGTTGATGGCTGCTATTTCTTGGAGACGGTATGCTCCAAAAATACCCTAGGGCATTTTGGAAACTTGTGCTCCAGGGCCTCTTCAGGGTGTCCTCGGCATCAGTAGTCCGTATCTTGACACTCACGAATGTCCGGAGATCTTGATGTTCAGGGACAAAACAGATCTCTGGACCGAGGACAGCTGGTGTTTATCAATGTTCTTCTAAACTCATCACCGACGAAGGGTTTTAGTAGTTATTCCGGGTTGACTTGGGAATGTCGTCAAATACTGGATCACCGTCCTAAATTAGAGGAGGGAAGGGAAGTTTCGGGATTTCTGGGAAAAGTTTTGGAGAATTGTCGATGGCTGTTATTTCTTGGAACAGTTTGCCCCAAAGATACCTAAGGACACTTTGGAAACTTGTGCTCCAGGGTCTCTCCAGGGAGTCCTCGGCATCAGTAGTCCGTGTCGTGATGTACAGGGATGTTCGGGGATCCTGATGTTCTGCGACAAAAGGAATATGAAGGGTTTAATAGTTATTCCGGTTTCACTTAGGAATTTCGCCAAATACTGGATCACCGTCCTAAATTAGAGGAGGAAAAGGAAGTTTCGGGAATTCTGGGAAAAGATCTGGAGAATTGTCGATGGCTGATATTTCTTGGAGACAGTTTGCTCCAAAAGTACCCAAGGACACTTAAACTTGTGCGCCAGGGTCTCTTCAGGGTGTCTTCAGCATCAGTAATCGGTGTATTGAAGTTCAGGGATGCTGGGGGATCTTGACGTTTAGGGACAAAGTGGATCTCTGGACCGCCACTGCTGGTATTTGCCAATGTTCTTCAAAACTCATCACCGACGAAGGCTTTTGGTAGTTATTCCGGTATGACTTGGAAATTTCACCAAGTATTAGATCACCGTCTTCATGCAAGAATAGGTTTTCCAAGAGGAGCTTATGTCCGGTGGGTTACCAGCATCATAAAGCAGTAGTTGGAACAGATATCTTAACTTAGTGCGCTCGTCTACTTTTTTTTAGATAAAAGTAACTTCATCTGAACCCTATCCATATTTGAGTTGTTTGTATTTTCCAAGATTTTTAATACAAAATTTTAAATTATCTAACAACCTTTTTGTTGAAGGTCCTCTTAGGCTTCTCGTATCTTTTTTATCAGTAATTAGGTGAACTTTTTTTCTTCAAATTTTAAATTTTTCAATTTTCTAATGTTTGTTATTTTTCTTCTTCTCTCTCCCTTCAGGTATGCAACAAATATTATGCCATCTAATGTTGGTTAAACGTCGCTGAGACGTCGACATCACTAGCAAAGGTAACGAAACCCGATTACACATGTTTGACGGTACTGCTAAATAGTTGACGTAGTTTGGTACGAAAATTACCCTCCGCGTGTGGTGTACTGGAACGAGATTGAAACGGTGTTACACCATCCAAATGACTAGCGAGAAGCGGGAAAAACGAAACTGGGCCAATCGGTGGAAATGAGCAAAAGTCGTAGCGAAACCAGTTACGACGGACAACACGTATCGGCGGTACGGTTGAAACAGTACTGCTGGCGCTCTCTAATCAATTCGTACGCCACTGGTCACCAAACTTCCGGTACCGCTTTTCTTGGTCATTTTTTGTTTCTCGCTCGCTTTTTTGCTTTGCTGCGTACGTGTTGCGTATCCGTGGTGTGACGAGTGGTCGTTACACGCACGCTGGTACAGAGATTCCGCAGATTCCAGCACAGCGGTTGTTCGCATTCGGGTTGACATGTTCGGTGGCGTGAGAATTGGCGTAAACGATGGTAAATTGTGAAACCACGGGCTCGGTCGGTCAGTCTTTTGCCGACTACGAGGGCTGGCGACGAAATGGTACCCGCTGTCTAGCAGCGAAGATAAGACCCGCGCTTGTCATCGTTTCGATTTTGATGGGTCTGGTTGAACTGGTTTTCCCGTATGAACGTGGACACACTTGTCGGTTTCATTTACTGAGACACATTTTCCCATGTCAGCTACCTTTGTTCGCTGAAAGAGAGAGAGAGAGAGAGGGAGCAAGAAAGAGCGAAAGGAATACAGCAAGAGGGACTATATTAAAGGGCATTAATGACACCATTTTTAGAGGTTATGTTTAGATCTTTGTAAAAGAAACGAGATTTACAAAGATATGGAACATTCGAGGTTGATAAGTATAAAAATATGAACCAAATCACAATAAACATTCAAGAACGAAATTTCGTTGACAGCTGTCATTCGCTATAAGACATTAGTATTGTGTATTACTATGCGCAATTGACAGCTCGGAGCTTTGTTTACCTGTGATGTCATTTCAAAATCACACACACTAACAAAATGAAGACCCACTTATCGATTTGCACTGCATTACAAGTGTTAAAATAAGTGACATTTCCTGTGTACCGATGTTAAAACGCTCTCGACTAGCGTTCGATGGTGTCATCACATGTTCACTTGAAATCCCTTTTTGTGCTTGCTTTCTTCTTCATGCGAGTTGTCGCTTTTCCCTCACACAACTTTGTCCCATTGTACCCTACTTCACCCTTCTCGAACGGTTCTACCTTTTTTTATTCTTCTCGACATCTCATGTTACTTCACTGCCATCGCAAAACTATAAACTATTTTCCCATGTTTTCTCTCGCCTTCCACCGTATACCATGGCTTCGTACGCTACTGCGCTGGTAAGTGGTGGCTGGCCCTCGTAGACATTCAGCTCTCCTTCTTTAATAGTTTGCTCCAAAAAAAAAACCAGCTCGCAAGTCAATCGATCCTGCATTCGATGAGGGTTTCTAAAACCGTGGACCCAGTTTTGCTTCCGGGACTGTGGAGCCGGAGTCGTGACTAACCTATAGACCTTCCCCCTTCGCTCCAGGGTTCCGATTCTTGCAACTGTTGCACAGCGCTCCCCAGCACTGTTCCAGCCGGAGCAGTTCCAAACCGTGGCCGGTCACGGATCGCCATCCCCGGCCACCACACCCACACCCTGGTTGACCTTATGTACGTTGGTGCACCTTGATTTCTGCTATATTTTTTGTGTGCTCCTCAGTATTCTCTATCCCTCTGGTATGGTGTACTAGTTTTTATTACTGGCTGGACATGGTTTGAACGGAATCCCTGGCCTGGGCTGGGAAATTTTTGGTCGGAAAATGTCGTGAAAATCGTCCCAGGACTGTCACCCTGCATCAACCAGCCAGTCCAGTAGCTGCTGCTGCTAAGCAAACTTTCAAGAACCTACTTTTGGGTGCCATTTTTTCCCTCTCCCCCTCCTTCTACGGGTTAGATCTTGCCCATTCCATCATTTCGTACTCTGCCCAGTATCGCCTTCAGAGTTTGAAGCTTACTTTAAGCGTCTCGCAGCAGCACGCTGAGTTGGTGGTAAGCTATTCGGACAGATGCGGCTAATCTCTAACCTTTTGCAATGTGGGGCGTGGGCCCTAGCAGACCTTCGTTTTGCACCCGACGCCACATAAAATACGGCCCTGGGGGGATGAGGAGAAAGGGTGAAAACGACTGTCATAAATCGCAGGTCTCGCCTTCCCATTCTCTCGATCGTATGTCATTTATTTTGCTTTTATACATTCGATTTTGTTCGGCCCCGCGTGGTGTGCTACTGGTGGTGGCGTGTACGCTTGGATGCTTCCACCGTTACCAACTCCCAGCAAGCAAAAAGGGCAAAGTGAGATTTTGCTAGTGGATCGCCCATAAAAGTATCGTCTAACCATCGTCAGCCAACGTTTGCCACTTCATCCGGTTCGGCTGTTGAAGAGACCCGTTGCAGGAAGCATTACTGACAGAAGGTTAACAAGTGATTATTTTCCTTCCTTTTTCTATTCGTCCTTCGCCTCATGTGTGTGTCGAACTATTTACTGTGATCAATTGATCGATAGTTGGACGAAGGGAATAGGAACCATCTCAAGAAGAAATAATGTACAGGAACACAATTCAAAATCTTGCGTATATTAAGGACTTTTAAAGAATGTTAAGACATACATTTTGGTACCTCTGGATCATTCCTCGAATGTCGAGAATTCGAATTCTCGTAATATTCCTGAAACGAGTTTTTGGATTAAGGTAGCCATTTTATTGGTTCCCCTCAAAAAAAACTGAAGATAAGCTGAATAGAGCAAAGAATAGACTACCTTAAAGTTCCTTGGATAAAAATAAATCATCATCACAGACTTAAAACATCTATTTCCGGTCCCCTGACCGACTGCTTGCGGACGCGTTTGACGAAGATTAATAGATCAAAATCCTTCAGTCACTTCGCTTCACTGTGTTCATGCAAAAATTTCCACAAAAGAAACTTCCCTTGGCCTTTACCGTAGAAGCGTCCTGGTGAAGGATTTGCCGATCAATCACTGGCACCATTTTGGGAGGGGCGCGAGGGAAGGCATTAAGCAACAGATTTAGATTCATCCATTCTATTCCCACGGCAGGCAAATTGTCCGGTAGCGCCACGTTTGCTACCGCGTTCCTCGTGGAATAGCGTTAGCGTTTTATGGCGCACTTTACTCTCTCGCTGCAATTACTCCCTTTTGCCCACTTTACGCGTGACGAGTGCAACGAGATTGAAGTAATGTGTGGCTGTAATAAAAAAAAACACACCCCAACAAGGGTGCACCAACACCCCTTGGTAAGCAGATTTCGTTCACTACGCTCCGTGCTGTTTGTTTTATTGTGCGACAATCATCATCGCTTTGTCCGTGGGTAAACCCTTAACGATGACAGCTAAGCGATCAAAATGGCGGGGCACGGGAAGCTGTCAACACGTCAGTGAAGGCTCGTTGTTGTTTTTTTTTACGACCGGCAGGATACGTTTCGCTCGTTGTGGTTTATGTGTGTATGGCCGCTGCACGTCGTTTTGGGGTGGAGTAATAAAAAGAATTAACATATGAATCAAAACCCCTCCGATGAAGGAAGTGCGGTGGTACGTTTAGAAAACACATCACATCAACGGCAGCTCGAATTAAACAGCTCGATTGAGGTGAATAACTTAATAACTCCTGTATAAAAAAAAACACACATCAATACTTGATTGCACACTGTACCTCATCTTCTCTCATACGCGAGCGAGCAAAAAAAACAAACCAACAGTAATTTACATGAAGTCACAATAAAATTAAACGCAATACGGGTTGAATTGAGTAACATTTTTCCCATCGTTAAATACACTTAGATTAATAGTGCAGTTTGCGCTTTTTTTTGTTGTTGCTTAGAAACATGCTTTTTATGGGCAAAACTTTGGTAATTGCGTATGCGATTAATTTTTTACAGTGCCGTAACTCATCAACTTGGTGGCCGTGTTTACTGTACTCCAGACGCGCAAAACTGGAGAACCGTTGGGAGTGATAGTGCAGAATCAATGTCTCCTAGTGTTCAATATAGTCTTCCTAGTCTCCTAAATCTTCAAAAATTGCCTAGCAAGGCATCGCCTCAGATGTTTAGGAATATTTTATAGTTTCTTGTGTGACGACTGTGCTTCTTAGTTGGAGCCATTCGTACAATTTGGGGATACTTTGAGTTGTATCTGGAGGTCTCTCTTAGGTAAGGAGGTTAGGAAGGTATTTGTGGTTCGCATTATTTGCCAAGTCTCTGGAGACTTCTGGAGCTTCTCTGCCATTAGAAGCTCTTTTCAGACGCATGTAGAAGTTTATAGGGGCTTAAGTTTGAGAGTATTCGATCGTGTCAAAGTAGTATTCGAAGAGATCTTCAATATCCTCAGTTCAATAATGCCTTTAAATTCCAGAGTTTCCAGATGGACTTTATTGCTGATATTAAAACTCATGTTTTAGACGACACTGTCAAGTTGTCTGTTTAGACAAATGACTCTCAAGGACTCTGAGGTGACTCGCAAATTAGATCTGAGCCAGTGACATTATCTACTTTAACTTGAAAAGTATCAAGAATTGCCTTCAATTTCAAGACTTCAACTTAAAAAGCCGGTTAAAGTTTTGTGAGAAATTCTCAGTATGTGCTGGTTGGCTAAGTTAAGTCAAATTCATTACAGTTTATCCTAATAATTCCAAGTAACTTATCCAGTGCAGTCTCTTTCTAGTCGTCGTTGAAATATTTCATGAAATAATTCCCTTGTCCTACGTTTCTGAATTCCTGAAATCTTAATTTCCTGAATTCCCAAGTTTAATGAAAGATTTTCAATAGTAGTAGAACATCTCTACTAGAAGAGATATCAACTGAATAAGACTAGACTTGGGAGTTAGTTTCATTAGATTATTTTCATTTTTCTTCCAGAATTTTCCAAATAAAAAAGAAGATGGGTTGGTTTTACAATTTGTCAGCGTCATAGGGCAGGAATGCCCTCTTAAAGTGTCAACGATGTGCTTGTCCTGCATTTGCCATCACGCTGGTGTGATAAATTTCCCACTCCACTAACGGAAAGAATGTCTTTCTTTCGCTACCGTTCTTTGCGTTCCACGGTCACCATCAAGCCGGTGAAGATCACAATCACGTCCGGCTGTCACACCCGGGAGACACATACCGGCGGACCGGCGATGATGAAGAGACCATTCGCAGCCGACAGCACCTAATCTCAAGTGGTTCATCGCGGCTACCACTTGCACCCGGTGATCGACCGTGAAACAAGACAATCGGTGGGAAAAAGCTGCGTTAGCAGGCCTGTGCGTGCTGTTAGCCTTTACTACCCTAACTTTCACGCTCCTGTCTCCATTTCTCCATACCCTTTTTCGTATTGAAGATAAAGTAGCTAATGGTCTTAAAATCCACCCGGCTGATAAGTTCGCTCGGTGACACTGGTTTTTATTATTTAATTTACTTGTGTTTTGTTTCTCTCGAACTCCATTGCTTTTCTCCAACTCCAATGAATGGCTTTTAGTAGATAAATGATTTTTAGCCGGGAAAACAAATTCCCTCACCTTAAACGGGGAAGCTTCGCAGGTTTTGGGCACTATTTTTCGGAACATTAAGCGTTAAGCTTAAGAAAATTTATCGAAGCAAACCACAATTGGAATGGATAAATTCACATTCAATGTCAAAACGACTTACCTAAAGTACCGATTAAGCTCGGAAAAGAGAGATTAAATGTTAAACGCTTAAAAGTATCCCCTGCCGGTTGGAATGTTTTTAATGAGAATGGATACGATTCCATTTTTCCAGTTTTTCTTTTTTTGTACATTAAAAAAATCGTACGCTAGCAGACGAAAAGCTACGTCCAACTTTAATTTGTCTAGCTTGTTAATTTTATTTGCATGTAGCAGAAAGAAAAAAAACTCATCAAGCATTTGTTTTACGCCACTAATTAATAAGGGGCCAATGAAATGAATGTATTTATTAAAATGTGCGTGACGATAGCATATAATAAACATGTACTTTTGTATTCCTTTATTCGGCACATCACCACCCTGGTCACCAGGCATGCCTTCGTGCAAAATTAATATGTTTTTCTATTTTGCCTGAATGAAGTATCGATAAAGTTAATTTCATGATTCTTTTTTCGGGAAAACGGGGAAAATTAAGAAAAAAAAACCAGCGCTCCGACCCCAACATGAATCGGATAAGGAACTCGCTCATTTGCACGCTCTTTTAATGCTGGGATATGCTGGGTTCACCCAATCGGTGACCCCAAATATAACAAAAAAATGTCTAAAGAACGAAAGATTCGAAAAGGTGAAAAGAGAACCGTTTAGCAGGGTTAGATGGTGATCGAACGAAGCGAATAGCGAGTGAGTCAAAAAACCCATAAAGAACCTTTTTAGGAGACGTAACCTCCGGTTGCAAAAAAGGGAGGCGGGAAAGGGCAAATAGGTTGACTGACCTTTTCGCTCACATGACGAAAGCGACTCTTACCTGGCCGCGTTCGAGAAAAACACCGAGCGGGGAAAATATTTCCTTACCTCCGGTACAGGGTATTTTCCTATTCTATGAAAATGGGGATTTGTGTTTTTTTTTGTGTGTGTACGTGAGAAAGCAAAAGAGTGAGAAAATTAACGCGCACCAGTACAGCGCAATAACGGAAGGAATAAATTATTGGTTTGGAAGGGGTAGCCCCCGGAGGTTCTCCTGTTTTTCCGAAGCACCAAATTGCAACTAAAAAATCGAAGAAGATGGTCCTTAAAATGTGCGGCCTGTTTAGAATATTCTCATTCCATGTGCCGGACAGAAGTTTGATTTCGCCACCAGTTCTATGTAGTGATGGGCATGATGGTGTTTTTGGTTGAAATCGATTCCGGAGCGCTCCAAATTTTACGGAATCGATTCCTGATAGTAAATTCGGAATTGGAATTCGGCACTTAGGAATTGGAATTCCGCAATCCGGAATTGAATCCGGAATCGGATCCGGAATTGATTCTGGAATCGGGTCCGGAATTGATTCAGGAATCAAATCCGGAATTGGTTTCCGAATCGGATCCAGAATTGATTCCGGAATCGGATTCGGAATTGGTTCAAGAATCGAATCCGGAATTGATTCCGTTATCCGATCCGGAATTAGTTCCGGTATCGGATCCGGAATCGGATTCGGCATTGATTCCAGAATCGAATCCGCAATTGATTCTGGAATCAAATCCGGAATTGGTTTCGGAATCGGATCCAGAATTGATTCCGGAATTGGATTCGGAATTGGTTCCAGAATCGAATCCGGAATTGATTCTGGAAACAGATCCGGAATTAGTTCCGGTATCGGGTCCGGAATCGGATTCGGAATTGGTTCCAGAATCGAATCCGGAATTGTTTCCGGAATCAGATTCGGAATTGATCCCGGAATTAGTTCCGGAATTGATTCCGAAATCGAATCCGAAATTAGTTCCGGAATTGGATCCCGAAATTGGTTCCGGAATCTAAAACGGAATCGGAACCAAATAATTCCGATTCCGAGTGCCCATCATTAGTCCTATTCCTTAGACTAACGATGAACATTGGAGGAAATTTGTAGCAAAAGAATGCAACAAAAAAAGATGATAATTTTACTGTTGGTGGGGAAAACAATTGCTTGGTTGAAAAATTATGCACAAGCACGGGATATTGAGTGAGAGCAAACCGCACCCAGACAAAATGGCTTCCATCTTATCGTTTGCTTTTTTGTTTGCTGGATGAACGGCTACTTTAACGAAAGGACGCTTAACGCGTCACTTAATGCAAATTTTTTGAGATAGTCCGTACTCGACGTTACGGTCGTTAGGGATGAACTTTGCTAGGGGAAAACGTATAAACGGAACGATGACTGAATTGCACTCTTTTTATTAGAGTTTTATTATATTTGTTTCGAAAAAATATTCCATATTTCGCAAGAATATGTTTCCAACAAAATCCATTTCGAACAATTTCCAATACAACTCTTACAGTGCATTTAAATTCTAAGATCGAAACGAACCTTTTCGCCACCAAGTTCGTTGAACTTTAGTTGCAGAAGGGTTCCGATTCCATTGGTATGGAACAAAGGCATGGCTAGCGCACTCCAAAGGTCAGCACTGATGAGGAACCCCGACCTTACGATCCGCAATACTAGATGCTTGGGTCATCGAGAAGCCGGTAGATTCTTCTTGAGAACGACTCTTCTCAAGTAATTTCTACCACAGCACGCGTGTGCTAATGTGCGTTTGGTACACAAGCACATCATTGATTGTAATGGCGAGGCAGAAGCAGAATCGTGTACGTGTTTGCAGTCGCTCTCGAAGCCACTCAACGACGGGAAAGAATCGATCGAACGATTCTTTCCACGGAAGAATGTCCCTGAAGATGATGAATACCTTTCTTTGTCTTGTGCAAATCTTCACAACAGACTGCGTTCATTCAACACGTACAGCACCTCTCGCCGGATGTTATGTGGTGGCCTCATTAACCCCTTCGGCCGCGTACATTCCGAGGTCCAATTTCCGTGGGCCCAAAATTAAGCGGCGCTTCACTGGTACCGATGCTCTACCCGCGGTTGATTGGAATGGAGCATCAAAAATTCTCCTATGAACCAGCTGGAACGATGTTTTGATTTGGTGGTCGTTTAACGACAGGAAATTAGGTAGGTAGCTCCAATCGCCAGTCTCCACGGGGATGTTTTTTTTCTCGGGTAAAGGTTACATCAGTACGGCGAGGAATTAAAAAGAGAGAAAGAGAGCCACCCGCTAGTCTGTGATTGCAATAAAGGGGAGCAAGCCTTAATTTGACACATCCCTTCAGCAAACAAACGGCATTGCTCATCATCTTAAGGGGGTGGGGAGGGGAGCAGCCACACAAAATTACACCGTTGGTGTAATGGAATTGAGTGAGCAATTCTCTGGACATGGTACGCAATTTTCCTGTCATCAGTTGATATTAGGTTAGCAGTAGGTTAGAGGGTACAGGCTTAACTGTTCATTAGATCATATCCGAATTCTTTTTTTTTTTTATTGCTTTTAAAATTCTCGTGGCCCGAAACGTGTCTTTTATTAAGCTTTTCGCTTAAAACTGAGCGAAATTCGGTTTTAAACGAGATGAGAATGAAATTCGCAAAAATAGCAAGAAAGACTTAAACGCTCGAAAAGCGAGGAACTTTTTTTTTAAATTTTAATTTACTATTTTTGCTCTGACAAATGGCATTTGCAAACTAAATTGAATAAAGAAGGCTTTTAAAAATATTGTTTATTATTCGCTTACGTCGCACTAAACTAAACTAAAATGCTTCTCATATTTTATTTAAAAAAAACATTGATTTAAAAATTAAATTATGATACATTTAAAAATATTAGTTTTCTAGATCTTTTAAATAAATAAATATTTTTTTCTACATCTTTTTTCTCTCTCAATGTATTTTTTTTATCATAATTGGAATTATTCACAATCAATCGCTTTTCATATATTTTTTTGTTGGTCTTATTACTTTACAAATCATTTCCTGCCGGATATGAACAAACCCGTATCCAAGTATCAAACTCAACGAGGGGAGGTTGCAAACGGAACCGAATGTGTTATTAATTAATCATTTATCACGAACAAAAAAAAAACGCTTTCCCCCCGGTGCAGCGTGTAACCGCTGGCCGAGAGGGACCGAGGTCGTGCTTGATGAATTATGCGTTCGTATGCTTATGCGCCCGTCACGCGCGCGCTCACGTCCATTCCGATCCAGTTAGATCAAATGCCAATCGAGGTTGAGCCCCCCATCCCCCCTCTTTGTACCACCCCATACCGGACACCCTTATTTGATGGACCAAGACGACTCAAAAAGGGAGCATAAGCGTATGCAATCATTCACGCTCTCTCGCTCTCTCTCTCTTTCAAGCATACACATCCGTTCGATTTGTCTCGGGAAAATATCAAACGACAGAAAAAACCGCTCTCCTTTTTGGGGCCGTTACCGTGCATTATTCAAACAACACCGTCCGATAACGGTTTGATGCACAAGGAAAAGGTCGCACTACAGACAGCGTGTTGTGTATTTTTTTTGTTAGAAGAAAGAGAGAGAGAGAGACACGATGTTGCGCAAAAGCTACCTATTCAGCTTCCTTAACTCTTTTTTTCTCTCTCTCTTCACTGCTGTTTATGTATTTTCCTTTCGAGATAACTCAAGTGGACGGAAGCGCTACCTTCGTTTGAATGTTTTTTTTTTTGGGGGGTTTTGTTTCGGTTCGGTCACCATCATTAGCACGAGCCTCTGGGCGAGCGAGTCTGTGAAGCTGTCGACGCCGCACCCCGGCTGTCCGATGGGGATCAGTATCACTCAGGAGAGGGGGTAAGGGGGGTGGGGGTAGGAGGTTGGGACTCATTTGACAAATCGACACTCGGAGCCCTCGTGCGCCACACCACGGGTGGGTAAAAACCGAAATTTTAAAATGCAGCCACCTTTCGCCCCGAGGGGATGAAAAAAAACACCCAAAAAAAAAAACACCACAGGGTGGTTTATCACGGTCGTATGGCACCAGCGTGGAAGCTGCAGTTTATTTTTTTTTGTTTTGGGAGTTTTGTCTTCTCACACACGCAAAATGTCATTCGATCGGAAATGATTATAATAATCGGCCCATCGATGATGGCACCTCCGACGGTTCACCGTTTTGATTAGGGTTTCGAATTAGTGGTTTGCTTACTACCCCTTTGCGCATGTTAACGGGTTTACGCGTGTTGAAACGATGATACGATATCGGACCACAAACACCGAGAAAATAGTTTATTGGTCTTATTAGTTCGAATGTGGCGTTAGTTTCTCATCAAATTTTGATACTATTTTAAGAGAATAGTACAAAAAAAAACGTTTTTAACACTAGAATTACTAAGCGTTTTAAGCGTTTTTTGTTCGTAGTTAATTTTTAAACAATTTCGAAGAGTTCGAGTATATTTTATTTTTTATTTTAGTTCGTACTATAGAAAATATAAGAAAAAAATCATATTTCAACTATCTTTCTATTGTTTAACCCCAAAAAATAATGTGTTGAAAATGAAGCGTTTCAGTCAAAATGACTGGACCGGTAGTTCTAGTGTTAATTACTAGTAAGGTCTTAAATATGAGTCGATAAAACGATATTCTTGAGGTTAACTTCAATATTCTTGTATTCTTGTTCCTGAGCAACAGCGTTAGTCTGTTGATTTACAGTCTTCCGAGCTTTGGTTCGAGGTTTTTTGGGATGCTTTGTCATGTTAACACGTAAACCTTTGCCTGTGGGATAAATATGAGAGTTCAAACAAGAGCTTTTTTTTATTTCCACATTTAGGCCAAAATCAACTGCATGACTGCGTGGCCTCTAAAGATTCTAATGAACCAAGACTTTTATCAGGAGATACATTCAGAATTTCAGAAGAAGGTCATTTTTTTTAAAACCCAAAACTATATCATGTATTAGGTTAGGAATGGTTTTTTTTTTTTCTTCAACTAAAATATTGACCTTTCTTCGGAGCCACGGTGAAACTAAAATCAAGTTTGCACGACACATTGACGTTTTGCCCCAAACTATCAGCAATTAAAAGCTTTAAGATAGCTTAAACTTTATTCTGGTTGGAATGAGTGTTAAAATTTTAAATTTTCCTCAAAATGGTGAACGAAATTAAAATTAGATTTTTGAATTTTAAGGTGTTTGAGAAGTACTTCATTAATGCATCCACCTAGCCGTGGGCAATTGAATTAGTGATTTAAATATTTTGTAAATAAATGTTTAAATTTCATGCTAAATAATGCCTAAACCTTAATCATTTCCCGTTGGTTTGCTGACATTTGCTGGCTACATTTAAAAAAAATGTCTTAATTGTGCTCAAACCGTATGAATAAAACATTTATGTTTTCCACCTTTTAGCAAAAAAAAGCGAAAAGAAAAAAAAATTGATTATAAACCTTTTAAAACATTCAAAACAGTAATTGCCTTCACCATCTATCCATTCGCGAGATGCGTTCAACCCCACGGGGGTTGAGGGGGGGGGGGGGGGGGGGGGGGGGGGGGGGGGGGGGGGGGGGGGGGGTTCGGGCTAGAATATGGAAATCAATGTCACCTACATAGCCCCGGCACTTAACCGGCCCCGTCACTCGTGGCACGGAAATTTCGCCCACATGCATCACAAACAACACCGAGTGGCCTTTCGCTTCGCGCAGTGCGTTTTTGGCTAGGGGCTAAGTGGTTTCCTTCACCGCGTGCAAGGCGCATGCAGAAGAGAGGCAGACGCCTCGGGGCAGACTGTGCGGTTTGTCTGTAAGATAAACATTCAGCGGGCAAACGTCGGTCGACGACGACAAAACGGCCTCGATCGACCTTCACCCGTGCGCCAACTGCTTTGATCACTTTTGGTGTGACGCGATTTTGAAAGAACAAAAAAACCTCCTTCTGACGATCGGTGCTGAAGTTTTTACCAACATGCTCCAACAAAAATCCATTACAAAAAAAACAAATCTTCATCTCCCGGTGAGGAGTGAATAGAACGCAGCAAAATTGAAGAGCAGAAAGGTTCAAACGAATTTGGCAGAACATTTAATCATGCTTGACAAAAAACACAAAACCAAACCAAGAATGGGAAGAAAAAAAACAAAGAACAGGAATAAATGAAAAATAATTCCCGAAACGATTCGAAAGGATTAAAAAACCTCGCGAAGGGAATTATTCGGGAATGGCCTACCGGGAAGGGGGGAGGGGATGATTAGACAAAGTATGATTATCGCACGGTTTTTCTTCTCACCCTTTTTTCGGCAAAATAATTTTAATTTATTTCCTAACCAATCAATCTTTCATTCATCTCTCTCTCTCTCTCTTTCTCTCATATTCTTGCTAAAATTGTTTTTTTTTGTTTCTAATTTTGGATAAAAATTTATTTCCTTTTTCCCAATAAGCTAGAAAAACACACGTATTGCCTACATTCAGGGGCTTTTCACGAGTTTGCACTCAATCGCTGCACACTTGTCAAAATGTGTACACACACTCGAAACTCAAACAATCGAACATAATTGCGGATGTTTACCTGTACTATTAGTGCCACTGTTAATGACCCTGACTTCCTCCTAAACTTTAGCATGCAAAAAAAAAATGGGATTTTGATTTTTTTTTGTTTTTGCCGTTCTTTTTTTGTGTTTGAAATTTGTTTATTTTCGTCTATGAAAAACTGTTTTTGTTTTGCGCTTCATTCACTACGCTAGCGGAGAGACATTGAGTATATATTTAATTTTATTTCGATAGAAGGGTAGGGAAAAAAATCGTCATTACAACCCACCTGTTTTGTCAAAGGGTTTCTCATTGGTGTTAGAGCTGTTTTTTTCTCTCTCTCTCTTCTCTCTCCCTCTCTCGTTCCCTTTGAGCAACATCCCCTCTATCACCCTTTGGCCGGGTGACCCCGGACAGGCGTCAGTGTGCGGAATTGCTACGGATCGAATCCGTAATTACTCGCATAGCTGACAGGGCGGCTACTATTATTAAACAGCCGGTCGTTGTTGTTTCTTATTTATTGCTTCTTGCTTGGGTCGTTTTTTTTTCGTTGTTTTGATTTCGTTTTACTTTTCCTCTCTATAAATCCTCTACGGAGCACAATCGGGAGGAGGGATGGGAGGGGGTAGTGCAACAGCAGTGAGGGCACCTTAAGATCAAGGTTTTTACCCTACAGGGTGCTCTGCAGTGTACATATGCGTCCGTGTGTAGCGCGGTGTGTTGTCATCGTTTGTCGAGAGCCGGCTGGCGCCAAGCGATTAAAAGTAGAAAAATAACGACGCCACCTCACTTTTATGCATTCAAATGAGGTAGAGCATGGAGCGAGAAGGTAAAAAAAATGCATAAATACACCGGGGTGGTAAGTTTAATATGCGCCGGTAAAGGTGATTGGCGACGATGAGACGATGCAATTTGTGGCAGGTAATATAGATCAGTGTCTTGTGCCGTCAACGCGTCAAGATTGGCACATGGTTTTACATTTTTTATTTTTATTGTTTTACTGCATGTTTTTTTTCATCATTCGTTTGAATTAGTTTATGTTTAATGATATGTGTTTTTGTTTGTGTTTTTATGTGAATAACAGATATATTCCAGAAGCTTGTTGTTTTTTGTTTTACTTTTGAATATTTTATCATAATTAATTGTTTTCTTGTTTTGCATTACATACTTGATTAGGTGTTTTATGACTTTATAGAAAAAAGTTACATTTATTTTAAGTTTAAAAATAAAGCAAAAACTAACACAAAACAATAGGAATAAAAAAAATCTTTGTGTTATAAAATATAGTTTAAAAAAAGCTAGAAAATAAAAACAAAACTTCAAATTCAATAAAATCATTTATGAAAACTAATAAAAATACTAACACAATCGTATAAAAGACAAGAAAACAAAATAAAAAAAGAACAAAAAAAACAAAATCACACTAAACAAAAAACAAAATCAATTATTTAACAAAAAAAAAAGAAAAAAAAGATAAGTGCCACAGAAAAACCTTCCAACGATTGCAAGGAAATATCAGTATGAAGAGGTAACACACCAACAAAATCACTCGACAAAAACAAGCATATCTTGTCCTTCCTTCTGGATTGCACAAGTAGAAACATGTCGAGCACGGAGCTCAAGGTGCAGCAACTTGTGTTCCTTCACCGGGGGTAAAAAGACTACCTCACGCACGTTACGAACACGATAAGAGGAAAAAAGGTCAAAAGCATAATCATCGATACAATTGGGTAGATAATGCCATCAAGTGTTCCACACTTCTGCTGCCCCATTTGCAGCATTGTTCGGACGCAGGAATACGAACGCGATTATGTAGAGTTGGCGTGTCTGTTTACTATCTGACTGTGCTTTAAATTTTCGTTCGAAGCGAAGAGGGTAGAGTGTTCTGTATTGCAACACATTTTAAACGCATAGAAATCGTTCACTGCAGTGACAAAGGCTCGGGGTGACAAAAATCTACATCTTAATCGTTTACAGCGTGATTCGTAGATTTGTCCTAACGATGGCCTCGTTCGCTAGTGTTGGCCTGTTCGTGAGCAATGTTCATTTTAAAAGTAGCAAATTAAGGACTCTCGTTCGAAGCTAATGTGATCCACCTCAAACGTTACGAGTGGCAGGTTGAGTAAGGTAAACAAACCACAAAGAGACCTAAAACTTCGTAAAAGGAAGATTTTGAGAATGTCCTTAATTTTGAATCGAGGTCACTGGAAGGAGCATTTTGTTTCCTTGAGGAAGGAATGGGGCGAAACGAATGACTTCCGGCACGGGTGGTTCTTCCGCATTCACTGGTGTGAAGGGGAATTTCCTGTCCTTATTTTGACGTTTTGGGGTTTTTTGGAAAATTTGTATCCACACCAAACCATGAGCAGACCCCGGTCATTAGCCCATAAGTGGTTGGGAAGGGACGGGGGAAAAAAATTTCCGGAGCTGCAACTTTAACACCCGTCAAGTGGGTCAAGGACTCGATCATTCCCTTACTGTATCACTCGCTCATCCCTTCACGACGGTTCGAATGGTTCTTTAATGATGGAAAATCATTAGCTTTTCAAAATGGCTATTTTGCTGGCGCTGTCGTTTGTTGTTAGCTTTATTTTCCTTTTTATTAATGGAACATTGAAGTTCTATCGAATGGTGGCAACATAATGTGAAATTCGTTAACCTAGATTTTTGGGAAGGAGTTTTGTTTTGTTTTCCTCTACTGTTTATTTCCTCTTCCGAGCGAATTACTTGGCGAATGATTTATTTGACTTTTGGGTATAACACATTTCCTTTGTACGAATGGAGTCAATGAAGCCATTATTTAAATTTAATCGCATATTCTACGAGGTTTTGTTATATATTTTGTTTTTAGCGTCTTTATTCCTTCAGTATTCCTCTATTTAGGGGAAATAGAGCCATGTCCATTTATCGTATTTAATATTTGAGATAGCAGGATTTTTGTTTTTTAATGCACAACGTGCGTCACACATCAAATTGTCTCAAACTTTTTGAAGTTCTTGTCGATGTGCCAGGTTTTCCTGATTTATTAGAGGTTTAAAGTTATGAGGAAATCTTCAACCGTTATGGCCCCGGGATCTTAAAGTAATTCCTCAATAATTGTTCGTTTGATATTTTTGGAAGACCCAAATCGCAACTCCCCTAAAATCACTCCTGAGTTCCTTGAAGTTTTGGGTTCTGAGGAGCCCGGAGCCTTAAAATAATTCCTCAAAAATTGCGTCAAACTTTTTAGAAGTTTTGTGTTGATTTGCCAGACGTTCCTCAAAGCGCAAATCCCCTAAAATCACTTGTGAGTGCCTGAGGTTTTGTGTTCTGAGGAGCCCTGGAGCCTAAAAATAATTCCTCAAAAATAGTCTCAAACTTTTTTGAGGTTTTTGTCGATGTGCCAGGTTTTCTTTAAAGCGTAAATCGCCGTGAGTTCCTTGAGGTTTTATGTTCTGAGGCAATCATAAGGTGAGACTACGGAATCTTAAAGTAATTCCTGAATAATTGTCTCAAACTTTTTTGACGTTTTGTGTTGATGAGCCGGGCTTTCCTCAAAGCCCAAATCGCAAATCGCCCAAAATCACTCGAGAGTTCCTTGAGATTTTAAGTTCTGAAGAGTCCGGAGCCTTAAAATAATTCCTCATAAATTATGTTAAACATTTTTGAGGTTATTCTCGATGTGCCAGGCTTTCTTTAAACTACAACTCCCAAAAAAACTACAGAGTTTCTTGAGGTTTTAAGTTTTGAGGAGTCCGGATTCTTCAAATAATTCCTCCTAAATGTCTCAAACTTTTTTAAAGTTTTGTGCTGATGTACCAGGCTTTCCTCAAAGCGTTAATTCCCCAAAATCACTCGAGAGTTCCTTGAGATTTTAAGTTCTGAAAAGTCCCCAGCCTTAAAATAATTCCTCAAAAATTGTATCAAACTCTTTTTTAGTTTTGTGTTGAAGTGCCAGGCTTTCTTTAAAACAAAACTCCCTAAAAAAAGAACTTCTGAGTTCATTGAGGTTTTAAGTTCTGAAAAAAAAAATCATCCTGAGGTAAGCTCATAGCTCCAGGGCTTAAAGTTCTAAATTGTCCAAGTCTACATTTCACACTCAAGAACATAAAAATCGCATCATCAGCTCGAATGGTCTCTTTTTTTTACTTAATTTATTTTATCAACGAGCATATCAGCAACCCCTCAAGGTAAACTGAAATGGATCGATTAAGATGAACGTTTAACTCCACTACTTTTGTTTTTATCGTTTCATTCCGTTTACTTCTTGCCACGAATGAGAACTTCGGTGTCAGGAAGGTGGAAAAAATCAGTTAATGCTGTAACGTCGCTTATGTAGTAATATCTTATTGTTGTTTATTATTCTTTCCATGCCATTCTATTCCACCCTCCCTTGTCATTGATCGCACGATACGCCGTAAGTGCGCGTGGGTGAGCATAAAATTGTGCTTCATGGGAGATTGGTACTTGGTTTGATTTTTTTCCCCCTCATCGTCTCTACCGTTTTGTCCTTTTTCTGCCAGTCACTGCGTTTTGTCTTGCTAGCTTAAGCTAGTGGGGTTTTGGCACATTTTCTGCTGTGTGTTAGAATGAAAAACAAAAAAGTCACCATCCAAAAAAAAAATGTGGCTTTTATGCTTCAACAAATTTCGGCAAACTCATTCTTCCTGTAAAGCAATAGTTAAACAGTATCATACTGGTGATGTGAGAAGAAATAAAACAAATTGTTGCGAAAGCTTTCGTGGTATCATGCAGCAAGCAAAGCGTGTAAGCACAGTTTAATTACAGAAGAAGAAAAAAAATAAAGGCACATAAGCTAATCTTGCCTCACTTAAGGGTGGGACCTGGGGAGAAGAGAAGAAAAAAAAACAATCAAAAGGTGGTATAAAATTAAAACGTAAACGCAATCGTTAATCGTTGGTGACCAGAGCATGATGGGACGTTTTGTTTTGTCTTCCGGCGAGGGTTTTTTTCCTTTCGGAGGTGTTGATTAATTTGAAAAAAAAAAACGCTTTTTTATCAAAAAAAAGCTAAGGAAAAGCATTAAAGTTAGCAGAAAAAAACACAAACAAAGCGTTTGTCAAACAAATATTTACCTGCCAAAGAAAGGCTCACCTTTCTTTCCACTCCCTTTAAGCGTGTGGCACACGTTCCCCGTGGGGGGTGCGCGCACCATTTTAATTTATGATAATCGCTGACATTCTCTTCGCCTTTTGCCAGTTCCCTCCTCCCAAAAAAAAACTTATACCACATTCAACACCGTGGATAATAGGCCCCGGTGCGTTATGGACCGATCGGAGCCACGCGCTTTCCTTTCTTGCCGGGCCAAAGACGGCGTCATTAGGTAATAAATTGATCAAGGTCGTCCCATCGTACCGGGTGTAGGTGATAGGAAACGGGTTTTTTTTGTTTTTTTTTCTCTCATAGCAACTGGTTCGGGGAGATGAATAACCAAAATAAAATTAAAACAAAAAAAAAACAGAAGGAATAGCTCACAAAATCGATCATTGGAAAAATGTAAATAAATAAATAAAAAAAAAACCTTAAACACCCAGTTTCGAAGATCAGTCAAATTTCCATTTCTGCATGACGGGAAGGTGTGAAGATGTTACCGTTTCGGGTAGTAGTTTTTAAAGATTTTTGTTTTGTTTTTAACGGCTGCTGTTTGCTTTTGCCTCCCGTTAAAGTGTTTTTGTGGTTTGCTTTTTTGTCCAGCAGTAATTTAGTCAAAATAGACCTTCACCTTGTTGGATTTTGTTTGCAAAGCAGTGATTGCCTCTTCGTTTGCTCGAGTTGATTTTGAATAAATTAACGTCACACTTTAAGAGAGTCGTTTTTTTTTCTTTATTCGTGTGTTGTTGTTCTTCTAAAACGGTTAGTACTTCTGCGTTACCTTCGACTGGGAAGGTGACGAGAGTCATACTTAGTGACGAAATAATACTAATGAGATGAGGTGAGCTTGAATACATTAACATGATCTTGTGATACGTAGATGGTTTTTTTTTGGCAGCAAAGTAAATAAATATTTATTTGCAATTTATATTTTTAACGGAATTAAATTTTGCGTATTCAAATGAGTACCAAATTTTTTTTAAAAAAGCTATTTAAAATATCTTTTTTTTTAAAAAAAGCTATATAAAATAAAATATTTTCTTGCTATTTAAAATATAAGACTTAATTGGCAAGCTAACATCCATGGGAAAGCTCAGAAAAATAGTTGAATAAATATCAAGCAAGCAGATAAAAATTAGTTGAACTAGATCATCGCTCCTAATGCCCTGAGGAAACGTTCGACAAAGGGGTTCCAAATTTCGTAACGTAACTCCCTTACGTTCGGGCGGTTCCTTGCGGAGGATGTTTTTGGGTTTTTATTTCTTTCCGTTTGGGTTTTCTTTTTTCCGCCAAAAAACGTATACGTATCACACCCCATTCACTCACCATCTCAGCTTAATTGTGAACTTATCTCTGCCCTAGAATCGAACGTGTTTCGCAACCGGTCACAAACAGTTGCCAAAAAAAAAAGAAGAAGGAAACCCACAACACCGAATCGGCAACAGAAATCATCAGCTATAAAAATAAACCTACCGAGCAGACGGGACACACTATTTCGGGGGGGAAAGAAAAAAAATGGAAAGGATACTACGATCCACCGTTACCGTCCATTCTGTGACTCCGGGGGCTCGTACAGAGAGCAGAATGAACTCCATCAGGTGGGGTTTGCGTCGGGAGCGGAAAGAGGGAGGAGGAGCGGGTGGAGATGAAGGATTTATGATGGTGCAAATTTTTTTACACTACCCAAATTATACACCGTTCGTCACCATTTCACTCCCGCCTCGGCTCGCTGGTTTTTGGGTTGGTTTGGAAGAAAAAGACGAACAAAAAAAACACTGAAACCTATATAGCCACATTTCAACGCTTACACACTCTCTTCGAAAACTTCCAACGCTGTGCCACCGTAGGCAGCGTTGCACACGAAACATGTGGCATACAATTTATTATATCCCTGGTAAGGCAAACCTAACCTACTGCTGCGTTCGAAGCACGCGAAAAACCCGCACAAGCGGGCGAGTAAGGGGGTTCGTCGCTTGTTTTGTGCCGAATGGTAGCGCACAAGTCTTTCGTTTTAAAACTGTCTCTATGAACTTTTCGTGAAGCGTAAACTCGTTGCTGGTGAACATTGAAGAAAGGGAATGCTAGGAAACACACACACACACACACATACATTAGCAAACTTAGCTACTGCTAGTCGATTTGCGAGTAATGTCTCCGCTTCTGGACAAAACAGCGAATGAAACACGAAGCGAAAACGTTGCTTACCATTTTCGAACGTTTGTTGCCCACCGGCCTTTACTGTCCTTTTTTTCTGTTGTTGCTTGTTACTAGTAATCCCAACCCCCTTAGCAGCCTACTCCCGAATGGTTCGTTATTGAATTCAGTTTTGACATTTTATTGCATAATGTCCTGGAGCGGACGCAGAGTGTTATATGGTGGTGTCCGACTTTGGGCGGTGGTCCATTACGCCGTTCCAAAGCCCCCCATTCTTGAAGGCAGTAGCATTGCAAAAAAAAAACAATCCCCGGCATGTGGTTGATCAAATTGGAGACGATTCAACATTTTACTCCTATACGTAGCTCCTTTTTAGTTCTCTCTTTCTCTGTCTCGCCCCTCAGGGTAAAGCAATTAATTCTATCTAATTCGACATTTCCTCTTCGATTCGGCACTACAATCTGTGGCTGTTTAAAAGAAAACAAGTATTAATAAAAATTAAATAATGATTCCCACTGGCCCTTTGTCCTGTTTGTTTTTTTTTTTGGCGATTTGCTTCGCGCTCCATGAATTTGATGAGTTTTGGCTTCTTGCTCCGCGAATTTGATGAGTTTTAACTTTTTGGATTTTTTTTTTCAAGTGTTTCCTTGCAGAAAATCGAAATGTTTGCATTTATTTCGTTTCACTTCGGTTTTAAAAACTTAAAAAAAACACACACACTCAAACTCCTGGACGAACAATTGTGGAACGTTCATAAATGTGTTTCTGACGGATTCTGATCGGTGTAACGCAATAAATGGTCACCATAAAATGTCGTTTCGACAGTGCACGTATCGTACATAAGAAGGGGGGAGGGGGGCTCGTAAAAATAAAGTCGAACACCCTCATGTCGACCGTTTTCGGCGGAAGCTGCGGCGTCCGTAGGAGACGCCACGGCAGACGCACCAATAAAAAAAGCGACTGAAATTAACGCGCAATCCCGGTGCCCGGTTTTGTCGGGTGATGGCAAGTTTTGTGCGGGGGGGGTGTGCGCTTTAGTGCGAAACATTTGTCATTCTTCCTTTTTTGAACAGTCGGCCCATGCCCATGTTTGTCCTCCGTTCATCATCATCATCACCATCGTACAAAAACCTCAGAAAACTTTTACAGCAAATTCGAAATCGAGAGCGTTATTTTTTGTTTCATTTCTTTTCTGTTTTTTTTTGGGTTCTATTCTAAACACCCCACGACGGACGTTTAGCACAAATTAAACTACTAAGATAAGCAACACAATAAAAGGGTGAGCGATTCTTGCTGTTTCGTCTGGGTTTGATGTTTTTTTTCCTTTTTTTACGATTATGGTAAACGTCCGAATCAAGCTTCATGCTGTAGGAATGTTTCGATCGATTGTTTTTTTCTCTCCTTTGTTGTTTTACGTAGGCTTTTTGGGTGCGTGGGCTGCACCGAATGTAGTCTGCGCCATTAGCCCGCTTTATCATTCACACTTTTACGCTTAGTGAGAAGTTTAATTGCTTACCAGATCAGTTTTGTGACACGTCTTGAGTTCGATTTTTGGAACACAAATCTTTCGCTTTAGAGGTTTAAAAATATTTACGATTAAAAAATGTAGTATCCTGGTCACGGCACCAAAATGATTTTGAATGCTTGAGATTGAAGATACGATTGAAAAATGTAGTATCCTGGTCACGGCACCAAAATGATTACGAATACTTCAGGTTGAAGTTACATTGGGCAAAAATAATTCAACAATTTGTGAAATGTATCAAAGTCATCTGTTTTCTTAAAGGTTTCAATGAAGCGAAAATCAAATCTCAAATCGTTGTGTAAGATGTTTTTTTTCCACATAACACTTATCCAAACAAGCCAGCATTGAAATCTTTCCAATACCGTTATGCATTATTTACGGCCATAGTTTGCTAGAGCGATTGCCATACAACACCTTTTCACACATAAATTCCAGCTCGTTTGCACGCGTAAATCTCGTTAAACTGTGACCGGCCCGGGGGGAGGAATCGGCGTCATCTTTGTCGGTCTGGCAGTGAGACCTTGCCCGGATTAGTCCGGCAACCTTCGGATGATTGGATCCATTTCGTTCCGAGCGGCCCCCAACTGCTCCAATTTCCAATGCAACCGAACCGGTGTGTGACACTCTTCTGCAGCTCATCACACGAACCCTTTGCCCATTTCCTCTAACCTCCATTACCCTTCTACTCGTCTCCACTGCACTCAATCGTGTTACAAACGATGCGGTGATTAACGATCGTAAGCCACGTCCCTGCTCATTATTGCATTACCGCGCGAACCTTCCGAAAAAGGGGTCCTATGCAACCGGTCTGCTCACACTTCATCATTCATGCACGGATTAGGAGTTGTGAAGATGATGAAGCAACTCCACTTACCCTTCCACGGCCCACCCTGTGGGGAGGGGAAGGTCGAGCATCTTCACTTATGCTGCGGCGTTTATGTATGCATCGCAATGAATCCATCCGGTGCTGTTCGCTCGATCCAGGGGCACGTCGACAAACTTTTTAACGCCTTCACCCGGTCACAGCCGATGTGTGGCAGACACCGAATCGTCAAATCCGGCATATGCGCTAGGAATGGAAATGAAATCGATTATTTTATTGCTGCTGCTGCACAACCTTTTTAAAGGCACCGTGCGATGGGATGATGCTATCTTTGTCGCACTTTCTATCACACACAATTACTCTGCACGCATTTTAAAAGCTTTGAAAGACAACCACCGGAACGTGCGCGGTAGCTTCTTATGCTAATTTCAAGGGCGTCTTTACACCTGTGGAAATCGCTTACAGTCAAGCGTATTCCCTATTCCGGAATTAATTGGAAAGCGTTTTTACAGGTAAGCTTTGGAGGAGTAAACGGTCGTGTTGGGTGATAGCAGATCGCTTTATCACCGACCGATGGGGCAATTAAAACGTGTCGGTAATGATCTCCCTTTAGCTGTTTAAACGTCACTGCTTTACGGGTGAAGCTTGTATCACCATGTTTGGAACACTGTGTTCTTCAATTATCATATATTGTTGCGTCTTCGCAACAGACACCTTTCTTTCCACGACTTTTATCAATTAACACGGCACAGTTTCCTTTAACGCGATTTATTTGTCACTTGTGTAGCGAGCGGTTAAAAAAAT
>CM028123.1:12621196-12670612 GCA_016254315.1 Anopheles parensis
CCAACGCTGTTTCGGTTCCTTTCGGGATCCTCTATGCGCGCTTACCGCCCTCTATGGATAAACAGCGCAAGCTCCGATGTGCTCTATCCATCTCGGTCGGACTGTTTACATTCGTTGGCATATATATTAAACCTTTAGTTAAAAAAAAATTTAAATTATTTTAGATATCTTTAAATAACTTGAATTTTTAAACGATTTTTAAGAGTGAAGAGCGATTTTAAATATTTTAAAAAAATACTTAAAGCCATTTTTGATGTTACAAAAAAAGTGTATAAGAGTTAGATAATATTATACAAAAATTATGAAGAATTAGTTTTTTTTTTCATTGTTTTCATCAATAATTTCAAATGTTTTTTTCAATAAAAATATCTTTCTGGTTATGTAGTTACGTTTAGTGTTGTGCTCTTTCTTGAATCTTTTAAAAAGAGTCATTCATATGAATCAAAAAATGAATGAAATGAAAAAAAAAATGAAAAGTGCTGAAGGGGGGTGAGGTTGGGGGTGGATTTCTTCCAAATGTGCTGACTGATTTAATGAGGCTTTTGTTAATTTATCTACTCTATATAGTGTTGTGCTATTGAATCTTTTGAAAAGAGTCATTCATATGAATCTTCAGTGGAGAGTCATTCATATGAATCTTCATTAAAGAGTGATTCAAATCATGAACTGACTCCCAAAAGATACATAAATCCTCAGAAATTCATCCTAAAGCGACGGCTTTACTCATATACAACACAGGACTGCACCAACCTGTGAGGATTATTGAGTCTTTGGGGATTCATGATTCTACGAGGATTCATGAATCTAAGAGAACTCATGAATTCTAGGAGGACTCATGAATCTTCCGTATAGCGATTCAGATGTGTCAAGTGGAAACTAGCGTTGTGCTTATTGAATCATTTGAAAAGAGTCATTCATATGAATCAAAGATTCAGTGAAAAGTCATTCAAATCATGAGCCGACTCGCAAAATATTAATCGCTTTTTATAAATTCCAATGAATCCTCAAATATTCAACCAACAAAGTGGAATTAAATGAGCTCAACGGGGGTGTTGGGGGGGGGGAGTTCCGGAACTCTTAAGATTCATAATTTAATGAGGATTCATGAATCTTAAGAACAGAGATTCAGAGTCATTCATTGAGTTGAAAGATTCGTTCAGATTCATGAATCTGAATCAGATTCACCGAACATTACGTTACGTTACACACTGTATTTAAATTTATTGCTCCGTTAAAACAATTAATTTCTTTTATGACGCCATGTTTGATTGCTGCGCAATGACCCTGTTTGATATACGTAGTATAAATAATTAATCCTACAATGAAGTACAGCTAAAAAGATAATTCATTTATGAGCACTTCAATGCGGATTTGTGAGTGTGTGAGTTCGTAAATATAAAAAACAACAACTGGCGCATGCTGTATGGAAGGATAAAGGCATGTCTTGCGCCAATCATCGATCATAAAATCTACTCACCACTATCCTGCCATCTTTCTTTTCGCGGTAATAACATTGGAAACAGTGAAACTACAAGCACCCGTTAGGGCGTTACACATCTTTGCAAACGTAATTTGGCCCGAAAAACCGATACCCCCGGGGTGGGGGACGGCATAAAGTTCGTTCGCAAAAGCTCACACCAGACCACTCACAAGTGAACGATGTTGTTTGCTGCAATAAATATCACCCCTTTCCATTTTCGGTTACGTTCGCCAACGGGTTCGATCTGTATCTCGTTGTACCAGACGACCTTGTTTTTTCTCGTGTGTTGATTTGTTGGTCGAACCTACCAACAGGCGGATTTGCAATTGTGACCGGCGAACACGAATTATTATTTGCCCGATTGCAATCTTTGGATTATAATGGTTGTAATGGAATTACAATCAACGGGATACCAACTGTTAAGTGACTTAACGTAATGAAACAATGAAATAAGGATTCCGATAAACTAAACATATTCTAGTGCGAAAAGAAATTAATTACAAAAATAAACAAACCAAAAATCGTCTAAATAATCCCCCATACCCTATTAAAAAAGGTTAAACATACAAAAATTGCATACATTTAGGCGCTACGATTTTTGTAGGGAATAAAATTAGGTAATTAAATAAATATTGTTCAATAATATTATTTTATTTGTATTTAGATAGATTTTTTAGTGTTTTTTTTTTGCTAAATAATGTCGTTTAAATAATTTCGATGTCATTATGTCTGACTTTTTCAACTGTTGGTGAACTGTAAAAAGGAGAAGAGTTGCAATAAATTCGAAATATCCTGATATGTTTCGTGCTGGTTGTGCTCCGCTAAGATCTTTGAAAGCAAAATACCATCAAATAGCTTAATTCTTCAAATATATGATCCAATTATTATTTCAAGTGTCAAATTTGGCATCTCAACTGTCAAAATTGGTTTAAAAATGATAAAAAACACAAGGAAATACTTTCTTAATGCCCTTAATATAAATGCATGCGATGTAATAATCCCTTTTCTTTCGAAAGTCCCAAAATATCGCTAGCCGAAAATGCTTTCACTTTCGTGTACCGTACCGTTTCGCCGGTTTGTGTAACATTATGTCTTTCAAATGGTCAACAAGCATCCCCAGAAACGTCACCGATGACATTGCTTTACTTTCGCTAACCCCGCTAACACAATCACATTGTTAGCGTAACGTAACGTTCGTTAAGAGGAGCCCTAGTTTGTGTGTGTGCGTGTGCTTTCTGCTTCCTTTTGTGGTAACGGCAGTGAAGATGCGATAACCGTACCAATCATTTATCATCCATGTGAAGGTTTTGCTGAATTGTTGCCGAAGATGTAGTTCAGCTCTCTTTTATTTCTATTTCAGACATTTTCTGTGGCTTTGTGTTGCCTATTGGGGACTTTTTTTTCCTTTTGAATCGTACAAAAAAAGTGAGAGCTCAAACGCGTAGAAGAAAGAAAAAAAGGATGCTCCCCAAAAATATATTGCTTCACTCTATCCAATTATCCGTCAACCTTCCAGGTCCAGGTGAAAGGGTCGTAAAGGGATAGAATGTGTTTTGTAGGTTTTTGCTGCTGCTGCTGCCCCCGGGTTGGACTAGTTTAATTTGAAAGTAACGCGCTCTATTCGGCCATTGTAACGCGACATTACGCCGTAACAAAAAAAACGCTCACACACACACACACACACATACTAATGATTCGGTGTGTTACGGTTTCCACCTTTCGCCGGGGGTTTTATCTATGTGTTTCGTTACGTGCGTTACGTAACCGTTTCGGTAAAAGAACACACGTTAGGCAAAACAAATAAAATAAAATACGTGGGTAAAGGTAAGGATCGGATAGGGAGAATGATCGTGTGCCGTGGTCGCGAATGTGGAATGGCTTTTCGACCAGCTCGGTAGCTCGCTCAGTCACCATTCGGGATTCGTATTGTGTCAGCATCGATTGCATGGAAGTATTATGTATTTGCCATCATTAGGGATGTCGGATCTGATGTGCCATTTGTTTGTTGGATGCGTGTCAGTATCGAATTAGTATTCGTGTAATTTTTCCGATCGAAATTATGACATGTTTTCAGCCCCAGAAAAACCCGTCATTTGAGAAAATTCTTTAATTAGAAGAAAACTGCGTCTTAGTCATGTAGTTTACGCAATAATCTTTATAAACAGAGTGTAAGCTCCGTAGACAGCAAAGCATAAAAAAATCGCTTACAAAAATTCATTCTTCGCATTTGGTGGGACTAGCTGAAAATCATATATTATGAGTCAATGGAACATTATAATTAAGTCAAGTCTTCGATTAAGAGTTTTTATCGTTTGCAGAACGTTCCTAAAGGGATTAAGCTTCTCTTCAGTCGAGGGATTTGACTCGAGTAGATCTTAAAGCTCAGAAAAAGATCATATTTGGTTTTGAAAAAACAAAATAAGGTAAAAAAAACGTTTGTGGTACCCTGTATTTTAATCGTTTAATAAAACACCATAATTTTCTTCGAGAAATATGCTTAATTATACTACAAAACCACCGGCATAGATTGGGAAAATAGAGCATTCTTGAACCTGTTTGCCTTTTTTAAAAGAATCTTTTGATTTTTTCTTGCCTTTTGGATCTACAAAAAAAAAGAAAATCGCGTTCTGCATAAAGGAAGCGGCTTGAAGCATAAGTAGTAAATGATAATCCTTCCCGCAAAACCCTTCCCATCCCATGCTACACCTCGCTTTCCTCGTGTACGGAGCCGATGAGGCATGATGAATCTGTAATTTGAAATTATCGCCCTACAGCCATCGGTTGGTGGTCGGTCATTGATTTTGCTTCCCTGTTTGTCTCGCAGGGTTCGATCGGTCGATCATCCTAGGCGGAGGGGGGGGGGGGGGTAACCCGGGCGGATTAGATTTTATATTTTCGTTTGCCGTTTTGTTGGTCTTGTCTTTATTATTATGGAAACCCGCTGTAGTCACCATTATTAGAAGCAATTTCTTTTCCCCATTTTCCCGCTTCCCGTTGCTTTGATTGATTTGGTGCGGGGTTAAAATAGCGCAAGAGTAAAAAAGGGTGTTTTTTTTTGTTTTAAATATTTCTGTGTCTTCATCGCCATTTTGCCAAAAAAAAAACCTCCCGAGAAAGAACCTCTAAGGGGGAGGAAATCTATCGGTTTTTGCACCACAAAATGCCGCACTTTATGCATGATTAAACAATTATCTTCGCTTCGGGCATCCGCGTGTGTGTGTGTGTGGAGGAAACGCGTTTGTCTTGTTTTTTTTGCATTTCACATTAAACTAACTGGAAAACACACCCAAGGACAGGTCGTTCGTTCATTTTTTTTGGAAGGGAGGTTTTTGATGGGGTGGAAAGCAAAATTCCACCAAAGCGGGGGAAACAATGACTGTGATTAGCGGTGGATGGATTATTCGTGCAGTGCTGCTGGGCACTGCTGTTGGGGTTTTTGGACTCCCCATCGGCTTTTTTCTGGCATCCCTTAATTCGCTTACCGATCCGCTTATCGGCCATTTTTTTTCTTACTGCCACAGGGGATGAACTGTGAGAGATCATAGACATATTAGCCCTTTGGGGAATATGCCGTGTTTTTCCTTTTCTTTATATATTTTCGATTTTAATTTCATCTTTTTTTAATTTTTTAAAATTCCATTCATTTTTTTTTTCTTTTTGGCAGAAAGAAAGATTTCTTTCAATGGGAGAATATGCCGTGTTTTTCCTTTTCTTTATATTTTTTCAATTTTAATTCATCTTGCTTATATTTTTTGAAATTACATTCAATTTTGTATTTTTTTTTGTTTTAGACAGAAAGAAAGTTTTCTTTCAATGGGAGAATATGCCATGTTTTTCCTTTTCTTTATATTTTTCCGATTTTAATTCAATCTTTTTATTTTTTAAAAGTTCCATTCAATTTTTTATTTTTTTATTTTTGTTTAGAAGTGTGTGTGAATTTTTTGCTTTTTGTGCGGAACCTTGTCCCACCAAAGAACAGAGGAGACAAATCTTTCGATCTTGCTGCATAAACCGAATGTGGCCATATGTAAATGATGAATTATTAATAGCTCAACCGTCAAATTCCTTCCCATCTGTTCACTCGGAAGGTCAGTCGGATGGCTTTGCGTGCAAATGCTTGCGAGCAAAAAATAAGAAACGATTACACTGCACCACCAGTAACGATCAATGCGGTTCGTGCTTTCTTATCGATGTAATCGATGTTACAGCGAACAGAAGCCAATTCCATGACCGTGTCGTTCCGGGCCCGGTTGGTCCGGATGCATGAGGTAATTATCGGAAAGGGTAATTTTTCGTTCAAGTGCAGGATACTGCAGCGCACGGTAAATGAAGGATGGCACCCCGATCCTTCGGTGCCTTATAAATATGGAGAATATATTTTGTCCGATTTTAATCTTGCAGTGGCAGTTTGCTTCCCTGTTTTGCCGTGCAACGTAACAGAAAACAAAACCGGGAATTGTTGTTGTACAGCGCGGTAACAACATGCGACAACAAAGAAACGCTGTTGTCGTATGGATAAAGCGGTCGGTAGGAGTTGCGGGGGCAAGGATGTGCCAGTATCAATCGATCAAATTGGCAAACAAGTCTCCCTCTGTCCGCGGGTCCGTTGTGGGGATTTTGTCGCGTTTTTTGGGTGGGTGGAAGGGTGGAAAAATGAAAATTGCAAAATATGCTCAACAACCGTCCGGAACGGGCCAAACCGCCCCGCAGTTTGAAGGTCACCGAGGCCGTGAACCTGGCCCATGCACAAACGTGTGGGCGAAAGCGGGGAGAAGAGGGAGTAGCAAAAGCTGGTAGAAGCTGCGACAGTAAGGACATCCATTCAATGTAGATGAGACCTGGTGCGTGCAATTGTTCTACCGTGCTATCGTGCGGAAAGGATCGAAACAAAACCATAGCATAAGCAAGCATAATGCAAACATTATTATCATAACAAACGAAGAAATCATACAAAGGGAAAGGAAAGAAGGAGGGAGGGGATAAGGGGGGGGGGGAGGCTGGATAAAGGAGAGGCAATAAGTTATGGTCGGGTTTTACAAAAAGGGTAGCGGCGGTATGTGGGACTATGAGGAAACATTGCATTATTGGTTTTTGCTTTGTTTTTTGACAAATTGAATGAACTCATGTAATACATAATTTTTATATCAATAAAACACGCTTTGAACAATTTACTACGAACGAGATTTTATTATGCTCCAGTGTTGGAGGTTAGTGACAATTTCTGTTGCACAGTATTGCATAGTATTGCAATTAATGAAGATCCTGGTCACGGCACCAAACCAATTTTAAAGCAACATTAAATTTACTAACGAAAATGGTTTTCAAAGTGAATAATTTTTTTTTCCCCAAGTAAAAGATATTGTGACAGTTCATATTTTACCAGAAATTTATAATCAGAAGGCATATAAAACAGTGAAAAAAATTCTCTTCTACCAGAAATGTGGTTTTTATCTCATTGTTTTGCTTTTTGTGTTGTATTAAATAAGAGATGTCAATATAGCACCACCTACGCCTGCTCCAATCAGTCCCGTTCGTGCACCCGTGCCAAGTGAATGTTTCGGTGCATTTTGCTTCTTAGTGTTGGTAGAGCTCTTGCTGGCAAGCGTTTTACTACCCTTGCCTGGTAGTGGATTAGCCTCAGCCGAATGAGAGCAAAGCAACGCACAGCACACAGTCACTACGAGGGCAATCTTGAATAGTTTTCCTACAGAAATAAAAGTTTGTAGAAGTTCAAACAAGATTTTCTAACGTTTATATCCCTTACCAGAATTGAGCTGCATCGTTTTTTGTATGAAAATAACGTCTTGTCACTATCATGGGTGGCTCGAAGTAAAATCCGAGTTTTATAGTTGCTCGTTATTTATTGAGGTATTTTTTTTGCCAAGCAGCTGTATTTACTAGATTCTATTTGCACCAGACACGTGCTGCTAGTGAGAGCAGCACATTATTGTTGTTTGATTGTTTTGCCATAACTCTCTTACTAAGAGTCGGATAATCGGATAGATAAGAACAAAATACACAAGCTATCCGTTGTGAATCCTGGTCATGGCACCATCAACGCTTTCGTAGTAGTGAGGTGCACACTGAGTAAGAGTGAGTGAGTAAATATATTTTTTTAAATTTAATTTAATTTAATTTAATTTATTTTTTTCAATAATTTCACATAAATTTCGTTAACAATTTACTTTCCTTCAACCAAAAGAAAACGGGCACTAACGATACAGTTTTGTTGGAAACTTGTCCCAACAAAGGTGCGGAATTTTTCACTTTCATTTTTGTACAGTAAATTAAAATTAGTAACAGGTTTTGAGTACCTTTTTGCCGGGGGTGGTCGCCTTACCGGATCCATACCGTGAATAAATCTAAATCAAAGAAAAAAAAATTGTTGAAGGGTGAAATCCTTGTTTTTTTTTGTTGTTCGAAATAAATAAAAGTTCACATGCGTCTTGGCGTCTTGACGATCATCTCTGTAAGCCCTTCCCTTAATGCAACAACCAAATCGTTCATCTGGTTGCGTGGAAGTGTCATAATTATCACTTCTGTATGATTTATTATGTGTTCGGGTGTGTTCCCTTTAGTGCGCGGCCACATGGCCCCACCACATGCTTTTTGAGCTTAGCTTTTGCGTGTGTAGGCGTTAACCTTTTTTTCATTTACGTTGCTTACCCTTGTGACTTCATTGGTATGTTGCGTCGGGCGACAGATGTGACATTAGTTAGGCACAGCTTAAGCATAGTTTTAGAATTTTTTTTTTTTGAAAAATAAATTATTAAAGAAAAAAAAACCTCACCTTCCATACATGAAACACTCTGCAGAACATGCTGTCATTTGGCAACAAAATGTAATCCCAAAAAAAAGCAAGAATGGAAGAGAAGCAAGATAAGACAACTCAAGGTGCCGGTGCAATCTGTCATGATTTGCGCTGCACAAATAATTTCCACTTTGCCACTTCCAACCCCTACCCCCCCTCTACCCCTCCTTTCATCCGTTTAGCATTTATGCCACCAAACGCTGCGGGTGTGAACGAGCTGTCAGTGGCTTAGCATGACGTGGCGCCCGATCGCTTATCCCGACCCTTTCTCTCTCTCTCTCTCTCTCTCTCTCTCTCGCGCCCGCATTCACCCTTGCCAAGGGGGTTTCACCGGGCGCCATTAAAAGTTCACCACACCCGGGCACATACGGCTAACCCTTAGTCGGTAAAATTGAAGAAAAAAAAACACCGACACAAACAACCTTCAGAATGGATTATGTCTCGTTCTAAGCCTACCAGATTGCAACTAGTTCAAGCGGAGGGGGAGGACAGAGCGGAACGGAGTGGAAAGCGGTGGAAATTAAATAAATATAATAAATTCTCAACCACAATCTGGTGGTTGGGGCGCGGGATATTACCACCACCGAAACCGGGATGAGATTTAAGATGACAGCAACCGAACTAAGCACTTCGGATCGAAATAGAAGCCAAAAATTGTTCTGAACAAAAAAAAAAAAGTTTGGTTTTTTTTCGTGTTGTTTGTCGCAGCTTTAACCAGCATGCGTCCCTCGTGTGGGTGGGAAACTGGAAAGATTTTTTTTTTTTGGTTGAAATTGCGTCACTAGAATTGGATCGCTTTTGACTGAAGTTTTCGTGTCCGGAATGACTTTGTTGATTTTTTTCTTCTTCTTCGGATAGTATTCTTTCTATTATCTACAGTACGGAAAATTTAATGATTTTGTGTTAAGTTTGTTGATTTGATATCCTGCTGGAAAAAAAGGAGAAAATGAAACAAATTCTTCGCGAAATAAAATTCTAATTTACTCCAGAACAAAGACTTAAAACACAGAAGCTTTCCAGAATATCTGCAACAATAGATCTTACCTCAGGTTTTTTTTTCCTGAGGCAATGGTCAATCAAGCAGTTGCGATCAGCAACCAGCAACGACACCACATTTAATGAACTGACTCCCGGCGGGTTCGAAAAATCCACCGTAGCGAATGCTACCGGCATTAGAAGCCGGGAATTGCCAACGAGCAGCCCAATGTTGCCAGGTTGATTTTTTTTTCGCGAACCTGATAGAAGAATAGCTGGCGGATAAGAAGATCATGTACATTAAATTCCCCCAAACAAAACCGAAAAAACAAAAATCCATCTTCTCTTGAAGGCTGGAAGGTGGATGATTTTATCGAGCGAGGTGGAACAGGGAAGAGGAAGATTTGAACGCAAGAATAAAAATTGACGAAACTCGGCAAAAGGTGTATACGCGACCTTCCAAAACCTTCGGCAAGTCGATCAGGGAACAGGTTTATTTTTTTTTCTTTAACGGAAAACAGCACTTTCTAATTAAGAAGTGAGAAAGAATAATAATACCGTCACAGGCAAGCGTACGGTGAACCTATAAAAGCAACAAAAAAAAGCTTGGTATGCAAACCACGAACCCACCACTCCCCTGGGGGGGGGGGGGGGGGGGAAGAAAGGGAACCGACCGGGAACGTGACTTACTGCGAGGGCGGTGAGCTCATAATTTGTCATTCACCTCCCGTTCGCTGGCACCAGAAACGTTGGTTTGCTTCTGGAATAAAAAAAAAAGAAAAACCGCTCCCGTACGTTGCTGGAACACCAACCCCCAACCCCCCCCCCCCTCCCCACCAACCTCCCACCCACCCAAATAAAAAACCGGCCTAGAACGAAGATAATGTCCGAAAACGACAACAAACAAAAAAAATACCAAAAACCTGCTTCACCGCCTGCTGGAATGCTGTCAAACCCCAGCAGGCGAACCAAAATGCAGAAGAAATTTTCGGCACACGGACGTGTTTGGAATTGGTTAGAAATGGATGAAAATATATGCCCCATTACATTTCATCGCAATTTTTAACGCCTCCAACACGCCGCCGTACGAGCGGTTTGATTTAATTTGTTTTAAAATCAAAAGACTTCAACGGCAAGCGACGAACCTGCAGTGAGTCTTTTGAATTATTTTTTCTCTTCTCTCTCCTATTATAATTTGCTGCGTACTTTCGTTTGGGGTTCTTTTTTTTGCTCCTGATGCTTGTTCGTTTATTATCCGTTTAAATAAAACTCCCACGTCGTACGGGGGGACAAGCCCTTTTTTTCGCGCACTCCAGAACCCGTTACGCTGCATTTATTCTATGCGCGTATATATTTCTTCGAAATAAAAAACAACACACAACCAAAAAGGGTACACTGAAAAATGTGATACGTGACGAAGGAAATGCCCACTAATGGAAATGCTTTTAAATGTTTCGTGTGAAGCCTCGCTCGGTGTGACAACAGTTTAATCTTCCAGCGAGCGAGCAATAATAGGGGTTATGGTCCAGTGAGCTTGAGACAGATCGCTTCATTCCCGGGGTCGCGTCTGTTGATGATGATTGCGATGAGGGCAGTTAAAATGCTTCTCCGCACGTTTAATCATTACTATTAGCTTTAATAACTTTATTTTGCTGATAAAAAAAGGTACATCATTGCGGTGATAATATAATAAAGTGCACGGTGCTTATGTATATTTCATGTTCATTAAAGAAAAAAACACATTCTAAGCGGTCTTTTGTGTGTGTGTTTTTTTGTATTTTATTTATGAATATAAGTGAAATAGAATAACTGTTTTATTTTCGCATCCAAACAGCTGCATGAAAGTTAATGATGGATTGGGGATATTTTTTCCTCAACTATCTTCACTTACCTTACAAACCCCATTCGATCGTGTATTGCACAAATTCATACGGCTTTTTCCCCTTGTATCAATTAATCAAAACATTGTCCGACCGTGGTTTAGCAACATGACTACCGGATTACTATCCAGCAAATCGTTTCCCCACCAGCATAATGCACCGCACGAAACAAACTCCAAAAACCCCAAAGTTCGAACCACGGTACAAATGCACACACGCCCAATCCGTACCGCAGAAGCGCATCTAAATCAAAGCACCAGCGGACCATTATGCAAATCGCAAAAACGGTGTAGCAAAACAAAGCGGCAGAAAAGAAAACAAACAAAAACCATCGCAAAAAAAACAAGAACGAAAGAAAACAAACAGAGAAAACTGCACCGAAACGCCGACGAAGAAGATGGTTCATTCCAATTAATTTAATGAACCACCCCGGGCCCCCGGGGGATCGATCGGTGGCTTCTCCTGCATAACGGGAAACTGTTAATTCCTGCGGGCCCCCGAATCGGATTTTGAGACAAAACCGTGTATGGCACAGAACCGAACGAAAGCAAAAAAAAATCTGCTACATCACCGACAAAATGTTGAGTGAAAAAAAGAAGAAGGAAAAACAGCGGTGGATTGGAAAATGTAGGTGGCTTACAGCGGTGTACCGAGCGGTTCGTTGCCTGTTGCTCGGCGTAGTCATTTAAATAAATGGTGCGCTGCAAAACGAGCAATGTCTGTTTTGGTCCTTGGCCCGCCAGATGAAACGCTCTGGTGGAAGTTTTTTGAGTATGACCAGATTGGAAGGGAAAGGAGGAGGGGAGAGGGGGGGGGGGGAAGGATGGGAGCATGAGAAGAGAGGAAACATATGATTAATTAAATTCCATCACGTTTCCTTGTGTGCCTCCGGTTACAGAACGGCAAGATGCAGTGTGCTGATTTGCGATTCTAATCAATTTCCTGACTCCCCTTCAGGAGTTCTTGGAGAGTTGAGAGCGGGAAAGGCAGGGTCGTGATAGTCCCGGGTTCTGCTTCGATAGATAAAGCAGTGGGAAAAAGGGGGGGGGGGAGGGGGCGGGGGTGGTAACGGGTAATAAAGAGAGATGCTGTGCATGTTTTGTACCATTGCTCCGTATCTCCGAGTTGACCGATTATGATGACCTCCGGCAGATAATTCGGAGAAGAAATGTTCTTACGATTTGCCTTCCCATAGTCATCGCTGCCCGCGACGGAGGTGAATGCGCAACGGTACAGACACCGAACGCCGTTTGCTTATCTTCTAATAAGACCCTTGCTTCTTTTAACCATCGTGCAAATCGTTGTCGGAGGATATAATGCAAACCCCCTGATAATGATGTCTATGGGCAACGGCATTAATTCGCCAGCAGGAGATCCTCAGGCAAAACTCAAGATGCAAGGTTCGGGATCTTTTTGCCAAGGAAGATTATAGCATAGCGTTACTAGACATCTTCAAGAATAAGAATGCGTTCTAGTCAAATTTCGCCTTAGAATATTGAAATGTGAATTCTTCAAGGAATTTCTTTAATTCTTCAAGGAATTTCTTTAATTCTTCAAGGAATTTCTTTAATTCTTCAAGGAATTTCTTTAATTCTTCAACTAATTTCTTGAATACCTCAAGGAATTTCTTTAATTCTTCAAGGAATTTCTTTAATTCTTCAAGGAATTTCTTTAATTCTTCAAGGAATTTCTTTAATTCTTCAAGGAATTTCTTTAATTCTTCCAAATGACGTCATCATACATCTTTTAAAGTTGAGGATCAGTAGACAGCACAGTTTGGAAGTTGGGCAACTTCCCATTCCTATCGATTTGGTAGCTTCTGTGCTGTCGTTACCGTATTACCATGTTGACAACATCATCTCAGGCAAAAGGTATATTGAGGTATTGCCCTTCGAAAATCAGCCTCCCCTCTCCCCAGGTACACACGCACACGTACATGCATGGTACGTATACAGCTTCATACCGACCGAGGAAGAACAATAGCTCGTTAGGTTTGAGCTCGGCTCAATCATTATTGCATCATAATTAAATTGTACTATCTGCGCCTAGCGCACGGTTTCGCCTTACGGCAGGCTTCGTAACGAAGCCCAAAACCGATGTCTGCGCGCGCTGTACGCGCTTGCCCCTTCAATTGCTTCAATTCCCGTCAAAACCGTAATAATGTACTCGGCGTTGTTCTGCCATCTTTTCGTTTTTGGTGCGTCCTTCGATTCACTGCACGGGAAGCCTGGGGATTGGTCCCAGGGACAGCAAAGATGGAAGAGGCTATTCTATTTGATTACCTCTTTCTGCACACTTACACACAACGAAGGAAAAAAAATACGCTCCCTTCGAATGACCCTCCAGGCATACACACAGTTCCGCACATTTCCCCCGAAGAGGTGGAGGGCAACGGGGAAAAAAGTCCCGATCCCCGGTGCGGTAAGGTGACTCTTGCGCGTCACGGATAAATCGGTCAAACTCTTTCTCCCGGCTCTCCCATTCGGACGAACCCTATTCGCGGTAGTATCCGCGAGGAAAATGGCCCGAACCGTTCGAGTAGCAAATCGTGACGTGATTTTTTCTTTCTCGTTTTGTTTATATACATATTTTCTTCTCAATTCGGTTGATCTGTTCCTTACTTTAGGAATGGGGGAAAACCCTTCATCTTTACTTTACGGGGTCGTCAACCGATCGTTTCGTTGGACAACCAATGTCAGAGGAGTGTTTTTTGTTTTAAAAATGTTGCTATTCAATGCAAGGCCCCACATATCATCAGCTGTCAGACAAAAATGGTGACTAATTCAATTTTATTACCAGTGGAATCGAAAAATGTCACTCTAGTTTTGAGCGATTTTGAATATCAACTATTTTTTTTTTTTGACAACTCTCTGACGAGTTAATGATGTCATTCGACTGTTCTTCCGAATCGATTAACAATCTAAGGTCACACAAAAAGGTGCACCACACAGCTAAACCCCAACATAAATCCGAAGATGCTGAAGATAAGCGGATATGATTGTTGTTGGATTCTCTTCCGTCGTTAGACGAATGTTTCACTGACAGTAGTGACAGACTGAGCAGCAAAATACAAGAAGAAAACAAAAATCAACAGGCTACATTCATCGATCTCCCTCTTCTTGTTGCTTTAGTCTCGTCTGTGTGTGTGTTTTTTTTTACTGCCAGCTCACTCGGGATCGATATGTCAACGATCGACGTCGCCCGGATGACGTGAGCTTTCGGTTCCCATATACCGCACACACATATATGTGCTACGCTTCAATTCTAACGCTTTTCGTCTTTCGGGTCGCTACCTCGATTACCTCAATACCGTTTGATGGATATACTGTATGTATGTGTGTGTGTGTGAGTATTTATGTACTCGGTTACATGAGAATAGAACGCGAACGAGACGTATTGACATTCCATCGGAGGTCAGTCGATTCCCATACCGCCGGAACGGTGCCCATTTCGAAAGACCCGACCATGCCCGAAGGCCGATGACCGATAAAAAAGTAAAGGAAGACCGGCAACAAGCGTCACCTCTTTTGCACCTCTCCTCTCCCCTCCCCCCATTTTATTCGCCCATTTTGCGGGTGGACGTACGTTACCGGTTCGAGACCCGGGGGCGAACTGTCCGATTCGTGAGTACGATAACGTCCATCGATGGGGTTTGGAGGTTCTTTTCATTGTTATTGCTTTCTCCATCCGTGTCCGCTTCATTGCCTCCCGATGCTTCATCGGTAACGGTACAGAAGCATGACTCCGTAGCATGGCTGGCCGGAGGGTTTTTAACGGTGAAGGAACGACAGACAACCAAACCATGGACACCACATAGCTCAAGTTCAGGAATGTATCGATCTGTACGTGGACCTGGTAAATGCGGAAATCGACAAATGCAACATAGTTTGTGATGGATTAAATAAGCACTCGGAAGGTAATATCCCTAACTACCAGAACTGGTAATAATACTTCAATCATTTTCTTCGGAGAATTATTTCTAGAGAGGACTCTCTAGTAATCCTCAAGTAGTTGCGGACACAAGACATTGAGCCTCGAATATCTGGTATTTAATTCCTTCATCAATCTCCTTGATTAACTTGAAGTCTTAAGAGTCTTGAAGTCTTAAAGTATCCGAGTTGTCGAAGTGGACAGTAGATAACTCGGGAACTCTCTGGAATAATTAAGTAACTCTCTGGAATAACTAAGGATCTCTCTGGAATAACTAAGGAACTCTGGTTATCCGCGTTGGTAACCGATTATGTCACTGTTCTATAAACCTTGTTAACATCTCGATAACCTCGGACACACGCAGGACCAATGCGTGTAATCGATGAGTTACCGTGAGCTCATCGTCCCAAGGTTAATGGGTTAGGGAGCTGCGTGACTCAAACGGACCAGACCAGTGTTGACCTAATTTCTTCCCAAAACACACACTCACACATATCCTCAAATATTGCGTGCTCACCAAGCTTGGAGCAGTTTTGCATTCGCGTATGAATCGAAAACATATGAGCCAGTTGTAATAAAAAAAAAACGCAAATAATTAAGATGATAATTTAGATTATTGTATTGCCCACGGTGCGGTACGGTTTCCTGCACGCCATCCAGATTGTTTGATGGAAAGAGTGTAGTTTAATGAGATCGTGCTTAATGTGCTTCGTTTAGCGGTGATAGTAAAAATGCAACACTGCACCATCGAGCCACATACCCATTTTAGTGCCCCCCCCCCCCACCCTCCCACCAGGTCGGGACCTTCGGTGCACGGTCACTGCGGGAGTTTTTGTTTGCATAATTAAAGCAACACCAAATCCATTAATAAGTCCATTGCTGTTCCCTCTTCCTAAGTCAACTGGTGCAGTTCGAGCGTTCGCCTATTTTTTTTCCCACGTCCCTTAAACTCATCAGGCGCGGCGGTGCAGCGAAATGTGTGGCGCGAATTCAATATGGTCGCCTGTGTTTAGCTCATTAGCGGGTGCGACTTAAAGGTTTAAAGCTTTGTCACACTATTAGCAGCTGCGAGCGTCTCCTGCGGATCATATTCACCCTCCGCTTTGGTATATACTAGTGCTAAGGGACGGGCACGGTTTGAACGAAACGAAAACCGGTCAGTTGGTTGGTTTGGGGCTGAGTTACAGGCCAACAACAAGGCGATAATTCTAGCACATTTTTTTCTTCTCTCTTCTGTCACACCAAGCTGCAACCAGTTGAGCACGGTGCAACAGCTGCATTGGTGGTTGTTTTGGTTTTTGCTGCCCTGCGATGATGAAACCGTAGACGCCAGTGGCGGTGTAGTACAGAACGGCGAATGCATTATGCACACCCCTCATAACAGTGCCCGGACGTACCCTGCGGGAATGGAATGGCTGGAGATGGGGATTCGTAAGATCGATGATGGTTGACCGCCGCTAGCAAACGCCTGCTATAGTTTCCAACTCCCTACTGAACTGTTGAACTGCCACACCGGAACGGAAGGCAGGCCGGGGAAGTACCAGCGCCGAAGGTGCCGATCGTGCTGCGATGAAGGTGGCACCTTTGTCTCGTTCGCGCGTTGGTGCGATTTTCAATCAGATTAGATAAGACAACCGGGACACACCGAAGCGCCCCCTGCATGCTTACGAAGCACAGCGTGAAGTTTGCTTTATCTATTTGCCGAGAGTTCGAAACCATGGGGTTGTCCTATTTTGTTTGAACTGCCTGTTTTGGGGGGAGAAGTTTTGTTGGGTGTCGTAGGGCAAAACTTCGTGTTTGAGATTTTATGGAGAAAAGCGCAAAATTAAAGAGAGATCAGATGAAGTTTAAGAATGGTAGAGTAGAGTTCCGAAGTCCCAATATTCTTAGACAAGAGAGATCTTCAAGATCTTGAAAGAATTCTAGTGTCCAGTGTCTAGAAATTAAATAGCAAAAAAAATCACTGAGATCAGATCTTTATCTGCTGCTTTGCTACCACTCCAAATATGCGAACTAGCGCAGTAAATTGTATTTGTCTGCTCTCCAACAGTCGACCTTGTCAATAATCCAGATGTCAGATATTGACGGGAAGTTATTGCATCCGGAAGAGATCTGTTTGAAGTTGGTATAGGCGAGTTCTACTCAATGCAGCAATACCCTAAGGCGAATAGTCTTTCTGAAGTCTTTCCAATCGCTGCCCGGTCTCAGTAATAATGTCCGGAACAAAATCGTAACCTCATCAAATAGAAACTAATATGCTAATGAGCAAAACACCTCGTCCACTACGCCCTTGCGTCTCCAACAATAACCCCGTACGGTGCAGATACACCGAAGTTACCGCTTGGGCCGTCGGGACGAACCGAAGAACCATTCCATTTGCATTAGCCATTTATCTCGAGCGTTACATTTAATTGACAGTTTGGCAGACAGAAGACCTCCATTGCAAAACACGGCGGTCGACGACGGAGATCGCGGCCTGGTGCGCCTCTCATTATTCACTCACACGGTGGCGTCCACCATCGCCGTACTACAAAGCTACTTTCCGAACGAATCAAATCACTGGTGAAACTTTACAGCAGAAGAAAAAAAAACCGTACTAATAAAGTGGAACCATACCGCAACCGCAACAGTGACATGGCTGCAATTGCAAATGTTAAATCTTCCTCACATACCCCCCTCCCCTACCGATCTTCACCGGCATGTGTAAGCTTCGTCCTGTTTTTCGGATCGAAAGTTGTCGCACAATTATTCACGTTTGCTGTTGTAACGATTATTGATCGGTGTTTAATGTGAAGCACTCACGCGGTAAGCCGCGGCAAGAAACAGTCGGGATGGGACCCATTTTCGTTCCGAATTTGCAGTTCGGACAGCTTAAAGCATTGCATTGTGCAATGTTCGTGTGTTTGCACACCTACCGCTTCATCGCAATCGTAGCAGCTGTCACTTTGGATTTGGAGCTGCGAACCAGCCAAGACAAAACGTGTTAAGTTGCTGGGCTTGTCCATTGCACATGACGACTTTCGGGAGAGGTTAAGCAATGTGTGCGGTCGGTCAGCTTTACGATCAGATACGATCAGCGATTCCTCCGATGGCCGTGTGCTCGATCAGCTGGAAGACAACCGGGACCGTACGGTTTCGTTATCGGTGTTGCCTCCCACAACTATTATGACGCACCGTTTGCAAAATTACCGACAAGATACATATTACTTTTATTAGCAGCACTTTTCAAAACCATTCGATTCAATGTAAGTGTTGAAGATATTTTGCATTCACCCTCTGCAAGGACGGCAACTCATGAACATTATACAACGATATTAAATTAAAAGATGTAAACACAGTGAGCGAAATGTATTATTCTTGTTAACGATGGAAGCAAATAGTTTTTGATCATTTTGAGGAGGTTCTCAAACCTCGGATGGTATTGAAAAAGTTGAAATATACTCTCCTCCTAGATGTCACCTTGGATTAGTGAGAAGGATGCTTATACTACCAATCACATACTCACGTCAATAATCCACCGAAAGGAAACCAGACACAGCACTATTTCTGAAGTATTGTCTGAGTTCTCAGCAGTCGTCAGAGCTCTCAACTACTACGATGTATACGCTGCTGCTCTCTTCTAGTACTAATATCCCGATGTACTACTATCACGTATACGTCTAAATGTAAATAGACCAACACAAAGACATCGACAGTTAGTACAATACGTTGAACTTAGAAACACACTTCAAGGATCTGGTGATCCTATCTCCTCTATGTCTAGGCTATTCAAGAATTCATTCGAGCTCTTCGATATTTACGATATGTCTACCTGTTCCTCAGAAGAGTATCAGCTAAATTCAAATTACAGCTTACGTTAAATGTTACATATTTATAATTATTTCCTAAATTTAGTTCATGACTAGAAATGTAATATCCTCAAAATTCTATTTCTTCCCAAACCCAACCCAGCCATATAAAGATGTCGTGTGACGGAGTAACGTACGAGGATGCGTACAGCAGTACCAGCGGGAGAAGAAAACGATCATGCACGAATAGGTTCCCGCTTACCCTAGCCCTGCTGGCACTCGTGTCGTGTTGGCCCGAGGCAGCTGGGCTAGATCCCAAGTTCGATCCATCCACCCGAATGCGGCTGGTGCTGGTACCAGCCGATGCAACCGTCGGTTCCGTCATCTATCGGTTGCGTGCTTCCGACGAGGAGTTTGAATATCCGCTACAGTTTGAGCTAGTCGGTAAGTACCATCGCATCGGGAGGGTATATCAACTGTGTTCAATCAAATCTAACCGTATGCTCCGGTTGTTCTACACTACAGGTGATGCGTCATCATCGACGGTACAGATTGAAACGCTACCGTGCACCAAGTTCAACTCCATCTGCCAGGCGAATGTGATACTGACGCGTCGGCTCGAACCGGGCCGGTACTATGACTTCCAGGTGTCGGTAAAGGACACCAAGGGCGGTATGTCCGTGCAGAGCTGTTCAATTACTGCCACCAACTTTACCACGCCGCATGATATTATTTTCCCGCACAAAGCGGGTATCATCATGGTTCCAGAGGTAAGTTTCCAGCTCGTAAATGAATGCAAAAGCAGATTAATACTATCCATATCATCTTTGGTTTGGTTTTTTGTTAAGTAATTACCAGTTGTAACAAACAAATATTGTTACTTAACCTCAAAAACATTTGTTTTAAATGTATCGAAGCTCTGAGCAGTAGCATGCCCTTTACAAAAATAAAATCAAGAACAGCTGTTCAAAATTCTAACACAACAATAGTATAGGAGAAATATTTCGATTTGGAATACGATCTGCTTCTACATCAGCAGCGAGACTTATCATCGTGAGACTTAAATTACCCTCCAACAACCGCAAGAAGTAGCTAACCGCAAACACTCAGCACTAGATCATCAATTCCCAAAAACCCTGCGGACATTCAATGCCGGAAGGAATAAAACGCAAAACAATGCATCGTTTTGTGCCGATCCATTTATCATCGTTTCCGACCAAAAGCCACACTATTACTTTGGAGTGTGCAATAGGTCGGGATGATATGTACAGAGAGGCCCAACCACTATACAGCGAGATCGGCTCCATGTATGGAGTGACCGCATCGTATCTCACGAGTTTTGCCGCGAGTGCAAAATCGCCCCATTTACCAAGGGTTTTTTTATTGGCTTCTTCACATCCCGGTTAGATGGCGCTATTATATAATAAGCCCTGAAGTATGAGGAATCTAATTAACCTATATTTACGATTCTTGATTTGCGGCCAGCTGGATATAGCAAATTGTTTAATGTACGATAATGACAATTGCAAGATCGTCTGAATCGTCTAAGCAAACGCCTAGAGCCATCTGCCTGCTACGTACTGAATGGTGAATGGTGCTAAAGTAGTGTTCATACTATAAACACCTTGAGCTAAACCTTGGGCAGATCTTGTAAGGTGAAATTACTAAGGTCCCTACTTGGCTGTGTAACAGAAAACGTTCTAAAATCTAAAAACTGTTTATATAGTAAGCAAAAACGTGCAACTAATTAGCTATATGTCTATTCAATATATCTCATTTTAGGATGCTAAAAAAGGAACAGAGTTAGACTACGTCCTGTCGAACAAAAACCCCTTATTTCAGAAACCTGTCTATCTGGAACTCTGGGTAAGTAAAACATATGCAATTTCAAATCTTAACTATCTTGCTTATATTGTTTCTATCTTCCTTTCTCATCCAGGGATCACCGCTGTTTGGCATTCGGCAAAAGTTTATATCACCTGAAACAGCCGAAGGTACCATCTTTCTGCTTGGTCAGCTAGACTTTGAAAAGCAAGCGATGTATCATCTGACGGTGCTGGCAAACGTAAGTAGTACTGGAGCGTGTGGATTCTTAAGCTCAGCTGCTTCATCTACAACTATAAATGTTTTTTTTTTTGCTCTATTGAAGGATGCGTACGCAGAACCTGGTCAGGATACGCGGAACATTGCCGGGCTGGAGGTGGTAGTGATCGTAGAGGACGTGCAGGATGTACCACCTGTGTTCACGGTAGCACCACCGGTTACTCGTCTTCCGGCCGGACTTATACCCGGCGACAAGGTAAGTGACTTGCCGTGCCGTTGTAAAGCGATCTTCGTTTAACGCTGGTCTTGGGATTTTGTTTCCACAGGTTCTACAGGTACACGCTGAAGATGGCGATAAGGGCGTACCGCGTGAGATACGATACGGATTAGTATCCGAAGGTAACCCGTTTACGTCGTTTTTTGACATCAACGAAACGAGCGGTAAGTGATGGCATAGCGCTTGGGGAGTAACACCTGCTAGATGGTTGACGACTTCTTCCCAATACTTCCAGGTGAAATATCGCTACTCCGACCACTGGACGATATACTCGCACTGACGCACGCCGGTGATCCAGTACTGCTGACTGTGATTGCGGAAGAGGTTAAGGTGAGCCGAGATGAACCGCCTGCGATGGCAACTACAGTGCAGCTAGCATTCTTCCTACCCGAACGCAGTAACTCACCGCCATATTTCGAGAATGACCAGTAAGTGATGAAAATGCCTAAGTTTTAACTTCAGAACCAATGATAAAAACATGTTTGTTTCTCTTTTTTTCCCCCAGCTATGTCGCACGGCTAGAAGAGAATGCCGCACCGGGTACAGTGCTAGCATTTACTGATCCGTACACACCGCGCGTCATGGATGACGATGCCGGTAAAAATGGCGTTTTCTCGTTGACGCTGCTCGGCAACAATGGTACGTTCGAGATTTCGCCGAACGTTGCCGAAGGGCATGCAAACTTCGTCGTGCGCGTCCGGGATAATACACGGCTCGATTACGAGACCGCCACCTACGTGCACTTTCAAATACTTGCCCAGGAGCTCGGTCCCGCCACGAACCTGTCGACATTGGTGAACGTCACCGTGTACCTTGCGGATGTTAACGACAATGCACCGGTGTTTGAGCAGAACGACTACATTGTGGATTTGCCGGAGAACATGACGGCGGGCACACGGGTTGTGCAGGTACATGCGACGGACGTTGATACGGCCGGGCTCGGTGGTCGTGTGCGATATACGCAGATCCTTGGTCCACATAACACGTCGCTTAATCTAGATCCGGCATCCGGCGTGGTGACGGTGGCGATCAATAACCACGGGTTTGACCGTGAGGCAATGCCCGAGTACCATCTGTACGTGGAGGCACGGGATGACGACGGTATCGGTAACCGAGCCCAGGTCCCGCTCGTTATACGACTGATCGACGTTAACGATGAAACGCCCACGTTCGAGAAGTCTCTGTACGAGTTCATTCTGGCGGCGGATTTGCGAAACTTTACCGTGCCTGCGTTTATCCATGCGACGGACGGGGATGCTGAAGCACCAAACAACGAGGTACGGTATGAGCTTATCTACGGCAACTACGAGAACAAGTTCTTCCTGCATCCGATTACCGGTGAGCTAAAGCTGAATGCACCGCTCGTACCACGCTCCGGTGCTCAGTCGACGGTCGGTGGTTTGCGTCGCCGTCGCCGTCAAGCGGTTGGTGGTGTGCCACCGAATCTAGCTTCCACTGCCATCACTAGTCAACAGCAGCAACAGCAGCAGAAAGAGTCGGACGTGTTCGTGCTGACGGCACGTGCCTTTGATCTGGGCGTACCGGTACGGTACTCTACCGCGACGATACGCGTCTATCCACCGGAAAGCCGAACCCGTACGGTCACATTCATCGTACCGGGTAGTGATCCGGATCGTAAGAAGGTACAGGACACGCTTGCCGACATTACCGGGGGACGTGTCATCATACAGGAGGTGCGTCCGTATCGTACCGGGGATGGAGGCATTCCAACAGATCTTATCGGTGGAGGTGGTGGTGGCAGTGGAGCAGGTACGGAACGTTCCGTAGTGATCGCAACGATTCTTTACGATGCTGACTCGGTTGTCGACATTGCGAAGATTCAGCAACGTCTATCCATTAACGGCACGGTGACAAACATCATCAGCCAGGAGGAACGTAGTGCTGTAAGTAAAACCAAACCTCAAGTACATTTGAAGCGGGAAATTGTTTGCATACTAACCGGTCTTTATTTATCGATTTAGATTCTCTACAAGGCCGAAAACCGTGTGCTGTTCTGGTTGCTCATCTTTCTCGCGATACTGCTAGCACTCGGCATCCTGACACTCTTACTCTGCTGCATCTGTCCAAGGTGTCCGCTCAACGCCACCAACCGGTAAGTTGGGGTTTTTTTGGTTTCCTTGTTTTGCATTTGTTTTTTCCCCCATTTGTTTGCCCATATCATCATCAAACTCCTCATTTGGTCCTACACGTACCCCACACGTACTATCTCTACAAACACAGCATCCTTTACATGCGCTCTCTTACCACTACTCTGAAGCAACCGATATGATCTTTCAATTCCTATAAACACATACACAATATCCACACTTTTTTTCTTTTTTTTTGCCCTTTCGGGAGCTATTTCTTATCCAATGGTTACAATACAACTCCATAAATATAAACGATACAAGGCTTTCAAGCTAGTGTGGTAAAGTTTTCAAGCTAAAGTTCTCCTTTATCGAGCTTTTGCAAAGATTAATTTAATTCTTTTAAAATAATTAATAATTTATTAGTTGATTATTTTGTTTTCCTCAAAATACCTCAGTTCCAACTTTATCACTTGAGCTTGAAAATCCTTGGAAATACTTTCACACGCACACACTACACCATACACTATCTGCTTATCGTACGATCGGTTCCTTTGCTGATGTCGAAAGCGCTATGAAATGGATGGAGGGCATTTGTTATCCTGATAGTTTGCTTGTTTGGTTTGTTTCTCTTTTGGTTTGTTTTGTTTTTTATGTTAATGTATTGTGTGTTTTGTATTCTGTAGTTTATGTTGTTTGATTGTTTTCTGTTGTTAGTAGGCCAGTGGGATTTGTTTTTATTATATCTCTGTGTTGCTTACTTTGTTTATCCTGTTTTCACCTTTTTGTTGTTTGTTTTTTCCTTACCAGTATTTTGTCTTTGCATGTATTTATTTGTTTTTATTTATTTCTTTTTGGTATGCGTAAGCAATACAATATGAGTTTCTGTTTTTTTGGCCCATTTATAAAATGGTGTTACCTGTTTCGAGATACAGAAAAAATACTGACGATACTATCACACTACATTACCACTACTTTTATTACTAGCGCTACTATTACTACTACTATTACTTAAGTACCAATTAGTACTAGTATCATTCTAACTGCTAGGGCTGCAACTACTAACCCCCATTAACCCTCTATCTCTCTGATTCGGTCACATTACAAGACACATTACAAGTGTTTACATCAAGCGGGAAATGTCGCTATAGCCTTCCGATTTCGCAACAATCGCTTCTGTTTTCAATCCATCTTTTCCTTCCCCCTTTTCACATGGGAACTACAACAGATTGTGTTCGCTAACTACCATCTCTAAAAAAAAATCGTTACGCAATATCACGTTCACAGCGCCATTTTTATCACAACCACACCTAAAAAAAATACAAAAATTATTTCTTGGTGGGGCGAAAATGCTCTCATCTCAACGTTTACCAGCAGCATCATCACTGACTAAAACAATAATATGTTATATTTTTCGCATTCTCTCTTTCTCTCTCTCTCTCTCTTTCTCTCACTCTCTGTTTCTCTTTCATCAACCCCTATTTTATCTCTTTTCCCTTTTCTTTCTCTCTTGCCCTTTCCCTCTTTATGTATTTCCTTTTCTCTCTCTATATATACCATCTTTTGGTTTGTTTTTCTCAGAAAAAGAATACTTCGCGTGAATAATATCGAAGATGATGTACATCTTGTTCATAGAAAGCAAGGACTTGGAAAGCAATCCAAATCTGTGCAGGTAGATTTCGTGTTTCCCATCCGCCCTTAGCATACCAGACATCCTTCGCAGCCTTTTTTACACCCCATCCCAGTTGTTGATCCTCATCATCACACACACTCAAACTGCTTCCTGTGCACTGTACGGGAAACCCTGCACAACAGTTGTGCCAGCATGCAACTACTACTAGTTTGAGGCAGAATTAGTAGTTGATTTGGCGAACTGTTTTGTTGTTGTTTTTTTTATTTTTGCGCACTTCATTATCACTTTAATGCACCACAGTGCACAGCACAACACACCCACACGCACATACACAATTAACGCACGGTTTGTTGTTTTTGTTTTTGGTTTGTTCCCGTTTGGGGTGGCGCGTTATCCCATTACGCTTTGTGTTTGTTGTGTTGTTATACGTTAAAAGGGCACGCTAATCGGATTCCCGCCGGAAGCTACCGGATAAATGCACCTTCACACTGTTAACTGTAACCATAACCGGACGAACATAGCTTACTATGCACACGACTACGGGGCAATTTGGCTTTGCCGTGTTCGCAGCGACAGGGCGATAGCCTGCTACGCATCGCGTAACGTTACTTAGAGTTAGAGCGTTACTACAGAGTACTACAAGTCTACACATACTTATACATTCCTGTAGAAGTTGCTTTACCGTTTTGTAAGCGTGTATCAACTAGGTTGATTGTTCGCATTGTTAAATTGCTCACCTTGCTTTGATTTTTTTATTAGGAGAAGTATTGTTCGGTGTCGTTTGCGTGACATGACCAACTTTCCCCTGCGTACTATACATATTCATCATATTAATGACAATTAAAAGTGAATGTTTTAATGAATGTAGGTGTCAAAAGAGGATGTGCAAAACGTCAAAATGATTTCTATAAATGAGATATAGTTTACTCGATAGATGCCTTGCAATACTAACACATAAAGAGAGCAGCTTAGTGTCTTTATGTACGGAAGGATACGATTACTACCTGCTGCCATATTGCAAAACAGTTCAAGTAAATGAAGAAGAAACATTCGGCAACATTAGCTACAAAATCGAAACAACTAAATGCCCGAAACAATTATGCATGATTTTTTGTACAATGTGTGTGCGTGTGTGTGTTTGTGTTTAGTACATTATATACTTCTTCCTTCTTATTTTATCCTCCCACACCATACCTGTAATCCTGTAATTTTACATTTACATTTGTATATCCTTCACATTCATGAGCAATCGCGAAACGAATCGTATATTCATTCCAAAATTAAATTAACTTTTTTTTTATTTATTGTTTTTTTTTTCTCTCTATTTTTGTTTCTACTCTTATTTTCTCTTTCTTTCTTTTTTTCATCTGTTTTTCCCCCTTTTTTCCCGATCCTTATTTTCTTTTCCATGTTTCTTGCTATTTCTTTTCCAAACTTTCATCAATCCATCCTCGTTTTTGGCACAAACTCCCGGTCGCAATGTTTTTTTTTTTGCAAATGTAATCATTTGTGTGTTTTCTTTCGTTTCCACGTTCGATTTTCCAATCCTTTTTTTATATCCATATTTCGTCCCAATTCCATTTCCATCCGAATCGCACTGTAAATGATTAAAATTGATTATATTCCTATTCTCCCACCCACCGTTAAAATGTCGTATTATGCAAAATTGCAACCTTTACAAAAAAAAATATTTTTCTAAAATTGAAAAAAAATCACACATACACACACCACTCAAACTCGCAAAACCCAAATTTTTGCGCAATTTTTCTCGCCCGCCAAAATGGCCTTTCATTCATTGTCGTCACCATCTGCCTCACCTCCTGCCTCACCATAATCACCCATAAACTCATCAACCGGTACGGTACGATGATGTCCGGTGTACACACACACACCAAAAAAAAAAACGAAAAACCACCGCGCATACCCTGCAGGTCGCCGAATGGATGGGACGGCGAGAAGCCTGGTCAGCAGCGAATCGATCGACCGATTCCCGTACCAAGCCGACGCATTGGGAGTACCGAGGACGGCGCGACATTGGCAAAGGCACACTAGCGGCTGGCACCGGGGACGACGGGGGGGACGAGCGGGATGGCAATCCGGATAACCACGGAGATGATAGCGGCAACGACGGCAATGAACGGAAGCGGGCGAACGATGGCGGGAAGCTAGAGAAGCATACGGTTAAAATTAGGTCAGTAATGGCGGCCAGTTTTGGTTTGGTTTTGTTTTTTTTTGTTGTGGTTCCATTGAACTTAAAAACGGCGGAAAAGCAGGATTGGCTAAAGAGAAAAGTGAGTGGGTGGAAGATAAAATATTTAGGTGTGGTTTCCCATCACATGCAACAGTTAGTATCCTTAATTCCTTCATTCCTACATACAGTATAGGTTTAAACAATCAAGATATATAAGAAAATAGTGAGTGAAAAGAGAGAGATAGAGAGGCTAAAAAAAAAGAGAAAGGAAGATGGTACTACTTGAAGGTTTAGTTACGGTTTAGTAGTGGTTAGAGCACATTTTTCTAATGTGACATATTTTTGTGATGGCGCGATTGCGTTTAGTATAAGTTACTTAGTACGTCAAGAATATTGGGGAATGGTCGCTTTCGCTTTTTGGCTTTTAACCTGCTCCATGTGGCCTTACTTTCAACATGCCATAAAAAATCGATGGACAAAGAGAGAAAAAGAGAGAAAGAAAAGCGTGAGAGATAGAGAGAAAGAGAGTGTTTAGGATAAAGAATGTATTTAGTAGTAATTAGTAGTTATTTTGTTTCGCTTTCGCGAAAAACGTATTGTGACAAACTTTTTTTTTTGCTTAGTATGCTTCCGTTTTTGCGGAAGAGGGTCTTGCTAGACATCAAATCGTGCCGCCTCTTCTTCCTTTCCTACGTCTTATGTTTCCCTAACTGACACAAGATTGATTGGAAATTTCGGACGCCCTTCACGTGCTCAACCAAGTAAATGAAGTTACTGTTAGATCTAGCTGGTGAAGTAGTGGTTTCGTAGTGTAGAATGAGTGGTTGTAAAAAAGGCCAATCCTATGTATGTACCGTAAAAAAAGAACACAAAATATTCCCTGAATTTTAACCTCTAGAATACAACAGTTCGATGTGTCGACTGGTAGTTAAGGCTAAACGATCACTAATCATGATGTGTTGTGATGATACCTTTTGCAGAAGCGATATGAAGAATAAATCGACCAAGGACGACTCACACATGCACCGGTCGCGCACGAATCTGCTCAATGCCGACCGGGACATGTACGTGGAGGACGTGGATGAGCACGATCCCGAGTACCAGTCGCTGAAGCGCATCCACCATCATCACCATCATCATCACGGTGGTGCCGGCAATGGTGGCAAACCGGCGGCCGACGATGTGCTGCCGATCGACGACGATTCGATGCGCCGGCATGAGATGGACCGTGGCAGCGATCTCAACTACGAACGGCGCGGCAGCTTTAAACGACAAGGACATGCGGTAAGACGCGTGCGGTGGATCCTCCCAGTAAGGCAACGTTGCTCACGTGTGTATTCTTTCTTACTTTTAGGCGGCTCCACAGCTCGTCGCACACGGTGACGATATTGAGCCGCGCGATCAGTACTTCATCAAGGATGGCAATGCGGAGATCCTGCGATTGATAACGCGCGGACGGAACGAGGAGGAAAATATCTACGTCAACATACCACAGCAGCAGCAACAGCGCCCCGGTGCTACTAACCAGCCGCAGTACATTATGGTGGATAACGGTGGAAAGGAGATCCTGATGCGGCGGTACATCGAGGAGCAAGCGAACGGGAAGCAGATCATCCGGGAACACTACCAGCTGCTGCCCGGTACCACCTTTATTCAGACCATCCCGAATGAGGTGCCTGTACGGCGGGGTGAACACGTGACGGAGGTGAAAATCGGTGCAGCACAGGCCGGTCGAAGCAAGATGGGTGAGCAGGGTGAAACCGAGGAAGGTGGACGGTTGAAACCGGCCGTATCGACCCACTCGCTGATGCACCAAGAGCTGGAACATTCGCTCAAACAACAGAATGCACTGCTGCGGCAGATACTGCTCGAGAAGGAGAAGCTCGAGGAACGGTACAACCAGTATGAGCAGGCACTCGAGACGCAGAGCTTACCGTGTCAGTCGATGGCGGTGGTGGTGGCAGCTACCCAGACCGACTGTGATACCGGCACACAGACCGATCCGGTGCGGGGCGGTGGGATTGGTGGGCTCGGTAGACGACGAACCAAAAGCGAAAACGATGACTCACTGTCGGAGGATGAGTACGAGTACGTCCGGTACAGCCCACCGGACAGTCCGGACGGTGTGTACTTAATCAAGCGCCGCCGACACCGCAAAAAGACGAAGCACCGGGCAGGGAAGGGTAGCTTTAGTGGGGAGTACAGTGGCGGTGAGTCGACCGGCGATCGGAAGTCCAACCGGCGCATCATTGTGGTGGAATCGGTCAAGCGCAAGATCCGCACACCAATCCAGGAGGAGGACGATGAGCTGGTGCACCACGGGCAGCAGCATGGCCGTGATCACCATGGGCAGGGCGGTCATCGCCGTGGTGGACAGGAAACGCGCACCAGTATTTTACGCCGCAAGCGCAACGAAGAGTTGTCGCGTGGCAGCAACAGTGGGAATGGTCACGGTAGTACTAGCAATGGCAAGGATCAGCGACTCAAGCGTGACGTATTGATGGAGATTTCGGATTCACTACACGGTGAACAGTCTCGTGGTGGAGGAAGGCGCAACAATGGGGTCGGCGGTGGTGGTGGTGGAGAAAACCGTCGCAAAAAGGTGTACCGCAAGAACGTCAAGTACTACGAAGATTCGGACGGTTCGGAAAAGGAAGTCGTCGTGCAGAAGAACTACTTCTCGGCGGACAGCTTAGACGAGATCACGTCGGACGTAGAAGACTATCGATACTCCGTAACGAAAACGTCGAAATCGGTTACCGTCTCACCGAAGGCATCAGTCGAGCAGCGTATATCGCGCCGGGACGACAAAACGGAAACGACCACCACCCGCATCCGTCTCACGACCTCCGAGTCACCGAGCCGACGTCAGTCGAACGGTTCGACCGGACCGGCCGCACCACCCCCGAAAGGACCGGCCCCAAAACCGCCCCGGATGAGCAAATCGCTCTCGAAGGAGGAAGGCCTCAACGAGCCAACGGGTGAACAGCACGCGGTCAACCCAAAGTACATGGACTGGTACTACAACCTTGGGAAGGATTCTGATTCGCTCGAAAAGCGTGAAAATCGTAAGCGGCAGGACGCGCAACCGGCCGTTGGTACAACAACGCTCACCACTACCACAACCAGCTCCACCACAACCATCACGACGGGCGGTAGCCGGAAAAAGCCGGACGCGGAAGCGGGTGCGAAGGGTAAGCCGGAACCGGCTCCACGTACCAGCCCACCGAAGGAAGCTCGACTGCTCAAGGAAGACATCCAGCACGCGCGAAAGGTCGCTCAATCTCAACAGCAGCAGCAGCAGCAGCAACATCCCGGCTCGGAAGCGGGAAACAGTCATCCACTGCTGCAGCATTCCGAGCACCGGTTTGAGGCAGAGTACGGTACGGGACCACAAGTACCCGCGCCACCGGACAAGCTGCCACACTACCTCTACCCGGAAACGCCGCCGATCGTTAGTCGCGACAACAAGGTGCAGATCAAGATCGTCGACTCATCCGCAGCATCGACCGGTCCACCACCACAAACTGCAGCGAAACCGGCCGTGAGTGGTAGCACCAAAGCAACCGGGACGAACGCAAAAACGCTCAACGTGTCCACGCTGGAAGACGATCACGATTCGGGCATCGCGATGAACTCACTGCTCCACACCAAGGGCAAACGAAACAAGATAGCGGACAAGAAGAGTATCTTCACCATCGCGTATGACGATGTGCGGATCCGGCAGATTCGGTCGGAGAGTGATACACCACCGTTCTCCTAACGGCGGGCGGGTAGCCTCCGGCAGCGATCCAGACGACGCCAGCGTACACCATCGCGCACTGGCCGACTAACCAAACGGTCGAGCGACTAGAAGCTGTGGCGCCCCAGGTTTAGCTCTCCACCGGAGGCAGCAGCTGTAGGAGGTGGTAGTAGCAGTAGCAGTAGTACAAAGCGGTGCCGGTTTTGGCCATGAAATACATACAGATACACCTTTTTCAACTGCCATATAGTAGTGTTCCGGCCCCTCAGCTATCGATAGCAGTAGCAAACAGCAGCAGCAGTAGCTAACAGTAGTGATAGTATTTAGTAGGTAATAGCAATTGGACGCTGTTCGTTTGAACGAGAATGGAAGTGAGAGAAGTCACACACGCCCGTAACGAGATTGTTGTTTCGATCACAATAAGCAGATTTGTTTTGTTAAGTTAGCTGCTTTGAGTCGCTGTCTCGCCGGTGCACTGATGATGCGCACCCGCATGCGTACAAAGTGCAGCCTTCCAGGTCGTACTTAGGTTAAGCTTCTTTCACGTCCCTCCCCGGGAGCTTATGTATAGTCGAGAGATCCATATCGATGTCTAACATTTAAGCGTACGAAACGATTTTTAATTGGTACCATCCTTACCTATCACCCGGTATACAGTTCGTCTTTCGTTGCGTTCCTTATGTGTCCTTACCTTGTAAAAATAGGGAATTTAGATGTGTACATTTGTTTGCTTTTTAGTGGCTTAGTTACTTCAATGTACTGTTCCTCACCAAATTGGAAATGCTCGATAGTGTGACTAGGCTGCACACCGAACAGGTTCGTTAACTCTAGGGTATGAAGAAAGGAAATAAATTGCCATAGGAAGTATATGCCCCTTTGCCGGGTGCATTTTAAAGTGCGGACATCCCCCAAAAACTGTAAATAGACAAAGTCGGTATGTTGTGCGCATGCGAGTGTGTGTACGGTGCTTTGGTTGGTAGTAGGAAAAACTTATGTTAGGTCCGGTTCCACTGTTTATATAGAAAAACAAGACAAGCAGTTCAATATGTATAGGACATACAGTTCCGACGTTAGGCATGAATTGGAAAATAGGTAAGCAAAGTATGTTACAGTTACTATTTTAATTTGCCGTAAGCAGCATACAGTAAACAGAAACAAAAGGAAGCAAATGCATTTCGTGCACTTAAGTTGGGATGAAGCTTTTCGAATGTTCCAAACATGATTTCTTCCAATAAGGGCGGGGTGGAATATAGCGTGCCGGCTGGATGAAGGATGAGGTATTATAATTTAAGTACAACACAATAGACAACAGTAGCAAAACAACAAAAAAAAGCAGAAAAAAGAATCGTAGATACTTTTCAACTAGGATTACTACTTCCTCAATTGCAATCAGTAAAGCAAAAGGCAACCTGTGCTACTGTGGGGGACGGTAAGAGTATCTGGTCTCTTATGTGGGCTTGCGAAACATTTGTTGTAGGGAACTGTGACGATGACGAACGAGTGTAATAGAACTAGTTTTATGGAAAGCGTTATGCAATGAAGGCATAACCTAGGGAGAATGAATGCGTAAACTATGAATAAAGAGAACTCTCTATTTTTTACACAAATTACAATTACAAACAAAATAAACAATTGGTAAATTTGGAATAGTAAAAACTGAAACGAAAGAATGAAACTAACTATGGTACTAACTCCTTTGCAAGAAAAATGCAAGATATATTTTATTTACGAGAATTGAATTGGAAACAGGACTTTCGATGGGTTGCTATAAAAGCCTTGAAGGACTACAAGGCCTTTTGCTACTGCTTCGGAAGGACTAAAGGGACGTGGGTCACCACAAGTATGGTTCTCCCACGGCGTTCCTTTCGGAGTAGAGCTGGCAACAGTGACGCGGTGCTAACGGTAGGTGGATCTCAGGTAGGTGGGTCAGAGGGCCTCCAAGAACGGAAATGGGAATAAATGTTGTTAGTAGAAGAAAGCCTTTCTTCTAGCCACGGCGGTATGGAAAATGTGGCCAATTTTCAAATTAATTCATTGCCACATGATTGAACCACGTTTACATACTAATCACAACAATATTGTTTTATAATATTTAAAACTCTGTATATGCCTACATTTTTCTTGCCATAAATGTAATAACGCCTTTAAGAGGAGAGGAGAGGAGAGGAGAGGAGACGAGGGTAGCAAAGAGTTGCAATTACGAGGCTTTTTTCATTCGACTCTCATGCAGGAGCGAAGACTGTGTGTGAAAGAGTGAGATGCAAGAGATACGATCGGGCGGCCGCTTCGGCAATTGTCGTTGTGCGGGTGCGTCGTGATAACGAAGCACGAAGAGATAAGGCGAAATTGTGATCAGTAGCGATCGGTCAGCAATAGGATAAAGTTATGCAAGAAAAGCACGCGGTACATTGACAATTTAGCAAAGCGTTGGTTTTTTGTGATATCCTTTCTTTGATTATATAAAGAATGATTAAAATATAAATATCAATTTGGGTGATTATAGTAAATTAAATAGTGAACATTTGTTCGTGGTCAAATTATTGCCAGCGTCGGGCTTGTGGCAGCGTCAGCTCTACGTGAAACTTGTCACCAAGTGTAAGTGAAAAAGAATGCCATTGTTTAGAAGAAAAAAGGCCCAAAAATCATAAACAGTATTGTTTTTCTAAAGTAAATGCAAAATATTATTTGCTCATTGCATTTTAAATCGATTTGATCTTCCTTTTTGTAAGGAAAAGATTGTGCAAAGCGTGAAAAAACGATTGCAAATAGTGAAAGACGCTTAGAGTGCGTTTACCTTTTGTATGAACTCTTTTGTGATTGACTAATCCTCCATTGCAGTTTCGGAGCTAACGGTATCGGGTTACGTCGTGGGTTCGTGGCGATAACACGATTTGTTCTATCTTGCGTTATTTGTTATCGTTGTGTGTGAGAGTAAGGAAATTTAAAATCAAGTGCGTGATTATGAAAATGCAAATTACTTGCATTTGTGTGAAGTGAAGTGAAATTTGTCAACGAGTGGTTGGTACAAATCAGCAAAGTTTTGATTGTTTTTTTTTTTGGTGAATAAAAAGTTATGTGTATTTTCTCAATAAGCTTCCTGCTTATTGCATGAAATTGTGTAATTTAAAATGTGGCCATTTTAGGCAAAAATTGTGTTTTAATTTTGCCAAATCGCCATTTTAGTGCCAATGTAAAAAAAAATGCGTTAAAAAAATGAAAGTTTTAGTTGTTTTTGGGTGGAAAAAAAAATTGTTCCTTTCCGAATGAGCTTCCTGCTTATTGCGTGAATTTGTACATCGAAAAATGTGGCCATTCTAGGCGAGTGTTTTAAATGTGCCAAAGCGCCATTTAAGTGCTTTTGTGCACAGAAACAAATGGAAGTTTTAGTTATTTTTGGGTGAAAAAAAAAGTTATGTTCATTTCCCAATGAGCTTGGCTGGTTATTGCGTGAATTGCGTTTAAATGCATTTTAAATGTGTTTTAAATGTGCCAAAGCACACTGAAGTGTAAATATGATTTTTTGCCAAAAAAAAAGTGTTGGTTTTTTTTGGTTCCAAAACTCCTATCAAACTATATCGTTTACACGGGTAAGTAAACAACATTCGATCAGAATTATTTTTACTAAAACCAATTGGTGGAGGACAGTTTCTAGCAGCCTTGAACTTATAATATCAGGCGGCAATGTAAAATGGCATGTGTTTTCATGTAAGGTTTAAAAAAACAAAACGTTTTTACCTTAAAGCCCAAGTAGATGTTCTCAATAGCTGTTCCGTCTAGGGTCCTCCAAGGGGCTTACATGTTCCTTTACTAAGCACTGAAGACACAAGCATAAATCCAACCTACTCACTTTGCACCAGGCGACCTTCGGCTAACAAATTTTGGAGTTGACGTCCCAATCGCTGTGTGTCCTTGTTGTCCCTGCTCCTCAGACGCGTTATGGGCAAAACGATCCAACATTTTCCAACCGTTCGCATATTTGCTCTTTTTTTAACAATCTCCAAAAATCCTTCCGTAGTCGCTGCACATCACATTCATGAAACTAAAACTTAATGAAACGTGTTAGAAAAATTTTCAAGTTCAATGTTCAATTATTTATTGAAGAAGACAAACAAAAGCTGTTTCCATTAGAGTTGTGGACCCCACGATGGCATGCGGCTGAGTGCCTCATTTGTACCGTGCTCGGCGAGTATGTCATGGACGTCTAGGTATGCCGCGGCCATTACATCACTCTTAAATTCCATGTCCTCAAACATGTACTCTACCAAAATTTGCATATGACACTGGTCCATGTACAGTGACTTCACCAAATCCTTGCAAACCGCCCGCGCTTCCGGCATGGTTGCAAACGATCCTGACCAGTCATGCTTTAGCACTGTTTCTAACCTTGCAGCACATCCGCACTGGCACTGTTAAGAAGAAAGCAAACGAACGTAAGCAACGTTCTCAAGTGCACAGCAGTTGGCCAACTTACGCGTGGTACTGCGGCTGCCGGTGTATTCGCCGGTGTAACGTTGTTCGCCGGTGTAACGTTGTTCGCCGGTGTAACGTTGTTTGCCGGTGTAACGTTGTTCGCCGGTGTAACGTTGTTCGCCGGTGTAACGTTGTTCGCCGGTGTAACGTTGTTCGCCGGTGTAACGTTGTTTGCCGGTGTAACGTTGTTCGCCGGTGTAACGTTGTTCGCCGGTGTAACGTTGTTTGCCGGTGTAACGTTGTTCGCCGGTGTAACGTTGTTCGCCGGTGTATCGTTGTTTGCCGGTGTAACGTTGTTCGCCGGTGTATCGTTGTTTGCCGGTGTAACGTTGTTCGCCGGTGTAACGTTGTTCGCCGGTGTATCGTTGTTCACCGGTTTAGGATTTGCATCCTCAACGATGCTATTTTTCTCTGTAAATAAAGTTAGATAAAAAGGATGCTCACTTTTAATATTGTTGAGCACACTAGCAGCAAACGGGACGATCTGCAAGGCACTTTCGGATAGTCCATCGTAAGATGAGGGGACCACCGATCGGATCGCAGCCGCACACAGACCCCAAACGACATTCAATCCTTTCCCCAGGCTCGCGACGGATGTACCGTCCTTGTTCTTGTCTCGTTTCTTGTATATTCACTTTACCTTTTAACGATTTCATATTTAAAAAACCCTTTTTCACAAGAAAAAAACACATTATCTGTACACAAATAAAACCACTTGTAAAGATAGTTCCTAGAAGCCTGCTGTGACAACATTCAGAAAGCAGCATCCTAATATCTGAGGTTATGTTACCACTTGTCTGTCTCACACTCTGAAAACCGTATTTTATGACTTATTTTACTAAACTATCGCGACTAAATACGTACCGGGCTTGTTTGCTACGTCCTCTGGACAATCCATGTTCAGCTTACTACACCTTTGCCGCTTCTAATCACACTGAATTTGGCCAAAGGGCGTCCGGCTGCGTGGAGCAAGCGAAAATTTCTTTGACAAGACTGGAGCTCTTCACCGCGTCAGTTTGCGCTATTCAGCATTTTCCAATTTTGCGGACGTGCTCCGTGTGCTTTCTCTTGACACCGTGCGTTGTTTGGTTTGCAATTTGAAATTTTTTCATTGATTTGTACAAAAAAAAAATGCCATGTCATTCAATGCATGAAGCTCGAAAGAAGCATTTAATCCATGCTAAGCCAATATATCGAAAATCATATGCTTTACAAAACGATCAATCTGAACTTCAAGCAACTGAGCAAAAATTTACGTTCAGCAGCTGCTTGATTTTGTTAATCACACTTATTCATTATAATCAAGCAAAGCATTACTGCACGTGGATAGTAGTGATGGGTAAATTAAATTTTTTACAGGAGTCGGATCGGTCCGACCCGAGTCATCTGGGAATGACTCCGGCAGAAGTAGGGGGAAGGAGGAGGGGGGAGGCAGAAGTGGGGGATCGAGTCATGATAAATCTACAATTTACCCATGGCTAGTCGGACTCGATCGGACTCATCTGGATCCATAAGGACTTGTTCGGACTCGGTCGGACTCGATCGGACTCGGTCGGACTCGGTCGGACTCGGTCGGACTCGGTCGGACTCGGTCGGACTCGGTCGGACTCGACCGGACTCGACCGGACTTGACCGGACTTGACCGAACTCGACCGGACTTGACCGGACTCGATCGGACTCGCCGGAGTCAATTTTGGTTTTTTGTCGGGGTCGGATTTTTTTCATCGGAGTCGGAGTCGAAATTTTTCATACACGGAGTCGAAGTGGTTCCACCATTCCACTCCGGATTACACATCACTAATATGGATAGCTTCAGCAGATGAAATTGAAAAGAATAAAAAAAATAGTTTTTACACACTACAAATACGCTACCCTTAGAGTTCCAGCTAATGAGACAAAAATAAAAACACTTTTTTTTTGTTTTTGTTGTATTATCCATCTGCTTCAGCAAGGATCAACCTTCTTTCATTTCCCTTTATGAATATATTTTACAAGAAATGTCAGCTCAAGTCTCAAGATGTTTTTTTTTATGTTCTAACAACAATGGATTTTTATAATACGGATTTAGATTCGGCATAGCGACCAAGTGTCGGTTCCAACATAAAATTTCATTAGCGAAACGTGTCCTAAACGTTGTTTCAACAAAACTCCCATCTTTTCGCGATTAGTACTCGCGTGGGGAGTTATTATTCAGACAATTGGTTAGGTTTAGTACTGCCAGTACATAAATCGACACTAGCATCCGGCGCATTCGGTTTACAATTTTCAAGATTCATCTTGTACTTTGCGATCATGTCGTTAAGATTAAAACGTTTCAATTGTATAGTTCTAGGCATATTCAATTCCTCTGCCGGCTCTTTCGTAACCTCCTTCAGCTCTTCAGGGCGCTTCGGTGTAGGCAACACTGTGGCTTTACGAATAGTACCGCATGTCGCAACCTGGACCGGTTCATTGTGGGACGTCGCAACGCATTCCGTAACGGAGAGTAACGCTTCCTTGAGTTTGCTCTGTTTTTCTTGAATTTCCATATCATTGGTTTTGGTACAGGGTGCTGATGCTCCCTCCTTGCTGGGAAATGTTGAGTCACCCGGCACCTCCATGTTTAATGCTTTCATTTTCAAACGCTGCACTTCCATCCGCCAAAAGCAACCATCTTTCACCGCATCTTCGTGCAATTCCATAGCTTCACGCTGTTTGAACAGATAGCGACGCAGCGGGATTTCCAATTTCTTCATTTCTTCTCTACAAAATACATGTTTAAAAAAAAAACAAGATCCATTTTAAGTACAAATTGTAGCAAACAGGCGTAATTAGTGCAGAAGGAAACAATAGCTCAATATAAAAAGCAGGATAATAAAACCACCATGACCAATGAGCAGCGCCATCTATATGTCAATTGAAAAAACAAAAAACGAAAAAATACCTTGTAAATTCAATACGGATTGGTTATGATTCGATATTGAATAATTAGCATTTGGGTTTGGATAAACCACATAAAGCTACTTACGAATAGCGTCCAGAAAAGTCTAAACAATTAAATCAAGCATCAAACAGATTAACTACAAGCAGGAAAATCGTTACCGTGCAGAGTGGTTCAGCTTCAACTATAGCTTACCTATTGTACGTGATCAATTTGTTAACCCAATCGTCGCTCTCCGTTGCCATCTGATGTTCCAGATAGCGAATGCGACGCTTTGCGTCATCCACCATTTGGTTCAGATCATTGTTTTGCTCCTTAAGCGTTTGCACGTTGTACGACTGGGCTGCCTTGATCAGCCTGATGCATTCCTCGTACAGTCTTTCAGACCGCTGTTGCATATTGCGCAGCTCCCGTATCTGTCTCGGACAGTTCTGGTGTTCGCTTTTCAGCTCGAAGAAGCGCGTCTTCAACTGTGTGTATTTGTTCATCAGTGTTTTGCGCTGGTCGGCAACTTCGGCGAATAGGGAGTTTCCTTTCTGATCTACGGTATAGCGGGAACAACAGAAAAGCGAGTGTTAATAGCCAGCAAACTAGTAAGGTTTATCGGTACACTAATCCATTTATACCTACTTGCATTGTTTGAATCGGAGCGAATTCCAGCGAGCTCGGATGATAGCATACTGTTCTGCTCCTGGGTCGATTCCAGCAGTTCGCGCAGCTCTGCGTTTTCTTGCGTTTTAATCAACAGATTACCCTTCTGCGAGGCAAGATGGTCCTTCAGCAGCTCCAACTCCTCGTTTTGTTCGGAGATTTTCCACTGTGCCTGTGCATAGTCTTGCTTGGTGTTCGCTAACGTTTGCTTGAGCATATCAATTTCCTCCAGATATTTGGCTTCCTCCACTTTCCAGTCCTGCTCCTTTCGTAACAATGTTTCCTCTTCCACCATGGTCGGCACTTTTGCGACTGCAACGTTCTGTTGATTGGTTGTGTCGTTTTGTTTCTCTATCTCCGCTTTCAAATATTCGATCATAGTTTTGTGCGATTTTAACTGGATATCGCACTGGGTGCGAATTTGTTCGATTTCCCTGGTCGATTTTTTCTCCAGCTGGTCCAGCTCTTCCACCAAATCAGCAGTCGTCTTCATCGTCACGTTCAGTTTGCCCTTAACGATGTGCAACTCCTGGCGAAGATTTTCATTCTCCTCCTTGAGATGCTTCGCGCTCGCTGACGTCTCCATAGTTACGTCTCAACAGCATACACGACACTGTAAAACAATAAAATGACATAAATACGTTACGTTATACGCATCGTAGTATGCAAACCCTGGTCAAAAGATTTTACACCACAAATTAGCACACGAACCTAAATGAATACAATCCGAAGGGTTCTTTCCGTTAGTTATTGCCGTTTCCCTAAAACCGTTGCTTGTTTTGCATTCGCGGAATGCCAGATTGACAGCGCTGTCACTGACAGTTTCAAAACGGGAAGGCTGAAGTACGGTGTACACGTAGCAGCTAAGAAATTCTTTGCTAACAACATTTATTTAATCACCTTGGTTGGTGTAAGGCAGGTGGCAGTGTTCAGTCGTATATACGACTATTTTCAAAATTTTGTATGGGATTGGACAAATAAAGTCGGATGACGTTTTTGGTCGTACGACCAAATCAAAAACTTTTGATTCCGTCGGATGGTCGTGTAGGACTTCTTCCATCAAGTTGAACTCGCGTATATAAACGCGAAGTTGGTGTTATTTTCTCGATATTCATGTAAACAAATTGTTTCAATGTTGTTTTAACTGCCAATTCAAAAAAAAATTGAGTAAATTGTATCATTCCGTATTGAGCTTTTTATTTCTTGCCATCACCGGTTTGCATTTAATATGTCAATTCGCCTTCGGAACTGTCATTTACGAGCTGTACGGATAATGGGACAGCCGGATAAAAGGTACCCGAATAATCGGCGCTCCACTGTATATAAATGACCTTGATATTTAAGGGACTATTATCCGTGGAAATCGATTAACCGGGATCAGTCCGGTCCCGAGCCCTCCGGATAATCGACGTTCTACTGTATGTCAATTCGACTTTGGAACTGTCATTTCCGAGCTGCAAGGATAATGGGACAGCCGGATAAAAGGTACCCGAATAATCGGCGCTCCACTGTATATAAATGACCTTGACTTTTAAGGGACTATCATCCGTGGAAATCGATTAACCGGGATCAGTCCGGTCAAAGTGGGTATAATATACAGGTGGGCTTATCCCTAATGCTTTGACAACTGCGCTGTAAAAAAATACAAAAAAGATTTGACAGATCGCGTTACGGTCATTTGAGCATGTGTGTGAAAAAGCGTACCTCGTGTACAGAGTGACCAGATTATTTTCTTCGTTACGTGTGGTTTACATACAATAGATATTGCCATGAAAAATGAATTAGGACATCCATTTATGGCTTCTTGACCAATATTAAGAATAATCTGTGATTTTCGGAAGGATTCATGAAACATCGGTAGTTTCAGGGTGCTCGTCTGTGAATCGGTAGGGTTATCAAAAACCGGTAGTTCTGGTCACACTGGTTATGTGTATCGTTGTGGAGGTGTAAAGGTACGCATGGAAACCGTAACGCGAAACGTCAAACGGGTATTTAAAAATGGCCTGCTGAAAAGAGCTATAAGCCTACCTGTATATTATACCCACTTTGAGTCCGGTCCCGAGCCCTCCGGATAATCGACGTTCTACTGTATGTCAATTCGCCTGTGGAACTGTCATTTCCGAGCTGCAAGGATAATGGGACAGCCGGATAAAAGGTACCCGAATAATCGAAAAGGTATCCGAATAATAATCCTCTGTATTTAATATACATAAAATATGATTTTAATATTCTTATACCACTTCATATTCTGCTACGTGTAAACAACATTTCAGCATATGGAGAAAAAGAAAACATAACATTTGTTTACAAATTTTTGAAAAAACAGCAGTTTTTGGGTTGTTTTTTTTAACACATTAAGTGGGATTCAGTCGGTCGTCCAATAGAGGAAGCAGGCTCATTTATAAACTACAACTCGTGTAAAAGAAAGATATGCCATCTCACATCTTTTTTATGGTCAATCAACACGTCGTGCAGCTGCCAACGCTTACACGCAATTAAATGCTGATAATAAAACATTCCCTACAGGAGCACTCGAATCGTTAATAGAGAGTTGAAAACTTATCACTACAAGTGGTACTAGAGACTATTAGAAGTGGTTTACCATCGAAATGTACATAAGTGCAAAGGTATGGCGGAATCCGATTTGGTCGAGTATCGTTCGACGTCTCCGAATCGTTCCATTCGGAAGTGGAACGTGCTCTAGACATGGTGACACAGTACGACCCGAAATCCTGCTGTTGGCGTGGACCGTATCGGCCAACCGTACTCAATCCCGCCGCCAACCTCGGTCCGGTGCTGCTGAACGTACTCGAGCGAACACCGCAGAAACCGGCGCAGGTGAATGGCGATACCGGTTGCACGCTGACCTGTGACGAATTGCGACGCCGCTCGGTACGGTTCGCCAAGTTTCTGATCGACTCAGACCACCGGGAGGGTGACGTGATCGTGCTGATAGCGCGCAACTCGGACAACGTAGCGCCGGTCGTGTTCGGATGCTTCCTTGCCGGTGTAACGCTCAACACGCTCGATCCATCGTTCGGTTTGGAGGAGGTTCAACATGTACTGCAGCTTACCCGCCCCCGTACCGCCGTAGGTGACTGTGATGCGCTTGCGGTCGTTCGGGAAGCGGCATCACGGATGAAGCTAGGCTTCGATAAAATTTTCTTCCTACTGCAAGAAATCGATGGACGTGATTTTACACCACCGGATAGTTGGATCTCGGTTGCCGCGTTAGTCCAGGAGCGGGTAGACAATGAGGATGGATTTGTGCCAGCGTATCGGGGTGACTCGAACCAACTGATTGCCGCTATCGTCTGTTCATCCGGGACTACCGGTTTGCCGAAGGCGGTTCGAATATCCCATGCGCAGCTTATTGCTCCCTACCAGCGCGTTAGCCAGCTGGATCTGAACGATACGCTGCTGTGCTTTAGCACACTGTACTGGATTTCCGGTCTGCAAATGCTGATGACCGGCGTACTAAATGGCATTCGGCGCATAATTACCACACGTCCTGCTACACCCGAACTCGCTATCGAGCTGTGCAATCGGTACGAGGTAACGCTGCTGCTCGTAACGCCGACCATGGCAAGCGACATTGTCCGCACACTATCACCAAACGAACGGCTGCAATCGGTCAAACTGTTCGCTGTCGGTGGCAGTACGGTACCTAAGCGGTTACGTGACGAACTAAACCGCCGTGTACTGGTGACCGGTCGTGGACGATCATTCGTCGGATATGGAACCAGCGAGACGGGTAATATCGCTTACGAGCTGCTACCGAGGGAAGATTCCGTTGGCTTTCTTTTGCCGGGTGTTACAGCGAAGGTAATTGTTTCTTTTCCCCAAAACAATGTGAATGTAATTTAAAAGTGTTTTTTTCTTTTTTTTTAGATTATAAATGAACATGGCCAACCGTTAGGCCCGAATGAAACTGGTGAATTGCTCGTACGTCCCACTTACCCTTTTTTGGGCTACCACGGCGATGAATCGGCGAGTAAAGAAGCGCGGGAGGACGGTGGGGAAGGTTTCGTACGCACCGGTGACATTGCTAGGTTTGACTCGGACGGGTTTCTGTATCTGGTTGATCGGAAGCGAGAAATCTTCAAGTATGACGGGTTCCAGATTGCACCGACCGAGCTGGAGGAACTGATCGCTGAGCTGGAGGGTGTGCGGTACGTCGTCGTCGTTGGGTTGCCTGATCCTAACCAATGCTACAACGATCTTGCTACGGCGCTAATCGTGCGGGATGTAAACGAGGCTGGTTCCTCATCGAAACTGCTCACCGAACAGACGGTAGTGGAACATTGTGCCCGAACCGCGGACGGGCGAGCACGGTCCGCACATAAATGGTTACGTGGTGGCGTCATTTTCGTCGAACAGCTACCGATGACGGCTAGCGGTAAAGTGATGCGAAGCGCTGCAAAACAACTCGCAAAACAATGGAAATCGGCCAACTTGTCCACCTGAATAGACGGTGGGAAAAGGGCAGAAATAAATAAAATAACTCAAGCATTATTGTGATTTGTTAACGGTCCGTTTGAATTGTGATATAAACTGTTTGACAGTTCCGGGTGATTGAACAACTGTCAAAATGTGAAATCAAAACAAACATATAAACAAACTAGCAAGCAGCAAAGCAGGTCAGAATCGTATGTTTGAATAAATACAATAAATTTATATCGAAAGGTTTGGTTAATTTTCATTCCTTATATTATCACATACAAGTTCATCGTTTAATGAGGTTTCTTTTATTTTTTTAGTGTGGAAAAAGGAAAGTAATCCATGCGGATCAGCCACCGACAGTCAGCGGTGTAAAACAGGTGGCGTTTTCACAATTTCTACAATGTTTCAAACTTCCTTTAAGTACTACAAATCAAGAAATCCAGTCCCTACATTTGAAAATGTGTTTTTTATCGGTATGAAACATCCTAATCTTCAGGTATGCACAATCAACCTTTGTTTGGGACTCGGTTTTTAGTTTGGTTTTAGCAAGATTCAGTGGTTGATCTTTCCCAACCTTCTCCAGCCGCTGCAGGTGAATCACATCGATGGTGGCAATATTTTAGGTTTACACCCAACAACGGAGTGGAAAGTGTATGAACTGTCAACGAGACCGGGACTGCTTGTGTTGGCCAATCCGTTTACCTGTGAGGGTCAGCGGTACTGGATGATGCGTAGCTTGGTGAATTATCCGATGTATCCCAACACCACCAATCGAAGTAACGTGAACCAGTCGAGCCGGGATACTGAACGGTCCTGGTGGGAAATGTTACTTAGCATACCACATTTAAGCGAGCGACGCAAATACGCCAAACAGTTGCGATGGGCCACGTTAGGTTATCAGTACGATTGGACGAATAAGGTGTACGATGAGGCACGGAAAGAACCCTTCCCACCGGAACTGGGCGCGCTGGTGAGGTACGTCGCTACCGTACTGGGATACGATCGGTTTTCACCGGAGGCCGCCATCGTTAATTACTATCCCATCGGGTCGACGCTTGCCGGTCATACGGATCACTCGGAGGATGATCTGAATGCACCTTTGTTTTCGTTCAGGTATGTCGATTGCTAGTGTAAGAATAAGTCAAAATGTGGTCTTATTTTTTTGTCAATACTATTGCAGCTTCGGTCAGCCAGCAGTGTTTCTGATCGGTGGCACTACACGCGACGAAGAGCCGGATGCTATTTTGCTACGTAGCGGTGACATCGTTATTATGACCGGTGCGAGTAGACAATGCTATCATGCGGTGCCTCGTATTTGCACCGATTCGGAGCTACCGGAGGAGATGGGACATAGTGCGGAGCGTTGGGAGAAAACCGATTCGTTCCAGGAGCATTGTACAGATGAAACGTGGGTTGACGCACAGCAGTACATCCAGTACAGTCGCATCAATATAAATGTGAGGCAAGTATTAAGGGAGAATCAACTGACGCTACAACCAATCAGTTAATTTAGGTTTTATTTATTTGAAATTTTGGAAGGAAGAAATATTTACGTTACTCTGTTGAATGCTGTAGAAAGTTGTGTCCATTTATCGTTCCGTCGATAATATCACATGCGAACATATTTGCACTGTGATTAAAAGAGTATTGGGAAGCAAATATGTGAAAGGATAAAGATTTTTTTAAAATAATGTTGCTAAAATTGTTATCACAGTTTGATCAGAAGTTAATTTTCCTGAAACTTTAAAAATATGTTAATCTAAATCAGTTAGCTTACATTTAGGTTTTGTTTTAGGAGAAGTAATGTTTTGACCTCAAATTTCATGATTTACTTTCGAATACGTTAAATATTTTATAAATCTACTTTGCCACTAGTAACTGCAGGATTAGCCTCCGTAATTTGATAGTCGTGTGTGAATGCTCTACTAGATCGAAGCAAATTTGCCCAAATCCTGAAATGTGCAAATGTATCGTATAGGTGAAAAAAAATTATGTTAAACAGTATCGCCGAATTTCCATCCTTAGGCTATCCACCGGTTGCTAGTCGATTGCATATATAAAATTGATAATGGTCGATAAGGCTGCAATATGCCGGATATATTTGGTTGCTTCAATTTTTTTTTTTATTTTACCTTTTGCTTAATAGGTTTTGCATAGCTGTAGAAGATTTTTGCTACGTTCACGATTAGACACTAAGTGTCTTATTCGCTATTAACTATTCTATTTGTATTGTGCAGTAAAAAAAACTTTCTCTCGAACGGCATAAAGTTTCCTTTAATTTTTGAGTAGTGTTGTGCTAATTGACTCTTTTGAAGAGAATCATTCAGTCAGTCAATCAGAAATTCAAAAATCAAATGAAGTAAAGAGTCATTCAACTCATGGGCCAACTCCTAAAATATAAAACAATTCTCATAAATTCAAATGAATTCTGAAAGATTCATGAATCCTTAATGATTCACTGCCAACAAACTTAAATTAAAAGGGCTGAACGGGGGTGAGGTTGGGGGTGGATTTATTTCAAATGTGCTGACTCTAAGGAGTCATGATTCCATGAGGTTTTTGTTAATTTATCTACTCTATATAGTGTTGTGCTTATTGAATCTTTTGAAAAGAGTCATTCATATGAATCAAAGATTCAGTTGAAGAGTCATGAGCGTCATGGTGAATCATTAGACGACTCCGAAATTTTTTAACATTAACATTAGACGAAATGTTAATCAATTTTCATAAATTCAAATGAATCCTCAAAGATTCTTGAATCCTTAATGATTCACTGCCAACAAATTTATATTAAATGAGCTGCGGGGCAGGGGAGGGTGGAGTCCCGGAACTGTAACGATTCGTGATTCAATGAGGATTCATGAATCTTTTGAGTAGAGATTCACAATCATTCATTCCGTTCAAAGAGTCGTTCCGGATCATAAACCTGAATCAAATTCAATCTATTTTTAAGGTTGATTTTAAACCTGTATGTAAATAATCTCTGCTTGGCGAATAATTGACTGTAGTATGTAATTTATACGAAATACAACTACAATTAAAGTGTGAAAACAGTAACAAATGAAATGGGTGCCATTAAGCACTAGAATCAAACGATGATTAAGCATCCAATCAAGCATTTCTTGCGTGTGTCACATTAGTTGCATTGATTAAGCAGGTAAAAGGTGTTTTTTGTTTGGATAAAAATTCATATTAGGATGTATTTTTTCTTTCCGATTTGTAGACGGATCTCGCGCTGAGGGTGAAGACGCCCATTTTCCACCTTCAAACTGGTAGCTGGTAGCGGCGTATAAGATTCCGAAGGTAAATTAGACGACAGGAGCCTCCGTTCTGCGTGCTGCACCTTCAATTAATGAATTATGAATGATAATCCGATTATGGACCGTCGGCAATAGCCGGCAGTGATGATGTCGCGCACGAGTAACCAGTAGCGCGACCTTACCGGTGAAACAATTTCGGTAGCGTTTGTTGTTTATTGCCCTGGCCAAAACATCGCGAACCGTGCTTGGAAGGTTATATCCGGGGGGCCCCCGGAGTGGGGAGGAATACATACCCAACCCGGTCAGCCGGGAAAGATGTTTATGTATGAGCGTCTTGACCGGTTTTCGGGTACGGGAGCAGCTCAGCTTTTAAGCAGCTTTAACGGTCGTAAACGGGCGGCAAAACGATGTTTTGATGTTTCGCTCACGCCGTTCGCTCACCGATGAGAAGGATTTGCATAAGCACGAGCCAACCCGGTGTTCCTTTCGGTTCGGCGGATGCTTATACGTATTATGATTTTGCCCGGCAAAAAAAATGCATCATTAACCCGCACACACACACACGCACCGGGCTAACGTTTGCCAAGCGTCATAATATTGACATTCCAAAGGTGGGCAATAAAACTCCACTGGCCGAAGAAAAAAATGTTCAAACAGAACCGCTCCCGAGGGCGATTTAACGTGTCGCACTGATTTATGCACAAATGTGACCATCTGTCTCGTGCACCGAATCGCAACTGCTGACCAAAAAAAAAGCGGTCTTATCTTTAAGGTTGCCCTTTATGTCGCATCCAAATCTCATCGCTCCTCGTTCCGTTCCATGTGGAGCGGTTTCTTCTCCCGGTGTGTGAAGAAAATAGTATGATTTATCGATCTGCGCTCGTTAAAAAATAGATTACTTCCTTCGGTCCGTGGAGCAGCTTTCGGGGCCAACCAACCATAGAAACCCGAAAGCTCCTATAAATTGCTACGGCGCGGCCAGATTAAGCTGGCCCGATCGTCTTAATCGTCCGTGCTCTAAGCGCGTTCCCAGATTTCGCCGCGATATGCTAATTGGGCGTGACTTCATATCGGCCGACGTAACGGACGATCGAGAGTCGTTAATGTTTGTTTTGTTTGCGTAGCAGTTATTCGGCGGCTGTCGTCTAGTGTTTGTCATTTATTGAGGTTTGATCATTTCGTGAACAGAGAGAGAGAGAGAGAGAGCCTGAGCCACCTCAGAACATAAGCGGGTGTGGTGGCGCGTAAGCAAAGCCGAGATAAACCACAGCCTGGGGAAGCTTTTAATCGAATCGCTGTGTCCGCTCGCTACAATGTGCGGGGATTCATTTATCATCACGAGCGGTGATTTATCAAACGGCATGTGGTAATCGGTAACGGTTACATTTCTATTAGCGATCATCCGCTAGTGGACGCAGCAAAGAGGATGGAATAGCAACACAATGAACGAACCATAGACGACACATCAGCACCTTTTTCTTTTCCTGTCAGGGTTAATGAGGTTGTTTTTTTTTGTGTGGCAGGGATGTCTTCAGGGTTCTTCCAATTGTATTCATTATATTTGGGTAGTCATCAATTTTATATTTCAATAACTATTGATTTATAATTTTATAATATTAAACTGAAGTTGGTCACGCACAACATGAAATTTGGAACTTCAAAGATGTAAAGTTCGAACTGTTCACGACTTACAATACCTTGGAGTCCTTGTAGCAAAAATAGCATCTCATCATCAGACATTTTTGTTTGTTAGCAGAACCTTCCTTCACTTTGATCTTGATCAACGTTGCCTCTAATATTCTTATATTACTTTAAAATAATTTTGTCTATTAGGTTATTAAGATTTAAAAATTCACTAGGACCATTACAAATCTGTTGATGTATTAGAAAAATTAATAAAATTTAGTAATAGTAATAATAGTAATATATAAATAATATAAAGGGGCGGCCCCGTGGCGTATGTGATAAATGGCGCCGGTCGACACGACAGGACCGGATATCAAATTCCCATCTGGATCGTCTCCTCATAGTAAGGACTGACTATCCGGCACCGTGCTCCGTTATCCAGCTCCAAAATAAGTCTAGTAAGTCAGAAATGGCCGGTGTGATCTTGGAGGACGCGACCTTAGAGCCTGTTAAACCAAGAAGAGAGTAAGCACCGACAAGAACATTGATATTGAGAAACATGTTTTAATGGTGACTAAAAAAACAGATCTTTTCGAAAGTTTGAGGATGCTCCTGATGCTCAAATACACATGTCTAGACGATTAACGTTGGGACTAGAATCGAGTACTGCTCACATCCACGCCTCACAGGCATGGAAAGAATTTAACTCAAAGAATTAGACTCATCGGACTCTGGTTGGTCATGTCACTAGAATAACACCGGACAACCCAGTCTTCAACGTTGTTTGAAATTCAAGGAATTGGAGTATTTAGGATCCCAGAATTCTAAGAAAACTTTTGGTGTATTCTATAAATGGCGCCGGTTCCACAAGACAGGACTGGGTATCAAATACCACTTGGACCGTCTCCCCGTAGCAAGGACTACCCAGCTACGAGGTAGAATTAAGTCTAGTAAGTCAGAAATAGTCGGCGTGATCTCGGGCGTTGTGAGCTTAGAGGTCGTTAAGCCAAGAAGAGAGGAAGCTGACGAAAAACAGATGATTTCTAAAGTCTGAGGACACTCCTGATACTTAAATACACATGTCTAGAAATACACATCTCAGAGGCATGGAACCTTTGCAGATGACACAATGAATTAGACTCATCGGACTCTGGTTGGACCAAGTCAACGTTATTTGAAATCCAAGGATTTGGAGTCTTTAGAACCTAA
>CM028123.1:12671018-12833070 GCA_016254315.1 Anopheles parensis
TTCCGTACACTTTTAGCTGTCGAATGAGGTATTGCTTGTTTTCCTAGGCCCACGCAATCACGAGTTATAAACAAAAATGTAACTGTCAGAATTATCCCGAACACCCTGTATATATATTTATACCAACAATGCGTTGGTTTTGTTGGCTCTTTTTTCATGTTTCACTTTCAGCTTTGCTTTCCTACTGCCGTTTACATTGCCGTTCGGAATTGGATTATATTGTCAATATTGCTTAACTATATCTACCTAACCCTATTAGGGCAACTGATTGTTTTGTGTTCGATTTTTTTGGTAAACTTTTGCTTACAAAAACTAATCAAAGCTTTTTTCCATTTTCTCTTCGTAGGTGTCACATGGAGTATCGTTTAATTAGCTACATTTGGTAGCCGTATCAGTCTCTGGACGATAAGAAGGAGAAGGATGTTTACCAGAACAATATAAAGAAGTGAATAAAGATAGAACCGTAAACATTGAAGCACACAAGTTTGTGTTTGTTCGAAGGCGACAGGGAAGCTGTGGCACGAAATGCTTGCTTTGTTACGAATCACCAGCCTGCCGAGAGCCCTGGCCACGGTCCAAATTCTACGCGAGCGCGGCCCAAACATGGATTGCGTGATCGGCAGTAATAATTGAATATCGCGAGCAAACAGGGCAGCTACCGCTTCACGATGCCGATAATATCATCTTCATCGTATTCATGCTCATCACCATCATCACCACCACCACCCGTCGCCACCATCATCAACGTCGCCCCGTTACTGTTTGGAGGGGATAAAGGTGTCGAAGCCAATCGTAAAGTGCGCGCTCCATGTTGTGCCGGTAGCCCGGGTGTACGGCCGGTACCCGGTACCCTCTAATCTAATCATTTGCCAGGTTCATCACGGCTTGACGGTCGAACGGTTATGCACTTGTGTACAGTGCGAAGTGTGATGAAGCAAGGCCGGGCCCAGGAAGGGAAAACGCCGAGGTAGTAAAAAAAGGGTCAGTTTTTGGCCGCTTTCGTTGTATTATAATTAAATTGAAAGCTTCGTTCCGATTGATACCTACACTTAGTGTGTGTGTGCGCCCCTTTTTCCGTGTTGGAGGCTGTCCCAGGTGGACGCCTTCAACCGGTCAGATTTTGTACGAATTTTACTCTATCTCTCTCTCACGCACACCTTCCCTTTGCTGACCAGCAGCATACCTTGGACCGAACTTCGTGAAAGGTGCCTCAAAATTAGCGCAATAGACGCAAGCACGAAACGTTTATTAATTTGTGTAGATTTATCACAACACTTCCTTTTACGGGTCGGGAATGACCGTGCCGCGAAATGGCGTTTTTGGGGAGAGGGGGGTAAGGGGCACGTGGAATAGGTTTATTAGGCGTTTAATAGGATTTCGCTGGAAACCGTTGCGACGAGCGTTACGAAATATTGATCGCAGTTAGCTAATTGTGGAGGGTTTTTAGCTAGCGCGTCGAGCAGCAGTAACGTATCGAAGCCCGCACGATAGGAAGCATCGGATAGGTGTTGTTTAACAACGCACGTTGCGATTGTAATGTAATGCTAGCGTACGATACGAGTACGGTTAGCGTGCGGACCGTGTGAAAAGCTGCTAAAAAGCTGCTTGTAATTAACAACACCGTACCAATATGATCATACCTACTGCGTGGTTAGTGTGCTGGTAGCATAGGTTTATTCAAACTAAACTGATCCAACAATATATTTACGAATACATTTGTTTATTTTTTAGGGAACATAATTTCGTGCGGTTTAATTATGTTCAAAAACCCTGTTCAGTAGAGTGGAGTTTGACAATATCAACAGTTTCATACAGATTTATCGTCGATATGAGACGTTATCTGCGTAGATATACTTTTGCAGCCATCGAAGACAGGATGATTGACTACAGACATTTGTACAGAGCGTCGTCCTTCTTTATCGGCACGGTCCCGATTCCTGCCAATATAAGGTAAAAAATTTACATTCAATCTGTGATTGGTACTATGATCGACCCTTTTGCCCCACGAACTATTTTTTCTCCTAAGAAAGGAACATTACACAAACTACTGCGCCCTCTGGTGGCTGCTAGCTGCGATATCTCTCTCTTTCTCTCTTTTTCTCTTGGACCCTACTCCTCCTACAGGCCTGTCGAATTTGTCTACTTATTGTCGACACAATTAATTGAGGTCCTAAATTGTTCTGTTAAAATATGGAGCCTTTTCAATATCGTCTGATGGGTGTTTGAAAAGAAATGAAGCGAATAAAGCTAACATTTTATCGCTTTATCGTGTCTCTTGTTGGCGTTTACTAATATACTTACTGTAGGGTACGGCCTACTCCAGGAGTTTATGTGGGGAAAGGAGTCAAGAAGTGGTCGATGGACACGCCAACAGACCACCTTGAGGAAGAGTGGAAAGGAGGCCAAGAGTGGGAATGGAAGGGATATCAAAAACTACAGTTCTTGAACTGTATATAGAGTTGAATGAGTATATAAATACTACTAACTCAACTCATTTGGAAGTTGAACTCAATTTCAGTATATTTCACGTTGAATTCAGATTGACTCTAGACGTGGTGCGTTTGCGATGCGATTTAAGTTAATCCTTTAAACCTAGGACAACAACCAACAATTTCCGATAGAGGGAGCTACCGTTCTTTTACTATCTCTCTGTTGTCCTAGCTAATCCACTGTCCACTAGATGGCGCTACGCGATCGCATATTCCCTATCTTAATGTCCGACACTTACAGCAGGGTCAAATAATAGATCGTAATCGGGATATTGCTGAAGTTTGAGGTTTTATTTGAGGTTATCAGTATTAAAAGCAATATTTAAATGCACTCAATTATTTCTTGTTTAAAAAAAACTTAACGCCTGATAGATTTTTAAACGCAGAGTGTATCTGTCAGGATCAAAGATGTCAACCAGTTCGATTAACTGATGGACGTCGCTAGCACGTTGTTGTCGTAATGCCCACTCACAAGTTCCACCAATTGACGATAGTTCCAACAAATAGGTTCGTTTACCACTGTAAATGAAGAAGGCAATAAAGTTGAACGAAAACAACAACAAAAAAACGCAAATGCCACTCTCAATGTCTGCCGAGTGCAATTACAATTTGTCGTACCGTGTTCGGGGTGTGGACGTACTTTTTCCAGGGTGGGTGTGAACAAAATCGAACCGTCACAAACAACGGCTGAACATTATCCCGGCCGGATCCTTGTACGTGGGTGGTACACGGTGGTCGTCAACTGGGTAACGAAATGCTTCCATTGCTTGATTCCCGGCATCCGGTCGTGAGTGGTTGTGTGACTAATTGGCTTTGACATACGCCTAACTTTTTTTAGTCCGGTTGTCTCCGAGCCGGCCGTAAAGGATGTTGCCCTTTCCGTACGTCCGGATATGCCGGATGACGCCGAACTTACACTGTGGAATTGGGAACTCTGGAGCGTTTAATTTGGACAAACTTTTCAAGTAATTCGTTTCAAAATAAAAAAAAAGACTTCGATAGTGCGGGCAGATGGACACGTTGTGGATGTACCACCGTGCAATTGGAACGGTTTTTGCATCTCCCGAGGGCACAAACATATCCGTTCGCACCAACCCATAACATAAACAAAATGAGGATGTAGGTCAGTTGGACGATAAGCGGTAGCAATATGGCATCCAAGTCTGGAGTATTTCTGAGTATGTGTGTGTATGTTGTGGGTGTCGATGGGATCCTCACTGTAAAATTGGTGAGCCTTGGAGCGCTGGGCAAGGATTCTGGGCTGGGAGTTGGGTTTGTGGTTTTACGAAAACTCCCATGTCCGGAGTAGGCGAATCGTACCGGACCAAACTTGAACAACGTATGCCCAAAAAACGTATGGGCAACGTCGGGGCGGGGGAGGTGTGCGTAGACTTTTGTACGAAATATTGACTACATAAATATTGGTGTTAATGTTGAAACCCGTAGCCGTCGGCGCTCGTTGTGGGTTTCGAGGGTTGTTGATAACACTTGGGCTATTCATTATGGTGCCCACTTTTAGTGTTTGTCTGTGCCCGCCCGGTGCCCAATGGAACCAATGGCGGTCCACTAGTTTCGGACCATAAACTAATGGAGTTCCGGAATCGTTTTCGGTGGCTGGATTGCCGGAAGCGAATTTCTCTCGGGGTTTTTTTTTGCCATCTATACTTGTACTCAGTTTCAACTCAACTTGGCTTTAACCCGTACCACACGGGATGCCTATATCTGTCTCCATATCCGGTAACTCCACATGGCCAAACATTCGGGCATTGGGGATATTTCGGACAGACCGTCGTCAGTGAGTTGCACAATATTTCGAGACCGTTTGTTGAAGAAATTGTGTTGGGAAGCATTATAATACAAAACGTTTCATCTTGGAGAATGAACCGCTAAGGATTAATTGCATAGTGACGACAAAAGATACGTTTGGAGTCAATAACAATAATATACTATTAGGCTGTTTGAATCCAAAGCATCAAAGTCTAATGAGTACTTACTATATTATTTCCCTTTATGAATGACGGCTTTTCGCCGTATTGTGAGTATGATAGGACTTTCAAGTCTTACAAATCTCAAAGTTTTATTTCATCTCATTGATGTGTATCTGTGCCTGGATGGTGATACGTATGTCCGCAAACGCAACCAGAATGGTCTAACTTACCTAAACATTATTCGAATAGCTGCACACTCCTACCTGCTGTTCACCATACTGTTCACCACGGAATAATGGCAGCCAACTTTCAGCACCAACTATTTTAATTTCTAAATTCTTGTGCACGCGCATAACTCCGGAATCCTGGCGGCCGGTGTAAATCGACCTCTGTACATCAGTGTTTTTTTGAAGAAGTGAAGCAGACAAAAAAGAGGGTTGTGAAGATGAATATTTCTGCTAGGTTCACTATTAGCTGGGTTGGGGGTTTTGTTTAAAGTAGCTTGTGAGTAACGTGAGAATGAGAAACAACAAAGGCCAAAGACTTGCCGTATACCTTAAAATTTCTGGAGGTTGGAGATTAAGGCTATTTTGTATATTAAACTCCAAGATTGAATATCTAAAAGGTCTTTTATTTGTACACAAAGATAGCAAATATTCCGTAGAAAGCAACTCTAAAATTGTGTATAATTGTAACCTTCCCAAGTGTCCCATAAAATGCTTTGACGTCTCGTAATCAATTAGCCTGCACTAGTGAACCTTTTAGCGCTACCAATTATGAAACTGTACTATGAGTCAGCAGAACATTTCTTGTATTAGAGGGCGATAATTAAAAGCAGGTTAAAGCGCACCCGCTGTCTGGGTGCATTCTGTCACGAATCAAAGAATATTTTAAATCCATCCACACTCCCTCATCCCAGACACGAACGGTACGGTAATGCTAAAAGTAGGGAAAACGGCGACCGGTTGCGAATCGATTTTCACTTCCCTGTTTCCGATACACACACCTGTAAGGAATGTTTAGTAGAAATTTCGCAAGGAGGGGTTTATAGAAGTTAAGGTGTTCCGTTCGTGTCAAACGCTCTCGACTTCCGGTGTAGTGCGAAATGACAGCCGAGGGACAGGATAATTTCATAATTTTTCAATTATAATTTGCACTTGCCCTATTCTACATTTCAATCGAACGCTTGCGGATGTTTTTTATGTTGTTTTTTTTTTTGGTTGGGGTAAGAACCGAACCTCTACACACGCAACGCCGGTGGTGCGTTTCGGCACGCAAAAATGCAACGCGCTACGATTGAGAATTATTGCCCAACACAAAGACGTGAACAGTGAGTTAAAATTGTTTAGCCGATTTTTTACACTTTGAAGTAAAGGAAAATAATCATGCTGCATCTTAACTTTGAAAAGTTTGTTGAGACGTTGAGGTCAACCATGAGAGTTTAGTAATTGCAGAAATTGCAGGAACTTTCCAATAAATATTGCATAATTGAACTCCTCATCCTTTAGGCCCATATATCTTCAAGTGTTGCCTGCTTCAACTGCTGCGACTTGTTCTCATCTATTTAGCGAACGAGTCCCGAATTACTGCTACGTCTTCTGGAGATATTATACTCAACAAAGCTGATTTTGAAATATTATCCAAAAAGGACTATCCTTGAGAATTACCTCCACAGTTGAGTGAGTCTGATGAGTACCTCAGCTCGCTTCAAGTTGTATAATTAATTGAATTTTTATTCATTGAGCTCGTCGCTGTTATTTTATCTTGCAGAAACCTAGAAATTAATTTAGGACTTAATGTACACCAATTATCACTCGGCGAAGTTTGAATTACTTTGTCCAATGTATAGCAATAACCATCCAATTATTTTTATGATATCACATTATAGCAAAAGTTCCGTCCAGAACTGTGTAGCTGTACACAACCGATGAGGGTTATTTTTGCGGGCGTTTTAGTTGAAGCCCATCATGTAGCAAAAGTGACTAATACTAGTGAAATAAAAGCATCAAACACATTTTTGCTGATTGATTGATTTGCATTATTCTCCCCTGGCTATAGTATGATGATTAGCGCAGCAGGATCTGTAGTGGAGGTGTATCGATAACGATATTTATCTGTTTCAATAGTTGAATAGACCTGGTCTGGTGCCTTTTAAGATTGTGAGAACTCTGCTTCCCAATTCTACCGACCGACCGTGGAAATCGTAATTGCACAGATATGCTAATCAGAAATGCAACTCCTGTACCGAGTGTACATAACTGGAACGTTAGATGGAATGCATCTCGAAGTTGGTGCGCAACTGAGCTTATCTTCGATGTGAGGAGACGCATACGAATGTGTGGCCGGGTATATTGGCACATCTTGAAGAATACTTCCAGTGTCTATTCCAGCGTCGTCTATCAGTCCGACTCCTCTGTGCGGTATCGTATGCGATGGGCAATATCACTGCCCGGGTAAGCATAAGGGGTAAGTCGTCTGGTTCTTGCACGATTTACTTCCGATGGGTCGGTTCGGAATGAAAATGAAAAATAGGGTATTGCTTTCTGAAGCATTCTTCAGCCATCGATATTTGGCTGGGGTATGGTTTTGTTGGCTGAGCTTATGGTTCGCTCGGTGATCACTCTGCTTGCGTGAAACAATCGAACATCCGGGGAAAGTAGCTTTCGCTCCGGGTGGGAAGAATAAAAAAGCAAGGAGAAAGTAATTAATCTAGCTTGATCGGGCAACAAGACACAACGCAAAGGTAGAATCAATCGTGGATGAATGAAGATAGAGTTTCTTCCTTGTGCGGCACTGTGGTTCGATGCTATTCTCAATCCAAGATATGAATAAAACTTCACTGAAGTTTTGAAAACTGAAGAACCTCGTCCATTTATGTCACTTGGTTGGGTTTTTGGTTTAAATTCATTTATTGTACATCAGTTTTCATGATTTTTTTAATGTCTAACCTAAACATCCCATAGTGAGTTTGGATAGCTTCGGTCTAGAAATCTTGAAGTGTATATTGATATCGGATGCACACATTTTATCATTCAATTGAAATCCGTGTGGTAGCACTTAACTTACATTCCTATTGCAAAATCCGAACAACTTGAACTGCTCGGCGAGTCTGGAAAATATTTGCCTATATACTGGTACTTCAAATCAATGAGTTCCTCTGCTGCACGTGAGAGTCGTATGACAGCTGAAGTTGAAAGGATGGAAGAATCCCGGAACATCCATTAGGCTCCGACGAAGGAGGAAGTTTGATGCAAAAGTATCTGGCCCCTCCGGTCAGGGGAGCCTCGAAGAATGGAAATTTGTATCAATGTTGGTAGCAGAAGACCTGGTACACTTGCCAATAGGGTGGTATGGGAAAGGGGGTATTCATTGCCACATGATTGAACCAAAGCCTTTGGCTACTAATCACAACAATAGTATTTTATGATATAAAAAAAATGTTTGTTTGTTTTTTTTTAATTTTTATATTTTTATTTATTTATTTTTTTTATTTATTTATTTATTTATTTATTTATTTATTTATTTATTTATTTATTTATTTATTTATTTATTTATTTTTTGGGCGGTCCGCTGGTCCATGTGATAAACGGCGTCGACTCACACGGTAGGACCGGGCATCATATCCCATCTGGACCGTCTCCCCGTACCAAGGATTGACTATCCTGTCACGTGGTAAAAAAAAGTCTTAATACGGCCAGGCCGTTCTAACCGAGTAAAGAAAAAAAATATTTTTTTTTATTCATAACGATAGGCCGATAATAAAAACAGCGATTATTTTGCCATATTAAAAATTCTTTATTTGTCTACATTTCCATTGCGATAAATGTAACAACGGATTTGTGAAAAGGGGAGAGGAGAGGAGACGAGGGGAGCAAAGAGTTGCAATTACGAGGCTTTTTTCATTTGTCTCTCATGCAGGAGCGAAGGCTGTGCGTGAAAGAGTGAGATGCAAGAGATACGATCGGGCGGCCGCTTCGGCAATTGTCGTTGTGTGGGTGCGTCATGATAACGAAGCAGGAAGAGATGATCACGAGATAAGCAGATATTGGGATCAGTATCGATCGGACACCACTACGCTTAAGTAATGCGAAAAAGCACGTGGTTCATACAACATTTTGCAAGAGTTGTTTCGTTTTGGATGGGAAAAAGTGGATCGATGGATGTTATTCTATTTAAAAGAATGGTTAACACATTAATTCGCGTGTTAATATTAAGTTAAAAAGTGAGGATTTGTTAAGCACATATTCTAATTGTTCCCAGCGTCGGCTTGGGTTTGTGGCAGCTCTCCGTGACGCTAGTTTACCAAGCGTAAGTGGAAGAAGAATGCCATTGTTTAAAAGAAAAATGGCCCAACAATCATAATCAGTATTATTTTTCAAAGGAAATGCAAAATTTTATTTGCTCATTGCATTTTAAATCGATCTGATTTTCCTTTTTGTAAGGAAAAGACTGTGCAAAGCTTGAAAAAACGATTGCAAATAGCGAAAGACGCTTAGAGTGCGTTTACCTTTTGTACGAACTCTTTTGTGATTGACTAATCCTCCATTGCAGTTTCGGACCTAACGATGCTGTGTTCGTAGTGGTTAAGCGATGATAAGATTTTTTCTCTCTCTTGCTCTTACCAGTGCAGGCAATGTGTGAGAGTGAGGAAACAATCAATGCGTGTACTAACCATCATAAAACGATGACATAAACGTGTGCTGTTTCTTTTCATCATTAACCTTCGTGCTTGTTTCGGCACAAAAATATTTAATGTAATATTTTTTTAATTTTTTTTTTCATTTCCTTTAGGATGGATTAAAATTTGGAATTCATAAAACAAAAACTTTCGGTAAATGTTGTGAAAAGTGTAAAAATTGCAAGTGTAGTTTATTTTTTAGTGAAAAAAAAAGTGGTCTCCATCTTTTATTGAGTTTTATTTTAAAATGTGTGTTAAGTGTGCGTGTTAATTTAATTTTTAAATTTGTGTTAAGTGAGTAGTGTATTAAAAAAAGGGGCCATTTTAGGCGAGTGTTTTGAATGTGTCAAATTTGCATTGATGTGTGAATGTATTTCCTATTGTGCATAGAAAAAAGAAAGTGTTGGTGGGTTTTTAATGATAAAAAGTGATCTCCCTTTCTCAATGAGCTTTTTTTTAAAATGTGTATTTATGATAAATGTGTAGTGTATTTAAAAAAGAGGCCATTTTAGGCAAGTGTTTTGAATGTGTCAAAGTGCATTGATGTGTGTATGAGTTTTTAAAAAAAAGTGATATCCATTTTTGAGCTTCATTTTAATAAGCTTTATTTTTTAATGTGTATTTGGGTTAAATGTGTAGTGTATTTAAAAATATGGCCATTGTAGGCGAAAAAAGAAGAAAATGGCAGTGTTTAAAAGCAAAATGGCCGCGAAGAAGCATTTTTGGAGTGAATGCTTTTTTCTGTGGTTTTTAAAGGTGTAGTGTCCTGAGTATAGAACCATCGTTTTACCCGGGTAAGTAAACCATATTCAATTAGAAATATCGCAATTGCTCGATTGGCCGCATCTATATATCTAGAGCAAACTATTCGAGCACCGTGCACCAACTCCGCTCGAATCGTGCAAGTTTTACAAGTGGATTATTAAATTTAGCAACCAGATAGCCAACGGCGAGAGTGCCTTCGGATAAAGTTGTTTGGTACCGGTTTGAGCCATTCATTAGGCAAAGGAGTGTCTAGGATCGATGGAAGCCAGCAACTTTTTTTTGGGTTGCCGAACATGCTGCACAAGTTTTGTCTTGCTTTTACCCGGTTGCTAAAACCCTCTTCTCATTTTGCCAAGACAAGACTGAAGGCGATGCGTAATATAATATCTAGCCCGGGTGTAACACCATCTTTCTGCTGCAAGCGATCGTTCGTCGCACAAACCGACCCGGCGAACGTGGGAGTAGATGATTTTTCGCGAACAAGGATACGCACGTGTTGACGGGACAGTAAGCGGGTGACACAAGAAAAGGTTAATTAGAGAAGTGTGTGGATCCACTGGTTTACTCCCCGATCCCGATGCAGGGTACGGGCACCCTAGATTCCATAAAATGGTACCCAAATGGTTGCCTTCGTTTAGCGCATCATTAGGAAGTTCGTCTTGCTGAAGGTCGTTAATTAACGCAACCGCCTCGTGGTTTGTTTGGTTTTTGGCGGGTGTCTGCGGGAGTCCTCGGTGCGCTATGAAGACGTAAACGTACACGTTTCGTGTTTTGTGGGTTTGTAAGTTGGGTTAAAGTTAACATCCACCAATCCATCACAAAATTGATATCGATGGGTAGTGCTGTAGTTATCGTCACCATAATCACTAGGTTTGCCCATTACTTATTCGCACTTTCGCACATCACGCAATTCTGGAAATCTCAATTTCTGGAAATAAGCCAAACATTTTGCCCTGATGTATGCCCAGTGAAATAGTTTTACTTTATTCCTCGTTCAATGTACTACCAATTTCACCAATTTTTGTAGGTTAAACATGTCTAATTAATCCTTAATTTAGATAGTAAATTAAAGGTAATTTTGTGAGTAATTTAACCAAATCTGTCTCACAACGTTTGCCTCACTGGGGAAGTCCTTCCGCATCAGTTCACCTTTAAGGAGACTTACGACACTACAGAGCTATGGACGACCATTCAACGATACTTATTTGCTGTCAGATCTGTTCGAATCACCTCGGTAATTCTTGTACTTGAAATTTATTGTTCTTTTTCCTGTCTGGTAATGTCCTGTCTGGGAAATCTGTGATGCATTCCAGAGAAATATCAGGTTCCGGAGAATTCTGGGTTGTCTCATTCGTAGAAGAGATAGTTCGGAAGTCAAAATATTTTGATCAGATCTTCATCATACGGCAAATCTTGGAGCAGATGGCAGAATTCCCGGTCTGGTAATAGTGGATTGAAAACTCTGAGGACTCTTTTGCTACCTTCAAGAGTCTGCGCCAAAGAGGTGGACTAGCTTGTCTACTTTTCAAACAAGCACTAGAGAGGTCTATCAGTGACTCAGAGTTGGAATCTTGGGAGATCATCTTCCATAAGTCCATCCAGATCCTGGCTGATGATTTAGACATCATTGGTTTCAGGGTCTTCTATATTGCGGACGCTTCTCAGATTATAGGAGGACAAGAACAAATATCACTAGACTATTAAAATTAAAGTTCTAGTCTCACTAAATCACCCTATCAATTAAGTATCAATTCAGCTGAGTAAGTAAACTATTGAAACGATTTAATTGTCAATTGACTGAGCTTAACGAAAGGCAATCGGGTTTCTTTTTTTTTTTTGTTCAATTGACTTCGCCACATCACGCCCATCACTTTATTACACAACCGCGCTGTGTAACGCTTGTGTACATTGGAGTCCTTTTTTTCTGGGCTGCTGCTGATATTACGCTGGTGATATATGTACACATTCCGGGTTTTATTACCCATCATCAAAATCATATTACCGAATCGAATGATACCCGATACGGGGGTGTGTGTGTGGGAGTGTGAGACAGTTTCAAATGAGCTCGGAAATGTCACCCAAACCCCCGAACGAAATGCACACTAGGCTGCAGCGTTTATTAAAGCACATGCGGGATAAATAAAATAAAAAAAAAACAAAATTGGAAACGATTCTCGCATTTGCAACTAGGGAAATTGGCAAATCCTTAATCTCATTTCAATGTCACATCCGCCCGGTTGGTTGGTTGGGGTTTTTTTTTATTCATTCCTCCAAGCATTGAACGCCAAACGCGTTGTTGCCCCTTTTGCTGTAATGCTGTGATACCGTTTCATTGCACCATTTCTCTTTGCTTTTGCCTTTCGAAATATATTAAATGTATTTTATGTATGACACTGTTATGGTGTTTATGTTTTTCTTCCCTTAGCGTTCGCATTGCACATTCGCGCACTGCATTTGTTATATATTTTATTTTTGTTTTCATTTTACCTCATCTACCCCTACGCATGTCCCCCAGTACTCTGCTGAAATGAAATGTTGATCGCACTTTATATGTTTTATCATTTTTAATTAAATTCTCTCGGCCGTGTGAGTGTGTATGTGTGTGTTTTTTTTATTTCGCTTTGTAGTCACGATTTTTGTTGTTGTTGTTGCTCTTCCTATTTTACCTTCCCATTTGTTGAAGTGTTTTATTGCCGATGTTTTTTTTATCGCAAAAGGGTGGGCGGCGGGTTTTTTTTTGTTGTTTAAATTCAGTTTGATACACGCTACTAGTTCTCACTTTGCACGCTTCATTCCTGTGTGACACTTCATTTGCACGTCGCACTGCTTTAGCGCGCGCCGGTAGCCATTATTGTATCTGTCAATCGTTCCATTTTAATACTTCCTTTTTTTTATTATGTTGCCTCGACTCATCTATCGCATTTTCTCTTCTATTTGGTGTGGTTTTTCATCCGTTTTTTTTTCTATACCGCGACTATAGCATTTGCAATCGAAATTTATGAGTTTTTTTTCCGCCCAGTGGTATGTTGAGGGCATTTCCAGTTTCATCATATCCATAAGTTGACATTTAAGTTAATTCAAAATGGAGGAATTTCTGTGTGATTACTTTTTAGTACGTATTATGAATTCTAATAAATATTGTAATTGCTTATCTGCAGGCTCAAGGTTCCTCCGATATCTTCCAAATTCTAGAATTACTCGAATATCGCCAACATTTTTTTTTAATTTATCTACATTCATTTGATCCTACGTAAATGCTCAAATAGTCACAGACATTGATGTTACTTCGTTTCTAGTTCCATAGCTACTGCGACTTCAAGAAATTCCTAGCAGTGGACTCAGTAGAGTTGGGAAATTGTGTTTGAATTGAAAGCGCTTGTAGCGACTCGTTGTAACGAGGTTGGATAGTTCATATTCCCAGTAAGTCACACAAGAAATTACGGTGTCATGTGACGTCTATCGTCGATTGAAGATCAAGAAGCATTTGCCGACCTTCATATGGCGGATATAGACTATCAGGTGACCAAGGAAGTAGGCGTATTGAGAGACTTCGTTGGATAGACTCCAATATTTTTATTATTCATTAATTTGAAGGCATCTACACTATCGTCTACAGAAGCATATTCGAGAACGGAGTGGAGAGGGGATCTTTGAAGTCCTTAGACATACGTAGAACGAACCTCAGCAAGAATGACAAGTTCGATAGAAGAACCGTAATCTCATATTCTTGAGATTACTAGTAACTTCTGGTTTCGATTCAAAATTCTTTTGTAGAAGTAGACGTTAATATCTCCAGTTATTAGGCATTGTTCTCCAGGACCTAGAGCAAACGGTTGAGATAAGTTTTTTTTTGCATTACGCTGACTTACAAGTGATATTTGAACCGTTTCTGAAGATGTTACATCAAGATTCACACACTATGGCTAATTTCCGTAACCCGGTCTGCTCCGACTCATGCACTGTTTGTCTAAATATCTGCTAATTACTTGCTGCAGGGCGTGAAAATGGTGAAGACGTGTGAGTTTGAAGATTCTACACTAAAATTATAACCACCAGCGGAGAAACCTGAAGAAGAAGACCCTTTCACATTTCACCGTTGTAGCTAGAGTTACAGGCAAAAGTACATGTTCTCGATGTCAGTAGTCTGGTTCGTTTCGGACAAATTGAAGGATGTGGGTTTTTTTTGCTTATGGTTGTTCGTGTTTCGTCCTTGTTTGACAACTTGCCGCAACTACGCAGTACGGTGCTGGTTTGGCTGTGCTTTATTGCCTCAGTTATTGCCCATAACGGTAGCAGTGTCCATAACACTCCGCTGGTCATTTAGGGCACATCCATTTCCGGCCGGTGTTCCAATTTCCGTTGCTCGTTGGGTGCAATGTGGTGGAAGATTATGATCCTGTGCCTGTGATGTATTCACTGTTCTTTTCCGGAAATGCTTACACGGAGCAGCGTGCGTACGGTGTGTATCATACTGCGAATGCCTACAGGATAGCCTAACGGACTGTAATGAATAGTGTCCGGGGGTTGATTCTTTCCGTGGGAACGTTTGGAACCTCCTTCCCCGTTCTCAAAACACACCCAGTCGACTGGACTAGGATAGTTTGCAACGACATTCACGCCGAGGTTGGATGGGACTATGTTCGGCACGAACCTCTGCGGCACTATTCCGATACAATTCAACCCACTCAATGCTCCGTGGTGGTGTTATGATATGATGGGGCAGGATTTCCGAGCGAATGCAACGGCAAAAACGGCAATCACATCGCCATTGTCTGGTGCTGACTTCTGATGAAGGGATGATAATGCCCGAACAGATAACGCTCGCGTAACGCTCCATAACTTGCTCTTGTGTGCCGTGGCAGAGGAAGCCACTGATCCCATGCTATCGGGAAGGAAAAGCTCCAAGTTAATTAATTTATAATTTACACAATAAATTCAAATAAACGAAACTCAAACACTTCGTCCTTGTTCGCTCTCGCCAGCCCGGGGAAAACTGCTTTGGCGGGACACTTCCCAACCGGAGCAGCAGTTTTGCAGAAGGGTGGCAGGAATGTATTTTATTTGTAGCAAAAGTATTATATCCCTAAACTTCACCCAACAAAACAAGAAAAAATAAAAACAAAACAGAAAACGTCGGAAAGCGGTCGAGATAAGATAAGTAGAAAAACAGAACCGGACATTGTAACTCCTCGCTCGGAGTTGGGGAGGGGCCCGGAAAAAAGTCCCGAATGCCTTATTCCAACCATTATTCGTTTGAAGCTCGCGCTTGTCCCTTCGTGATATGCTCACCGCCGTGCGGAAATTTCTCATTCTGTGCTGGACGTTTTCCACCAAAACCCCCCGTCCGAAAAACATTGTTACGCTTAGGCAGCTTGGTGGGTTTTTCCAGTCCGATCCCGCTGTAACGGTGGCGAAGGGGGCGAAGGTTTTGCAACCATTTTGCCATCATTTTTAATGCCGTCTTTTTAACGTAATGCTTCAAACCGAACTGTGTACTTGCCGCACAATCGGGCCAGCAATCGGGCGCAACGATCTGTGAGAAGAAGTCGCAACAGCGATAACGTTAATTAAGAAGTTTGTCCCGCAAACGCCCGCGCAACTGACGGAATTGGGCTGTTTGGGGCTGTTTTGTTGGATACTACCCGACCCTGACGCATTACTCTGAATCCCTTTCCATCTTTGGCATTTTTGCCCCGCTCCGGTACAAGCTAGTGGAATGGTCTGGAATGCTTGAAAATATGAATTTTACTGCTGCCACATCAAAGCGGTCCGGGCTGATGGTCCGGCCCATAGGATGGGGGCAGCTTTTGTTCGAAGAATTTTGTATCTTCACCGTATTAAGGGAGAGAGAGAGAGTTTGGAGTTTCTGGAAGTTGTTGTTTTTCCGAATACTTTTGCGAGGAAACATTGCTGTGTAAGCATACCTGTTTGTAGTGATGTAGTACAGTGGCGTAGTGTTCGATTAGCAAATTAGAGCTCTTGGTAGGTACTCCGCTTCCCAAGCAAAATTATTCAATTGAAGCGTCCACACCACGGCAATCCTTGCGTGAAGTGGAAGCAATTGCAGCTCAAGTGTGTTTTTTCTTCATTCCACAGCAGTCTTCTTGGTATATCTGCTTGCGCCTGGTATAACAGTTGGCATCCGCAGCTTCACCGTGGAAGAAGTCATCCATACTGGAGAAGATTTTCGTAAAGTGAGGTTAAAACGCAAAACAACGCAAAGGACAAAATGTTCTCAAACTCAACACTTGAACTGGAACGGCATAGCGCCGGGGAAATAGCCTGTTGTAACCTTTCTTCTCGCATTTGGGTTCGTTGGGTCGTGAAGGTGAAGTGGTTTTTGGGAAATGTTGAAACCTGAAGCGTATTTCTGTGTTTTGTTAAAAAAAAAAACATTCTTCCTCACTTAGTGTGCTATTTCGGGACAACTGTTTCTGGTGGATGAGACCCCGTTTTTTTTGCGTGTCCCAAAAAATGTGTCAGCAATTTCTTCTTGAGAGTGAGTGAACAGCTCAGTGATCTGTTTTTGTTGGGAGTGACCTCCAAGAAAATAAGCGGCAGCGATGGAAATGCTTTTTCCAAAGGGCAAGACCTCAAAATTCTAGGGTATTTACTGGACCAGTTTTGCGACAGTTTTCGGATGGTCAAATCCAGATCTTAGAGATATTCGTTGTAGTTGCAGAAATAGGTTAGGAATCGTACCTCCCGTCGTGTTGGATGGTGGCGTCTTCCTCTCAGCAGGACACAACTTCAAACTTCGAACAAGGATTTGACCTGCGGTCCGTTTACCATTGGTAAAGTCATCTCGAAGAATTACTGCTGTTGCAACCATTCTTATCTTTGCTAGCAATATCAACAGGTGCCCAAAACCGTAGAATTGCCATTGTCTTCCAATATAATGGTCTTGATGAAATGACGAATGACTCCGTAGAGCTCTGCCTGTCGTAAGGCTTGTAATTAAAAGATTTAAACAACTGTCACCGTTGATCTACTTGACATATCCGCAGACCATCCATGGACATGGAGGCAAGCCACTCACAGCTAATGCCAGGTACATTCGGGACATTGATAAAACAGGTGAGCCGAATGTAAACATAACCTGTGTGCGACCTCGTTTAGCACACCATCCCGACGGTCCATAATGAGATTGTTATCGAATGTAGCCTAGTTTTTCGTACGAAGTTTACACTCCACCACACAATAGGCTTGTCACAGCGTGTGACAGCGTCTTTTGCCATCCCGTTGGCCTTGTGTAATAAGGCGCACGAGCAGTACCTCACACCATTTGGATGGTTTCTTTTTTAGCTTGCAACCCGTAGCCGTTCCTTATCGTTTGAGCTAAACTTTTGTTGTTGTGTTCGCCGTGTGTCGTGTGATTAAGCGCTTCAAAAATTTTGCTCCAGTCTTCGCATCCTCGAAAGTACCTCATGGACGGTTGAGAATTATGGTGGAACTCTGGCTTACTAGTGTTGCTACTACTACTAGTACTACTACTACACCCGCAAGAGATCCCTTGCCCACAAAAACCAAGCACTTGATGCTGATCGGCTGGTCGGATAAGCCGCAACCAGTTGATGAGATTTCTCTTTGGCGCGATGATGGGATATTGTTTCTTATTCATAGTAAAGGTTGTTTTCTTTTCAGCCCCGTCCATTGCCTTTTTGCTTGTTGCTGCTACTACTTCCTAGCGATCCGTTTTTCGTTTTGGGTTAAAGATTTTAAAATCCTTTTTTTTTCTCCTCCTCGTAGAAGAAGTCGAGTTTGTACATTCTTTGCCGTTGAGATGGTTTCCCTTGCTGCAGTGTATAATCTGGGTCATGGATGATTGTTATCTGGATAAGGGCGTTTTTGCTGAAAAGAGGGAATCTTTTTTGTGTCTTCTTTTTGACTTTTTTGTTTTTTGAAGAGTGAAGACTAAATATAGTAAGTTTGAATTTTCGCTCAGTAGTCGGTGATGCATCGTTTCTACTTCAAGAATTTAAGAGACACTGAGCGACAACTGCAAATCTTCGCTTTACATCGAAATAGTCCAATTTAATAATCATCAAACCCATTGCAATCGTTGTTGAGTTCCCCGTACCTCGTATTCTTCCCCTCCACCCCTGAGGAGAAGGTCCAACATTTTTCCTCTAATTACCGTCAGTGCGCTTAATTAGTGTGGTAACTCTGTGCGGAATCTCTTCATTAGATCGGGCTGTATTTTGCTGCCTGCCTTCAGCAGCATGTCCTTCAACATTTCGCATCGTACAGAATTATCGCACCCTTTTTCCCCTTTCGCCTTAAACTTCCCTTCTTCTCGCCTCGAAACGAATTTTCGTTCATCAGATCATGCGGCGAACGGAAATGAATGAATCCCTTCGAACAGAACCACGCTTGTCACGGCTTTTGCTTGTCGCACGTGGTTCGTCTTTCGTCGCGATTGCGTTTCCAGCGCAAAGAAACAAGACAACAAGAAACAAAGGGAACACTCAAAACAACAACAGTTGTCGTTTGTTTGGAGTTACATATTCTTCACAGTTGCCGTTGTTGAGGAGGTTATTATTTTTTTTTTTGGAGATATATTTATCCCCATTCCCTTCCATGGGTTAGATGCTTGGATGTTCGTTGTTTTTTCCTCTCTCTGGATGTTCTGATGTTGTTGATTGTAATAGACGAAGGTGTGGACGTAACAGCAGACCATGTCGCAGCAGCAAACATCCCTTCGGTTGCGTTCGGCGGGGCGGAAGAAATGTCAAAGATCATGCGTGTGCCCCTGCCTGGTGTCTTGACGCGTTCCTTCACTATATAATCGTTCGTACATAAATGGGACTGGCGCTGTGTGTATTCGGTGTATCTTCACATTTTGGCTTTGCGATGAATATTTGTTTCACCGGTGTAGACCATTTATATTTTAAGTTTTTGTTGGTTTTTTTTCGTGTTCTGTGAAACACGTGAAGCAAGGGATGACAACATATCCGATGTACACCATGTCTAACAGAAAGCAGTGTTTAAGTTTTGGGATAAAAATTAAATAGGAAATAGGAAGAAAAAATAAGTAAAAATAGAAACAGAACTTGTAAAAAAATTAATAGGGACTTTCAATAACAAATAAAATGATAACAAACAAAGCGAAAAGTGAACTTCTAAGTGTAAAAATCATTTTTAGAAATAATAAAATAATGACAATAGAAGAATTAAAGAAAGAAGAAATCCAACAGCAGATGAAGAAACGGTAAAAACAACGAAAAAAGGAAAAAAATTAAATAAGAAGTTGAAGTTGTAAATTAAACATCTCTAATAGCTATCAAAATCAATTGGACAATAAATTTTTAAGTATATAACTTTTTTTATTAGAAAATAATATGATAAAAAATAATAAAACAATAAAACAAGACAAGAGAAAACAAGAGAAAAGAAAACTGAAGAGAAAATGAACTTAAAACTAGTTTAATCAATTGTAAATGAAACCGAAAAACAGCAAAACAGGTTATTTATTGCAAAGAAGAAAAAATAAGAATAAATAAACAACAACAAAAAACAACAAACTGCATCTTGCGTTGTGCAGTTTTGGCTTGGTGCATAATCATATTAGGCGCATAATCAAAATTCTTAACTTGTCGCGTTTGAATTCCCGGATTCCCCAATATACCTACCAGCAGAAGTTGCATGTGTGATCGGGGCCGAGTGCTTGCCTCGTCGCGATCGGGTGGAGTGTTCGGATGAGATGTAGGCGGATGGTAATGAGCCGGGACCGAGTTCTAGCCTCGTCGAAGCTTTGTTTCAATTGACCATGATTTATTGTAATTAATTCGAGTTTATATACCTAAAAAATGCTTACGACTAATTTTTCCCCCTTTTCTTAGCTTACAGTTGTTTTGCCCCTTTTTCCTAGCTCATACCTGTTTACTGATTGATTTGCAATTTTTGATGATGCGTTGCAATTTTTACTTTTGGTCGGCGTTTATGGGNTCTTGTAATCTCTTGATTTCCTGGTCTGCCTTTCGATTTTGTTCTTCTGCGACTTCCCTGTCTCTTTTGTACTGTTCAAGAAGTTTCTTAGTTTGTGATAGAGCCTCCCTATAGTTTTCTTTTTCTTTTTCTTCTTCGGTACATTTCGGGCAGATATAGTTTTTTACCTCCTTTTTAATATCCAAACAAACCATGTGGAACCACCTATCGCATGATTCGCACGTGATTTGTTTGGACCATTCATCATTATTCTGGCATAACCTGCAGTGACCGTTTGGGTTTTTTATATAGTCCATTTTTGTGACCGCTTTTTCGCCCTTTTCTTTCCTTCCCATACCCACACTTACTTGTCACTACGTGTTGTTTCTGCCTATGTTGGTGTTGATTCCGCTGATGATGCGTAATCAATTCTTCAGTTGCTGCTCTAGCCGCTGTCGCGATGGTCGCTGCTGACGCCGCTGTAGCTGCTGCTGATGTTGCTGTTCGGATCGCTGTCCCGGTTCCAGTTGTCGCGATGGCCTCTGTTTCGGCGGTCGCTGTCGCGATGGTTACTGTTCGCGATGATCACTGCTGACGCCACTACCGATTACAAATACGTTGTTGAAATCGGCCCCTGTTGCACTCGCGCCGCAGAAACTGTTCTAGTGCACTTTAACTTATTGATCACTCTAACTGTAGCAATTATCGACGGTGATCGCGCTACGCCTGAGGTCTCTTTGAATATATCGGCACTTTTTACCTTCCACTTGCTTGACTTTTGTTGATATCACCTTTGCGGACGGCACTGGATTTATAGCACTTTACACCTGGCTAGCTTCGCTTGTCTTTTGCTGTCACTGCAATCTGTGGGTGCTTGTATCACTCTTGCTATCGGCACTGGTTTTATTGCACTTTACACCTGGCTAGCTTCGCTTGTCTTTGCTGTCACTGCAATCTGTGGGTGCTTGTATCACTCTTGCGATCAGCACTGGTTTTTTGGCACTTTTACTCTTGGCCTAGCTTCGCTTGATTTTGGTATCACTGCACTTTACTGTGCCCTGATATCACTCATACAATTGATATCACTTCACTTGACCTTCGCTTCGCACCCATGCACTATTGGTGTGCTTGTTTGGGTTTTTTCTGCACCGATTCTAATACGTGCCTGTACAGAACCTGACTTCGGTTAGGTTCTCCGATTGTTTTCGGAGCGTGCGGGGCTCTTCCTTTCCAGAATGTCGACTCCCGTCACCTGATTCTTCTTCAGTTTCCGCTTATAGCTTGACGCTATCGTCCTAATCTCTTTGTCGTTACACTCCGTAAATGAGGAAAGATTCCTCAGTCAGACACCAATACGACCGGGACCGAGTACTTGTCTCGTCGCGGTTAGGTATCTTCCTCTCTGGAGCCACCATAAATGTGATCGGGGCCGAGTGCTTGCCTCGTCGCGATCGGGTGGAGTGTTCGGATGAGATGTAGGCGGATGGTAATGAGCCGGGACCGAGTTCTAGCCTCGTCGAAGCTTTGTTTCAATTGACCATGATTTATTGTAATTAATTCGAGTTTATATACCTAAAAAATGCTTACGACTAATTTTTCCCCCCTTTTCTTAGCTTACAGTTGTTTTGTCCCCTTTTTCTAGCTCATACCTGTTTACTGATTGATTTGCAATTTTGATGATGCGTTGCAATTTTTACTTTTGGTCGGCGTTTATGGGCTCGCCTCGACGTTGTTGCAAGTATGTGGCGCTGTCGCCGACAGCATGTGAAGCAAAAAAAAAGCGAAGAAAAAAAATACAAAAGTGAAAATGTGCAACGAACGCATCTTGAAAATCTCTGTAGCGATCGTTTGCTGATGGACAGTACTCCGTACAGTGGGAGACAAAAAGAAACCAAAAGAAAAGGGATGCCTCTGCCATGCTCGCTATAAATACGTTGCATAAATAGAGAATCTTGAAATTAATTTCATGTTTCGAATTCTCTACCGCCACGAAGAAGGTGCACCGGTGCTGCTTTAATGGCCATGTAATCGGTGAACGCGAACGTGTGCAAGAGTGTGCAGAAAAACAGGGAAGAAGACGCCAAAAAAACAGATCATGCAAGTGGAAAAGAATTTCCACTGAATGAATTTAATTTAATGAATTGAAATGCGAACGCGCACCTACGGTATGTTGGCCCGTTTTTCGCGAGCAAAATGTTTCTAAATTTAAACTGCTGGGTTTTTGCGTGGCGTTGTTTTGCTTTCGCTACGGTTTGTGGTGTGCCACGGCGAATGTATGATTTGCTTTCGAGGCGAGGTTTTTTTTGTTTCTTTTTTTTCGGTAGATGTTACTTATTCATCTCGCACCACATGCGCTCTTGCTTACGAAATGGCTGTTTATTCTAGAGTGTGTTAATTTGCTTGCCAAGACCTTTTGCAGACAGGGGCTGAAATGTTTAGCAGCAAGTGCATTGATCGTCTTGCGGCCGGCTGAGGTTTTCGTTCATGTTTTCCCGCACATTAAGGAACGCGCACGCAAAGGGTGAAGAAAACGATAAAGAAAAGATGTCGTTTCAATGATTTAGTGCAACAATTAATGGGACGGTGAATGGGATTTTTTATACTTTGTGATTGGTGGCTAAAAGAAAGTTTTATTATTGATATAAACAAACTCCCAGGAATGCTAATGATGTGAATTAAAAACAGAAAATAATTATTTTGAGTTGATCAAGGCTAGAGTTTCAGTCTCAGTTTCTGAAGTGCAGAATATTTGCCCACAACTTCAACTTCAGCTTCAATTCGTCATACCAAGACAACCCTTCACATTATGAGCCTGAGAAGGAAAATTGAAGAAACTACGATTTGGTAACGAAAAAAAAAATCAATCTCCTCATCATTGGAAAGCTGCAGGAGGGCATGTGGATGAGATCTTGTACAGTATTCCGCAGTCATCCCCCCAACATCCCGAAACACAATCGATCGCTTTAGAACTTTGACATCGTGGCTTTTGTTCGTCTCGGGGGAGGAGGTACTCCAAACTCCAAAAGGGCGCGCGATCTGCAAAATCTGACTCTGCTCAGTGAAGGGAGGACTCCGTAGGTGCGGCCTTACCAAGTTCGGGATGATCTCGGGTACGCGACACCTCCTGGTGAGCGCTGGGGATATACGAAAGCAACAAAGCACACAAATGCTGTTGCGTGGGATGGAATGAATCGATCGTTAAAATGGGATTGAACGATGGCGGGTGCGGGTCCGTGAGTTTATTATGAAGCGATGATGTAAAGGAATGGGCCAGGTTTTTGGCTGAAGACAATAGCTGATGATTGCTACAGCTCAATGGGCTTTTGTTAGGAACTAAATATCGTTTGATATAAGTGTTGTAAATTACTGCATTATTCCAATGAGTTCCAATTCTTGAATGGAATTACGATAAATGGTGTGAATCGATAGTTTGAGTCGTTTTTTTGTTGTTGAGCTGAGTACTTGAGGAGGTACTTCGCTTATGAGAACATCAACAATCTGTCTGTTTACTTTTTAATGGCGAAAATTTTAAGCAACTCTGTGACTCTCCTGTCCTTATTAGTGATCGGGAGAAAATCATTTTTTTGGAGTCGGTGTAATCCAAATCCAGGACATTCTGGAGTCGACTGCGGATTTTATTCGACTCCAGAATCTGAAAATTCCATTCGATATCGCATTCAACTTCAGCTTTGACTCTGGAGATATATGGGACTTGACTCCCCGGAGTTGACTCCGAAGTTGACTCCAGAGTCAGATTTTGTTGGAGTCGAATCCGGATTTTGTTGGAGTTGAATCCGGTTTTTGTTGGAGTCGAATCCGGATTTTGTTAAAGTCGAATCCAGATTTTGTTGGAGTCGAATCCGGATTTTGTTAAAGTCGAATCCAGATTTTGTTGGAGTCGAATCCGGTTTTTGTTGAAGTCAAATCCGGATTTTGTTGGAGTCGAATCCGGTTTTTGTTGGAGTCGAATCCGGTTTTTGTTGGAGTTGAATCCGGTTTTTGTTGGAGTCGAATCCGGATTTTGTTAAAGTCGAATCCAGATTTTGTTGGAGTCGAATCCGGATTTTGTTGGAGTTGAATCCGGTTTTTGTTGGAGTCGAATCCGGATTTTGTTGGAGTCGAATCCGGATTTTGTTAAAGTCGAATGCAGATTTTGTTGGAGTCGAATCCGGATTTAGTTGGAGTCGAATCCGGTTTTTGTTGGAGTGGAATCCAGATTTTATTGTAATCAAATCCAGATTATGTCGAAGTCGAATCCGAATCCGGTTTCCTAAATCCGGAGTAGGAGATTCATCATTTCACTCCGGAGTTCCTAGCCCTAGTCCTTATCATTTTTACTGACACAAAGTGCACGTGCAGAAAAGAATTTTCTATAGAGTTCTTTAACCACCATTTATGCCAAAATACCTATCCAGAGTTAATACATTATTAACTATTATGGTTTTATTTGGTAATGGTATTGGAAGTACAAAATAGAGAAATAGAGATTTTTTAGTGGCCAGACACACTTTGCGTCGTATAGTAAATATGTAAAATTATACTTTTGGTATGCAAAAAAAAAATATCCAAAATATTCTGGAAACAATCACACTACGGGGAATTCTTTACATAAAACATGAAATCAAGCGAAGGCAAAGACAGCGTAACGATTTTTTTTGTGTGTGCTGGTTCTCGCTCGGAAAGCCTTTCGTTAATCAGGGAGCAAGGGAGCAAAAAAAAACAAAAAAAAAAAGATCCAACCATCGGGCAGGCACAATCAGCTAGTTATAAATATTTAAACAACCCAGCAGCTCAAGTGTTCCATCAACTGTCTGCGGTGTGGAGGCGAAACACCGGAAGCCTTCCGAACGATTTGAGCCGCGAGCTACAAATGCTGGAAATAAAACCGAATGAAAACGTTCGCCCACAGCTGATCCTTTTTTTTTGCAAATCCCACCACCAATCCTTCCCAGTCCATTTCCCTCTCTCCCCTTTTTCTCTCTCTCCCCTTTCCACCTGGGCTGCGCCTTACACATTTTTGCGTCCACAAATTGCATCATTTCGTATCTGCCCGCACATTCCATCCTTGCTCCAGTTACGATTATCTGCCAGTGCAATGAGGTGCCGCGAAGTGACGCTGTTTTTCGAATAATTTACACGTGCTGCGGTTTAACGCCGTAGAGAACGCCGGCTCGACAAATATAAAATCAAACGCCTAGCGTAACAACATGGGTTTGGAAAATTCAATGATGGTTGGGGAAGGGAAAAAAGGGAAAAGGGGAAAAAGGGGGAATGGGGAAAAAGTAAAAAAAAGGGGTGGGAGTAACGAATACGTGAGATATTCAAATTTACATAAACGTCACGGTGGCTTAAAATTTATGCTTTATGAACAGACCATAAAATAAAGTGATGGTCGCACCACCGCCCGCCGTCAACCATCACCTCCTCTACACGAACCACCCACAACTTCTCACTCTCCCGGTTGTTGTTTTTTTTTGTCAACCACGCTATTACCGGTGTCGATGCTATTAAATAATGCAGTCGCGTGAGGAATGCATTTGAACATAAACATAGTGTTGCGGGAGCGAACTAGTGAGAGGGAGCACGAGGGAACAAGTAATAAAAAAACGAAAGAGAAAAAAAGGCACCACATTTGGTGCGTTAATAAAAACGCATCGCAACACACATACATACACACACACACTCACATGCATGAGGTTGAAAATTTAAAAATTCTATCGTTTGTAAAAAATGGCTATAAAGCACGGAAGAGAAAGCATTATTTTGGCTGGAGTGTGAAAGGAAGGCTTTATATTTTATTTTTTATAAAATGTGTGGCTCTTTAATAAGTTCATGCTGTTAAGCAATTGAAGTTGTCTGAAAAGGTTGTTAATTAGAAAATTGAGGAAATTTGGAAAATTAACTCGTTTTGAAAAATGTTTTGAAAAACATATATTGGCAACAATCTCAGCAAAAACTGAGATGAAAAAATTATCTTTGAAATAAGTTTAGTTCTTTTTATGCTTGGGCTTTATCTGCTTGATCAGTTGCCCAATTCGTTAAAGCCTTGAAATAATTGGTCTAGTTCCTCTTTTTGACGTTTTCTCAGAGCTCTTATGTCGATCAGATTTTAGCAATTTTGGAAGAGTTCCCCAACTAAGGTAAGTAAAACATTTATCTGAAGCCAAGTCATCTCTTGTTCAGTTCTCAATATAATTGACATAATGAAGTTAGACTTTTTTGTTGATGATGGAACTTCAGGAAAAATTCTAACCTAAAAAATTCTAAATTCTAACTATTCTAAATTCTAACTATTCTAACTAATTCTTGTGGAATGCTGCGGTCACTTTGGCATTATTCATCATCACTTTTCCAATCTTTGACATACTTTTACAATCAAGGTGCTTCAACTAGGTTTCTGTTAGATGCTTTAATATAGACATTTTGTGGAGGAAACACGTACAAACCTACTCTTAACATGTCGCGGAAGATATGCCAATTTCTTAAGCTGATGAGAGACCGGAATTGGTGAACTTTCTGCAAACGCCAGATCTCTAGAATAGGACTTATCCTCAAGTTGTTGTAGCTCTCAGCTATCCTTCTCTTTTTTCTGTACTACTTTCTAAGGTTTCTAATGGAGTTTGATAAATATTAGAGTTTTGTGAATCTCATCAATCTCAATCTTAAAAATCTGAGTGAATCTTTGAAAAAAAAAAAATAATTCTAAATCTATTCTGAAGATCTTTGAAGATTCTTGGACCTTTAGCCTTCTCTTTTTCCGCATTACTTTCTATGGTTTCTCAGGTGTTTCTTTAAATAAATATTAGAATTGTGATAATCTGTTCTGTATTGTTCATGGATCTGAATGAATCTTTAAACTGAATGAAAGACTCTAAGTGTATTCTGAAGATCTTTAAAGATTCATGGAACTTTTGCGGTTACCCTTCTCTTTTTCTGTATTACTTTCTGCGGTTTCTAAGTTGTTTTTTGAATAAATATTGGAATTGTGTTAATCTGATTCAGATTCATGAAACTGAATGAATCACTCTAACTCTATTCTGAAGATCCTTGAAAATTCATAGACCTTTTTGGGGATAGCCTTCTCTTATTTTTGTACTACTTTCTAGGGTTTCTTAGGTGTTTCTTTGGATAAATATTAGAGTTGTGTTAATATGATTAAGATTCATAAATCTGAATTAATCACTCGAAGTCTATTCTGAAGATCTTTGAAGATTCCCGATTTTTTTGGGGAGTCGTGTTGGGTAAGAATAATAATTCACTCATGATTCATATCTTTCCGTAAGATTCATTAAGCAAAATGACTCTTTTCATAAGATTCATTAGGCAAAACACTATACACATCCACTAAAAGTAACGTTTTTGAATTTGAATTTTCAGTTACTATACCTCATTTTTACAACTGTAAGTTTCACAAGCACACATTCGAAAAATCCAGTGTCTCAATAAATCTTATTAACAAAAAAAAAAATAATCCTTTCATTTCATTCTTCTCCATCTTCCAACGGTACAACAAAATTTGGCTTGAAAGCGTCGAGTAGGTGCGATTATGGATACGGACCGTTCCATACCGAAATCGAAAATTGAGCATAATTGATGCAATTTTCAGTCACTTCAGGCATCTAGGCGCCTCGCAGTTTGCTTCACTATTGTGGATGATGTTGGTTGTTTTTTTTTTGTTGTTTCGCACCCCAAAAACCCTAAACCGGGTCCCGGATGATGCTTAGAATCGGGTCGGGTTTGGTGCGAAAATTGACCGTTCAGCTTGTTTTTGTCTAAATCGATTTAATCATCAGCCCGCCCTGATGGATGATGATCTAGAGATGCTTTCCATCTTCTTGGTGCAGTGACGTTTGGGAATCTTACCCGGACAGGGTATAGCAGGATGTTGGATTTTTTTGGGTAAAATATTTTTGTGTACGTTTGCCTAAAATTTGAAGAAATGCTCTACTAATTTTTAAAAGGAAGGTGTAAACAATATGTTTTTGCTATAAACGATGCAATAGAAACAAGGTTCTAGAACCCTGCAATATTTCACCAGACAACTACAATATAAAAAAAGAAATAGGGTTGCGGGTCTTAAAATTCTGACCTGACACACGCAACATGTTTAGAGAATCTACATTTAGTAGAGAGAAGGAAAAAAATAGCATGGTAACATAATTTAACGTCAGATGGTTTCGACCCAACGTACGCGATCGATGAACAGCTTCTTAAACGATCGTTTCATCAGCTCTTCGTAGAATATCGGTTTTGAGACATGAAACAGTTGGCTTACTTTTTTTTTGTTTGCATTCTTTTAGTTTGCTTGCTGCATCTCCGTTAGATTTAGAACCTTTTTTTCTTTTATTGGAAGTTCAGTTGTCTAATGATAGCAGAGCTGCATGTCTGCATGATTGATTTATTTCAAACGGACCACCGGTTTGGAACATTTTTCTTTTCAGCTTCAAACGCTAATAATCACATATCGGGGCCAAGGACTTTCGAAGGGATTTTGTATGAAACTTTCGCAGAATTTAGAACGCTTTGGTTGGAGGGGGTTTTTTTAATGGAAAACGTTTCGTAGAAGATATATAAGGTTCGTTCGATGATGGAGCGTCCAAGTTGCGTCCGTTGCTTGAGGAGTTCCTGGTGAGTTCTTCTACGTTGGGCAGGGATTTTGGGACTTTAAGAAGCTAAGAGGGCAAAGAGAGGAAAATATTTCTTTATATCCTGTAAGTCTGAAGTTAGTTCAAGAGTTGCAGGAATACATGATGAGTTCCTTAAATTCTAGTTAAATAATTATGTCTATTCCATCAACAAAATTTGACTAAAGCGTAAAAAATTTAACACTAGAAGTACCAAGCGTTTTAAGCGTTTTTCGATCGTGATCAATTTTTAAACAGTTTCGAAGCGTTGAAGTAAATTTTATTGTTTTTTTTTGGATCGTACTGTACAATATTTGTGTATAATTCATATTTCAACTACCTTCGAATTGTTTGAACCCTCAAAAAAATATTATTAGAATGAAGCGTTTCAGTCAAAATGGCTGGTCCGGTAGTTTAAGTGTTAATTAAATTTTGGAAAAGATGTCAAAATAAAGAAATTGTTATTTCTTAGTTAGTATAAAAACAAACAAAATGATAAATCTTAATTTTCTATCTTTTTCAATAATTACTCATACACACCACAAAACATGAAGCACCCACACACAACACCGTTAAGCAAACTCAATCAAAATGGTTGGTTGCGCTTGTACTTCCTACGCATGGGAGAGAAGAAAAAAAAATGCTCACCCGGTAATGAGTTTCCCTTTGTCGAACTAATTCGGTGTCCGGTGAAATTATTGACATTATTTCTCACACCATTTTTAACTTTTTTTTTACCGCGCCGTCCCCTCCAATCCGCCATTCGTACGCCCCGATTTTCAAGGAAAATAAAAGCTTCTGTTCGCGCACGGCAATGAGCTGCAACTTCCGGCGGCGCACTGATCGAAACGATTTCCACCCCAAAAACCCTCGAGAGAGAGAGAGAGAAAAACGAGTGCCGAGAGTTTGAGCCAATTTAGCTTTAATTGGACGTTATTCGAACGATTTATTCGAACGAATCACGTTTTGCCCTTCTATCGATGGGCTCATTGCGGCTGTGCTTAGAAGCGGTTTAGGTTCTATTTCTGGAGATTGTACCATTCCCAGGCATCTTCCAGTCGAACTCCTCAGTCCGGAAAACGGGGGAGGGGAGGGGATCGTAATCGATTCGGAATTGAGGGGGGGGGGGGGGGGGGGGGGGGAGGGGAAGACTGCGTTGGATTAATTATGATCGCGCTCGTAGGGGTTTTGTTGTTGTTTCTTCTCTTACTCCTTCTTGCAGGTTGTCGCTCACCTTTACCTTTACCTTACCGTGTAAGCTGTGGCGCTTCGTAATGACGTTGTGCCAAGGACGGAAGGGGGAGGAGACAGGGAGGGAACCATTTTCGCCCTGAACAGTCGCTTCAGGGTTGACAGGAAGTCAGACGACTTCAAGCGATCCGGGAGCATCTTATCCGCGCAATAGCGAACCATCCTTAATTGCAATATAATGGTACGTTGTGAGGTGTCGGCCTGCTGTGGAAGGATTAGGGCAAACGGTGGGTCCACCTAATTGGTTCTACTGGACGTTCGTCTTTTTTTCTTCTTTTCTTTCACTGCCACCGGACACGATGGACGCTGTTTGCTCACTTTGATGCTGTCCGATTGTAAAATGATGATGCCTTCAACTGCACTTCAACGCGCCCGTTGATCGTGATTCGGAAGAGGCTGATTATGATGTTGCACACCTTGCAATTGTACATTTCCGCTAGCAACACACTTGGGACAGATTTCTTTGTCGCTGCTTATTGTACGTCCAATCGAGTGAGAAAGAAACGAAGGACAAGGAAATAACTGTATAAAGAATATTTAGATAATTTTGTTTAAATTAAATATCGAATGAGAATATTTTCTCTTTTTTGTAGAACTAACAATGCTTAAAGCAGATTGTATTCTATCTCCTAAAAAATAAGTTAGAAACGAGTTTCACATTTTGTTACAAGCGTATAAAGGAACATTAATTTTTAAAATCTAATAGATTGAATAAAACTTCTCAATAGTAGAATTCTTAGAGAAAGCTTAAACCTCGTGTTCTTGGTTTTTGTTCGCAACTGAATCCTTTTATTACATGAAACACTTAGAGTCCGGTGGCTCTTAACCCGTTTACGTCACACGCTCGACGAGTTTAGCGTGTGCGTTTACAACGAAAGATCGAGAGCGTAATAGTTCACTCAACATCGAATTTAAAACATGTTTGATTTAGCATTTCATGTTTGGGTGCTTCAATGAAAATCTCTCTTTCTCTCTTTCTCTCTTTTCTTGGCATAACGATCTCTAAGGTCACGCCGGTCAATTCTGGCTTATTAGACTTATTTTTAACACAGAGCCGGATAGTCCTTGCTATGGGGAGACGGTCTGGATGGGATTTGATACCCAGTACTGTCTTGTGGAACCGGCGCCGTTAACCACATACACCACCAGACAGCCCCCAAAAGTTTACTTAGAATTCTGAGGTTCTAAACACTTCAATTCCTTGGATTTCAAAGAACGGTCAAGACTGGGTTGTCCGGTGTTATTCTAATGACATGACCAACAAGAGTCCGATGAGTCTAATTCGTTCTGTCATCTGCAAAGACTCCATGCCTCTGAGGCGTGGTTGTGAGTAATATTCGAACCTTTTTTAATTCAATGTAGTCCCAATGATCGTCTAGACATGTGTAGTTGAGTATTAGGAGTATCCTCAGACTTAAGAAATGATCTGTTGTTAGTCATCACCAAAACATTTATCTCAACATTCATGTTCTTGTCGGTGCTTAGTCTCTTCTTGGCTTAACGACTTCTAAAGTCACGACCTCCAAGGTCACGCTAGCCATTTCTGGCTTACTTGACTTATTTGACCACGTAGCTGGATAGTCCTTGCTACGGGGAGGCGGTCCAGATGGGATTTGATACCCGGTCCTGTCGTTTACCAACGGACCCCATCCAAAAAATTTCTTAGGATTCTGAGGTTCTAAATACTCCAATTCCTTGGATTTCAAACAACGTTCAAGACTGGGTTGTCCGGTGTTATTCTAATGACATGACCAACAAGAGTCCGATGAGTCCAATTCGTTCTGTCATCTGCAAATACTCCATGCTTTTGAGGCGTGGATGTGAGTACTACAAACTTTTTTTTTTATTCATTGTAGTCACAATGTCTAGACATGTGTATTAGAGTATCAGAATATGCTCAGAGTTTAGAAATGATCTGTTTTTTCACCACCATCTATCTTAATATTAATGTTCTTGTCGCCGCTTACGCTCTTCTTGGCTTAACGACCTTTTAGGTCACAACCCCCGAGGTCATGCCGGCTATTTCTGACAAGCTAGACTTATTTGAACCACGCAGCCGGATAGTCACTCCTTACAATTCTGAGGTTCTGAAGACTAAAATTCCTTGGAGTTAAAACAACGTTCAAGACTGTGTTGTTCGGTGTTATTCTAGTGACATGTCCAACCAGAGTTCGATGAGTCTAATTCCTTGAGTTTAATTCTTTCCATGCCTGTGAGGCGTACCCGATTCTAGTCCCAACATTGGTCGTCTAGACATGTGTTTTTGAGAATTAAGAGTATCCTCAAACTTTAGAAATGATCTGTTTTTTTTTAGTCAGCACCAAAACGTGTATCTCAACATTAATCTTCTTGTCGTCGCTTACTCTCTTCTTGGCTTATCGACCTATAAGGTTGCGACCTCTAAGGTCACGCCGGTCATTTCTGGATTTGGGAGACAGTCCAAATGGGATTTGATATCCAGCCCTGCCGAATGGAAACGGCGCTATTTATCACATACACCACTGGGGGCGGCCCTTCTACTTATATTTATTTATATTTATATTTATATTTATATTTATATTTATATTTATTATATATATATTTTTTTATTCACTGAATTTATTATTTATTATATATTAATTTATTTCATAATATTGTATAAAACATAGTTTTAAATAAGAAATTAAAAATAAGTATAAAACACAAAAATAATAATTTAAAAAAACGAGAAAATAACAACAACAAAATTAAAATAATTAAAGTACAATTTAATAAAATATATAACCCACTTTCACACCATCGAACTGAATGAACAGACCGCCCTGCTTCATCACTTTGACAATCTTATTCCGCTACCATATGAACGCCGTTAACTTCTTCACGTACAGTTGGCATGAGCGTTTCCCCCCCCCTTCCTTTTTTTATTGCTTCTTTATTCCCAACGTCCGATCAAAGCGCGACCAATCGAATCCAATCGAGCATTAAGTCTAATTATAGTCGAAGCTGAGAAGCGAACCTGAAGGCGGCTTTCTGTAATAAAAAAACCTTCACTTCAGTCCGTTACTGGTAGCAGCGAACTGGTAGCGTTACCGACCGAGTCTTTTTGGGGCGGAAATTGAGAAATTAGCCTTCCCCAGCACCGATAATAGCTGCTCAGTTAGCACTTTTTCGGATGGAATGGAGTTTGAGTTGGAATGGAATGGAATGGAGTTGCACTACGCACGGGTATATCGACTTTGTTCAGAAATTGTCCAACTTTCGTTCGACTTCAGGTGAAATGAAATTAAACTAAAGAAACAATTAATGCAGTGTCGGCGACAGCGCCACATACTTGCAACAACGTCGAGGCGAGCCCATAAACGCCGACCAAAGGTAAAAATTGCAACGCATCATCAAAAATAGCAAATCAATCAGTAAACAGGTATGAGCTAGGAAAAGGGGGGCAAAACAACTGTAAGTTAGGAAGGTGGGGGAAAAATTAGTCGTAAGCATTTTTTAGGTATATAAACTCGAATTAATTACAATAAATCATGGTTAATTGAAACAAAGCTTCGACGAGGCTAGAACTCGGTCCCGGCTCATTACCATCCGCCTACATCTCATCCGAACACTCCACCCGATCGCGACGAGGCAAGCACTCGGCCCCGATCACANTCTATCCTTTGACAGCATTCATGCAAACACAATTTTTAAAACCGAATGAATAAAGTCCCACAAAATAGTCATCAATCATACGTTCAATCATAGGCCGGGAAGTTTTATATTTCTTTTTTTCCCCGCACCACGCTGTATTTCACAAGTTCCAGCACACGGCTAAAGAAATTCCGGTTCCGGTTCGATGCGTCCGTCGACGCATAGTCAATATTCTTCAAATATGCTAATCGACTCACCTTTCGGGCTGGCGAATTTCATACCTTTTTCCGTGGAAGTCAAACGATGGCACTGATCGAAACCGATCCGGGATGGTATTTCAGGTGTACACGCACCCGCACTATACATCACAGGTTTCCTGTCCTGTGCAGCAGCTGACATTGTGACAATGTTTTCTCACTTTATGAAAATTCTCCAAATAACGACATTGCTCGCAAGAAGTAACCGACCTACCGGGTATGGGTAGAGATGGGTAAGTAGCACACAGCGCGTTTCGGAACGTCAGCTGCCTTTTTTTCATCGCTGAATGGTTGGTTAAATTTTTAGAACGAATCGTTATTCACCCGTATCATGATGCATTGCGAGTTTTTGCGGTCTATTAGAGGTTTTGCGTACGTGTACGTTTATGGTTACATGCTGTCATTTGTATCTTGTTCCAAATTTTAACGAGTCTACGAGCAACGTGCGGAAAGTTGCGGAGGCGAACATGGTGCGGTAATTAGACAACCGCTTTCCTCACCCGATTTATTCCGATACAGGCGTAGAATAGGCATTCTTATGATTTATCGTGATGTCAGAGATATCGAGTTTTGGAGGCAATTTATTACCGTTTCTGATTTTTTTTTCAAGATGAACTAGAATATTTTCAGAGAGATCTGGAACCCTTCCTACTATCTAGCACATTTTCAAGCAAACCTAAATCAAATTAAATTCAGAATGGTGTGAGGAATAGCTGTCAAGTACATTGAAAAGAACTCAGTAATGACCTTAAACGTTACCACTTAAACTGAAAAATCTCGTATATTGCAATCCCAAACGAAATTTTACTTGCAAATTATTTGAATAAACTGCGTTGCGCATAATAAAAATGAGAGCGATGCGAATGCTAATCAAGCCCCTGGATAAACTTCTTAGATTTTTCTGGATAAAAAATCCACCCTTTCAATGGTGTTTATTTGATGCTCGATACAATGAAAACTGTCAATGCGCTTTTCTTCTTCACACGCTTTGAAGACGTGTAAACTAAAAAGAAACTTAACGCCACAGGTGAACAGCTCGCAAATTCCATTTAAAGTGTGAAAATTCGATGCAGCTCGTAAGAAACGTAACAATTTCGAAGGAATTTTCTCAATGTCTTATGAAGTTGCAACGAACGTGCATGTCGGCGACAGCGCCACATACTTGCAACAACGTCGAGGCGAGCCCATAAACGCCGACCAAAGGTAAAAATTGCAACGCATCATCAAAAATAGCAAATCAATCAGTAAACAGGTATGAGCTAGGAAAAGGGGGGCAAAACAACTGTAAGTTAGGAAGGTGGGGGAAAAATTAGTCGTAAGCATTTTTTAGGTATATAAACTCGAATTAATTACAATAAATCATGGTCAATTGAAACAAAGCTTCGACGAGGCTAGAACTCGGTCCCGGCTCATTACCATCCGCCTACATCTCATCCGAACACTCCACCCGATCGCGACGAGGCAAGCACTCGGCCCCGATCACATGCAGTGACTTCGGGGATAAAAAGACTCTCAATTTCTTCACCTCTTCCCGGGCAATGGATGGACAAGTTTTTGTGTACTAAAAATGTGGTCCTTCCTCGGTATGTACGCTCCACTAAAGGTCGGCAGCGGCAAAACTGCTTCCGAAAGGCAAATGTTATTTGTCTAATAAAACCAACTCATAACCATAAAACATAACCCGCCCGCCCGTCAGCCAGATCCGTCCGTTTCTGGCGCCACCAGACGGGATTTTGAGCGAAGATATAAATCCAATCGTGGGACGACCTGTTCCACGCATTGCCATGATCTTCGGTGGCGAAGTGTGTATGCTCAAAGAAAAAAAAACATAGGAGGAAGGAAGAGAGAATATAGCAGAAGAAGAGAGAAAGTGTAAGAATGATATGGAAGGTTTGTGTTTTTTTTTTGGTCGAAACCTCGGCGACCTTCCTTCCCCTCTGTTTGGGTTGCCCGCGGGTCCGGTGGTCGATCAGAGATTCGAAATCCCGGGCGCCGCCGATGTTTGCTCTGGAAGGATCATCATTTACTCGCCACCTGACAGCCCAGAGCCAGGGGTTTAAATTTTATAGCCCCGTCTCTTTGGTTTGGTGGCTGAAGCAGGTTTTTTTTTGTTTCTTCGGGCAAGAGAGCCTCTTCACCTGGCCCTTGGCTGTGTGTTTTTTGTTGTTTTTTTCCACCGAGTATAGCAGAAATGTAATCGATTTTAATATTTGAATTCTGTACACCGTTGCAAAGCGGGGGTGATTGTTTTAACCACTTTACTTTAACCATGATGACTCAATCGTGAAATAATTTTCAAAAAATAATTTTCAAAGCTGTCATACTTTGCTTTTCTTCTTTTCCACAATATTCTTATAATGACGTATAAAAATATGTTTTTAATTTTTTAAATTTATACTTAATTATTCCTATTTTTTCTAAAATTTAAGATTATTTTGAATTAATTTTTGTTACTTGAAAAAATTGACTTAGATGACTTTTTCGTTTTTTTTGCCTTTAGTTTTCTGTTTGTTTAACACTAGAATTAGCGGACCAGTCATTTTGACTGAAACGCTTCATTTTCATCACATTATTTTTTGGGGTTAAACATTCCTGGGGTTAAACAAACATGAGTTTTCAATATATTTGTTATAGTAAGATCTAAAATAATCAATAAATTATACTCCAACTATTAAAAATTGATTAAAAATTAACCACGAACGAAAAACGCTTAAAACGCTTGGTAGTTCTAGTGTTAATGATTCTATGTTTCTCTTTAATTTTGTGGTTTATTTTATTTATTTAAAATTTCATTTTTATTGGCATTAAATTTACCTCTCAACTTTACACTTTATTTATTATTAAATAGAAATACCAAAAAAAACATTTATCACAAACTTTTCATGATAGCAAGCAGATTTTGTAACTTTTCATTATTATTTCCATTGTTCACAATAAAAAAAAATAGTTTACACCATCAAGCATATGTACGATAGAAGCAAATGTTGTACGTTTGTTGTCTTTCAGCTTCAAGAGAAAAAAAAGAAGAAAAAAACGACATTTTTCGGTAGTTATGTTACGAACCCGGTATCATAAATAAAGGCGCCCTTAGCGCGGTGCACGAGTTAAGGCGAAGGCAGACAAGAATTTATGTCGTCATCGTGGCCATCGTCAGCGGTCCCTTTTACCCTATTGCTCGATATCCTTTATCGCAGTGTCACTTTGAGTTCATTTTTCGAATTAAATTCTTCGTTCGTTTTTGCCGTGGTTGTTCCATTCGCCTTTTCCTTCTTTTCATCCATCTTCGTTCGACAGCTGGTGGAGAAACCGAAAAAAGAAGGAAGGTGATACGAATTCCGGGAAGACAGTAGTTGCTGAAGGACTGAAGGTGATAAGGAAACCCGAACGAATCGTACCTTTACCGCTACCGAAAGCAAAGTGCAGCAAACAACAACAACAAAAAAGGACACTCGAAAGGACAAACCGAGAATGTTGTTGCCGTACCGGTTCTACCTCGTTGTTTTTAACGTTCGCCGGGCTGGTGTCCGTTGGCTTTGGTTCCCTTTTTTTTGGCGGGCGGCCTAAATTTATCGCCAACAGACGACGGACGTATCGTATGGGAAAGGATCGAAACCCAACTGGAGGAACAAATACAAAGGGAAGCGTAAATGGTGCGCTTAGCGTAATTATAGTTCGGTCGAAAGTTTGTGTGAAGCAGCTAAACGAAGAAACAACCGTAGAAGCAAAAGGTCTAGCAGGATCAAGTGCAACGCTAGTGCATCCTGACACCGGACAGGTAGTTGCTCTATTCTCAGGATTCTATTTTGAAGAAAAACCGTTTACCTCTCGTGCCAAATTGGTTGTACCTTTGCTTTGGGCGAAAGGAGAGGGACTGGGAAGGGTGTTACTTCCATCCCTTGTCAATTCGCTAGCAGCCGGTTGATGGAGAGGTGGTCCCGATGACGAATCATTTATCGGAAATTCGGAAACCTTTTTGCCCATAACGCGTAACAGCATCTTGACGAATCGGCAATTAATGGTACTGGAAACAGATGCAACTCACAGACGGTAGACAGTCTAATGTCTAGCACAGTCGTGTAGATTCTTTTGCGTATCTAAACTTCAGATCAGAAATATTAAAAAAATAAAATCTCTATGCAGACTATTAAGTACCGAGAATACCGACACCAGACATGATCCAAGATATATGGGGATTTGGAGATATTCGGATTTTTAAATTTAACAGCTCAGTAAATTTTTTACACTTATTTCAAAAAATGATTGAGTGTTCAATTAAAAAAGAAGATTTTTCTTCTTCTTGGAATGCTTATTGTCGCGAAGACATTGCCACGTCTCTAATTAGTTTCCAGGAAACTCGGTCTAGGGTTGCAGTCCTCCATCCGCGGCTACATCCGATCTACGACAGGTTCGACTCCACCTGATCTAGACAATGAGCTCTCTGTGCTCCTTTACTTCTCGTGCCGAAGCCCTAGACATCGTATCCTTCCGGCGTTGACAACTGTCAGGATATGTGACCTTACCTTATATTCTACCTTTTTACTGATTCACATTTAATACAACTCTTCAGACATGTTGGAAATTGGAACCAAGAACATCGAAATGCTCCTTATGGAACTACCTCCAAAGAAGTTAAGGAGTTACTGATGTCAAGAACACCGAAGAGCTTCGTATGGAGCTACTTCCAAAAAAGTTAAGGAGTTACTGATGTCAAGGATTTTTGTTCTGTAGTGAAAGATCAGTTCATTAATATACTGAATTCATGCTGCAGTTGTTAAAGGAATGAGAAACAATTGATTCTTCTTTTGTGAGGTTAGTTTTTTAACCCTCAACATTCAGTGTCTTCAGAATAAAATAAAATGTGATTAGTTTTGGATGAATCTGATTCAGATTCATGAATCTGAATGAATCTTTAAACGGAATCGGTTTCGGAATCTAATTCTGAATCTGAAATGTCAAAGACTCATGAATCTTCCAGGATTTATGAATCTTTTTGGAGTCGACTCATGAATTTAATGACTCTTCACCGAAGAGTCATATAAATGAATCTTTTCAAAAGATTCATTAAGCACTCTAGTTTGTGATGGTTAAGAGGAAAAAATTAAAGCATTTTCTAAAATTTCTTCAAGCATTTCTGGTAGTTAAACCGGAGTTGATAGAAATAGACCTAGAGAGCTTCGTGTTTTGGAAAATCAAATTGATGCTCTGTGGAACTTCCACAATTGAGGCTTCCGTATTGCCCACATCTTCCTTGACTTATTCAAATTCAACCTTAACAGAGTCCATAGAATTTCTTTGAAGTTTAAAAACTCGAATATCCTATTGTGTGGAACATTTCTTTGAAGAACTTTTAATTTTGACTTAATAGACCTAGCATAAATAAAATACAAGAGAAGAGGGACCATTAAAACCTGATATTTAAAAACAAATATTTTTCCAATAGTAATAAAACGCAATACTTTGGCATTTATAAAGGATACTCATAAATCACTCCCACTCTGCACGGTGCGTCTTATCATTTATATTGCTCACCTAAAGAACAAACAAACCACGCACTGTGGTGCTCAAAAAAGAAAAAGCGCATCCAAAAGGGAAATGTCGGTTTCGAAAGAAAATATGTACACCGTGATCGGTCTGGAAATGACTCATCCCGTACACCCAGCATTGGGCAAACATTGCACCGAATCCCCAACTGCACGAATTGAATGTAGGCCACGGCACAGCACAGTTTTGCGGCATTAAATCGTGTGTGATGTCCTGTGCAAACGCAGCAAGGACACGCAGCCCGCAACCGGACCGGCCTGTCAACTCGTTTATCAACTTGCACCATTTTTTGTTTTTGTTTGTTTCGTTGCTGCTGCTGGAACCATCTGGGTACATTCGTGGCAGGTTGGTGTTTGTTACACGCGTGTTTGTTTTAGCATAAAAGTGTAACTATAAAAGAAGGCCACCGGGTGCAGATCTTTTCCCCCTCTCCCATCCCCCCCCCACCCCGGGGGAAATGGTTTGATGCACAAAACCGGGCTAGAAAGGATCGCTGTGGAAGGAAGCGACAAGTCATGCCCAGGCATTTTCTACCATTGCTGCATTCTAATTGCACCGGCTGTGTGTGTGTGTTTTTGTCCTTTTTTTTGCTCTTTCTTTTATGCCACGGGCCAAACAGGCAAGTTGCTCACTTGCATCCCTATTCGCAGTGGAGTTGGGGGAGTAAAGAGTTGCTGTTATTTTTATTTTTATTTTCTATTTGCTCTCCATTCGACCCCGGGTAAGTGCATTCGCGCGCTGCATTCGCAATTCCAAACACGCAACTAACCGCAAATAAATGTGCTTTTTTGTTCACTAGTCGTTACTGTTTTGTTTTCGGTCGCTCGTTTTCGGAATGTTGTTTGCCCCGTGTTGGAAGGGGGGGAGGGGGGGAGAGATGGCGATGGTTGCCTGTAGCACACAAACACGCACATACAAGTACTCAAATAGTGATACCACTCACAACTAACAACTGAGCCGTAAATAACGTTGAAAAAAGGGAAACGTTTAGGTTAGGTTTAGCGATTGAAGTTGGCGACATTGCATGCGGTGTAATTGTACATCCTTTTTTTTGAAGTAGTGGGGAGAGTGGTAGGAGGAAAAGGAGAAAGGGGGAAAGGGTGAAGAAACGGTTCAAAGTGACACAGAAATGGTTGTCAAGGATGTATAGCCTTTTACCGCTTTACGGCAGAAAGAAAGGATTATAAGGATTAATAATTTAAAACTGATTTTATTTTATACAAATAAATTTCTATCGTTGCAAAATAAATGAAACGAATGTAGAAGACTGTAAAAATTGTTAATATAAAAAATAAATAAAATTAGAAGTAAAATATAATTTAATAAGAAAAAAAATGAAATGACACAGAAAGTTGCTAAAAAGACATGATAAATTTCTATCGTTGCAAAATAAATAACAAAAAATATAGAAGAATATAATAATTGTTCACATATCAGTAAATAATGTTAAAAGTAAAATATAATGTAAATAAGAAATAAAAGAAGTGAAACAGAAAGTTGCTAAAAAGACATGATAAATTTCTATCGTTGCAAAATAGATAAAAATATATAGAAGAATATAATAATTGTTGATATTATAGTAAATAAAGTTAGAAATTAAAAAATGTTAATAAGAAATAAAAGAAGTAAAACAGAAAGTTGCTAATAAGACATGATAAAGGATGTAACAAACACATTCTAAAGGAGAATTTGAAACCTTCTATGGAAAAAAAGGCTCAAAATAGTTTTTCTGTGTATTAAAATTGCAATTTGCTTTCCTAAATAGCTTAAAGCTATACTAAATATGCTTAGCATTGTTGACTTTGACACTCTACTCCATATCTGTAGTTTTCCCTAACATATACAGAAGGCGATTAAATAATCGAAATAGAAAAAAATCCCAAAAATACTTTCGACATTTCTAAAACAAAAAGACATAATTTTAATACATTTTCATGCTTACTTCTGTTCATTGGAATACCGCTCACATGAGTTATGAGGAGTCACAAGAATGAGAACCCAACTTCCCGTCTGCTAGTTAAACAGTTCAACGTTCTAACTTCTTAAGCACCACTCACCCCGAATCCGGCACAATGCTCTTAATTGACACGATTAGAAGACACCGTTCGTCGATCCATCACTCCGCAAAGGGCAGGTGGAATCCACCAAGGTTTCCACGCAAACGGAGGGACATTTGTGTGTTTGGCTTATTTCTCGTCCACCGTCGGATCCCATCTAATGAGGAGGAAGAAGGAACTAAATGAAAAAAAAAAATCAATTAAAATTGTAATCAACCAAGCCCACCCCGGGGGAAGCGAAGGTTTTTCGTATTTTGATAACGATATGCTTGCGTCCGTTTTTTTTCTTTGGTCTCACCACAAAAAGCAGCGGGGAGGGAGCAGCTCGCGCGCGTCTTGTAGGTTTTTGGTGTGTAGGTCGTGCAACCTGAAACGTGCCGGACCACACAGCAACGGGTGTCCGACAAGGCAACAAACTAACATTTAAATTGTTTTTTTTTTTCCACCGGTGCGTTCGAGTTTATCTCTCGGTTGGGTTTCAATTTCGTACCGTCGCAGTGACAACGGTAGCCGTAAAAGGATAAGAGAACAAGTAAGAAATTCTTCTCTTTTTTTCAACTTTTTTCTTTAATGTTTGAAGAACGATACTTTTTGAAAGAGAAAGAAAAAAATCACGATCTTTAGAAGATTGATGAGGTTAAACGATTAGTGTACGGGTTTACATCAAGCGATAGGCCATGAAAATGCAGCAGTTCTTCTTCAAGTACAGAAGAATGTCAAATCAGTCAAAGCAACTGTCAGCATTGGTATTTGTTTGACTACAGATACAGGAGTTCCATATTGGACGTAATTCTTGGGAACTCTGGGCCATGGAGATCCAAGAACTTATGCTCTACTTATAGAACTTTTTTAACTCTACAAAAAGAGCATGCTAATTAAGATCTTCAGAGATTTAAAACTGAGAAGAATATATTTGTTTGTAACTTGAACATTGGAAACCATTGAGGATGTAGACGAGTTCTATGTAATATCTCAAGATATTCCTGCAACTTCACCTTAATCTCATGCATCTCGCAGAGATCCCCCAGAATGCACTCACTTTCCGCTTTTGGCTGACTGCACCTCAACCTTTATAACACCGGGAGCTACTTGGTGGATAGCAGCAATTCCTCCGTCATTGAATTTTCAACTCCATCCCGGCGTACAATAACTTCGTACCGTATAAAATCCACTCGCGCACAACAATGAAAAGCGTTACGCAGTGACGCAGCGGCAACTGACGGCTGGCGTGTCTGGTCAGCAATGGGTAGAGATAATTAATGAACCATCGTCGACTGGGCAAGTGCCCAGTGCTCAGGATAAAATTCCCATACCCGTGAGGAGGATAAGGAAATGAAGGGGACTGGGGGCGTTGGGGAGGGCGGTTTGGAAAATGAAACTAATCCATCAACCATCGAGATAAGATGAAACGGTGCCGAAAGCATCCGCCAACCGGGGCAGTTGATGTCTATCATGTTTTGCTCTTGATGAGTTTTTTTTCCGTTGTTGTTGGTTGTTGGTTAATGCTTCTCCTGTGCCCGAAACGATTCCAGTGCCTTGAGCTGGAGGTTACCAGAACTCCGCGCGTCAGGAGTTCTGCTTTGGTTTGGGCTTTTGTTTCCGGAATTTAACCAACCGAATCCGTACCACGGGTGCCCACGAAGAAACGGATGAAGGATGAAGAGTCAACAAACGGGGTGACTGGGCGGGGGAAGGAAGGGAAGACATAATAAATTTAGCTAATGGAAAGAAAGTATAGCGAGTGGTGGTTGGTTGCAGAGGAAGATTCTTCTTTTTCCTTAAGTCGCGACGGGTAGGGCTACTTCGGCAGTATGGGTGTACTACGGTGTAGACACCTGGTTGATGGATGAAGCAAAACGTTTCGGTGGACGTCAACCGTTTGGAGCGTTTCGAGCGTAATTGAAGATATGGTCCGACCTATGGAACGCGATCCGTGAGGTTTTTGCTGGGGAGGGGGGGAGGTTGGAGTTCCTTCTAAGTATTTGCGGATTTGGTTCTCTCCGCGTGGGCGAGATGGAAGTAAGCGGTGCCTTCCTTTTTCGCAGACAATGCTTGAAGATGCAATGGTTTGGACATTGGACCAGTCGGGGTTGACTCGTGATCGTACTCACGACCGATGAGAGGTTCCTCCCCGGCGGGAGGGAAAGGAAAGCAAACCCCAGACAGGGTGGGTTGGGTGCGATAGAACAACCAAAACGAAGACAAGCAACTATTAATAACAAAACAACAACAAAAAAGTATCACGCATCGGTAAGAAGGAAGAAAAAACCCAACTGAGCACAGCCCATCAATCATCCTCCAAAATGCAAACGCCGGGCAAGGATCGTTGGGTCTGCAAAGCGAAGCTTGGACGTGCTCAAGTGGGCAAGCAGTTGCGTTTTTCTTTACTTTTCCATTGCCGAGAACTTACTACTTCACCCCCCGTGTTTCCCAGGTGGTTGTGAAGATCCTCTTCCTCCCTCCGGGCCAGGAGGGGGAGGGAGGTTAAGCATCTCCGTGGTTGGGCAGCAATGATAATATGCATAATTAGCACCAATCGCTCGAAAGTCACGTACGGTCGACATCGAGACGCACTCTGGACGACCACACCGGACAAAACATGGCGTCCACTCGATGTGAAAGCACACGGCAAAGCTTTCCCCCTTTTTTGGCGGGCAAACGAGCAATGTTTACCCGTGCTTAACTGATCTGTTTGCCTACAGCTTTGAGAAGGACAACTCATCACGGCTGAGACTCATCGGTGTGGAATTCCAGTTCCAGGAAGAATTACAAACAGGGAGTTGCATCCAGAGAGTTGTTTTTTGTTGAGGTTTTCAACGCTAGACGCAATCAACCAAGATTTCGGTAGCGCTACATTGATGATGATTTAATGATCGATGCGTTTATTGTAGAACTTTAATTCTTCAATATTCATAAGCAAAAAAAAGAGGGAAAAATTGAACACTATTTTGCCAAACCGAAACAGTTTGAACGATCGGCGAGCTGGAGTACGTGTGGAAGTGCAATTAGACAGGCTTGATTCGTCTTTAGGCAACCCGCAAGCCTGTACTCACACGCTTCACACTAAGCACGATCAAAAGACCACGTTGATTGGATTATGAACGCCCTCACGCGATTCTGTATCGATGTGCACCGGGTTGGAATAATAGTCCAATTAATGTGCGCCCGCAGGAAACTCCGGGGTTCGATAATGATTGAGATTCATTAGAGCCGTTGCGTCCGAGATTAGGATGTCTATTTTCCTTGTCCATTCCAATTACGTGCCCGTGTGTTACGAGCCTACCGTATTGAGCTGGCAGTAAGCCAATGGGAACAGTAGGCATATGGGAATAGTTGAACCGACGGCGAATTCGCAAGGCAAATCTCCCACTAGGATGACATATGTTAGGCAAAGTAATGCGGTATGGGAAAAATGGAAACAAATATGCTAGACGCTAGAAGGATTGCAATTTTGTGCTCAAAAAAAAAAGTAGATACATTGTCGTCACGGAAGACCCACAGCCCACCATCTCAAGATGGCAAGCAAAAGAATGAAAGCTAGAATGGTAAAATAGATTCAAACAAACAAAAACTACAAAAACTATTTCACTTGCACCTCGAGGCATCTTCATTTGACTGATGCATCGTCGAATCGCATTTACAAAATTAGTTTTCCGCTGCACGATGACAACGGCGGCTAGGGCTACGATAAGAAAAATAGAGATGAAAAAAAAATCAATTCAACTCCCGCAGCAAGTTGTGGGCGAGTGGGTTGTCACACTGAGGTTACCTCACCTGAATGGGGCAACGTTCGTGCGATGTTGGTGTTGGTGGTAGCAAAAGAAACCCCGCATTTGTTTGTTGTATTTCCGCAATCTATTTACCCAAACCCGGGCGAGGGAGTAAAGGTTTACTACGGTAAGAAAATGCGGTCCCTGACATCTTGAGCATCCTTCGCGAGTTCTTGAGCTCGTCGCATTTTCGCGATTGTTCCCCGTTTCTTTTGTGCCAAAGGAAGAAGGCGGGTTGGTGAAGGGTTTTTTTTTGCAATTTCATCTTGAAAATTAACCGCAACATCTTAACCTTTCCCTGCTGCAGGCAGGATAAAGCAGTATGGTCGGGTAGATTAGGTAGATGAGTGTTTAAAGGCTCCTGTGGGAATGGAGACTTCTTTATATAATTTAGACGCTGAAATAAAACTGGGCTTGTTCATGTGAATACAATATTTTTCCACTTTTTGATAGACGTAAATGCGCAAGAGTTTGGATAGGCAGAACCCTAAAGGATTATATAAATATGTCTTAAAAGGTGGGATGTATTTGAAAACAAATATATTTGCAATAGTCGTTTCTGTGATGAATAATTTTATTTGAAAGAAGAATATGCAAAGGAAGACAAGAGTGAGAATAGCATAGAAACTGAAGATACGTTCGAAAATAGCATAGAAACTGGAGATTCTGTACTGAGAGCTAGTAAAGGAACTATAAAGTGATATTGTTATGTTTCCAAGTTGGTCTTAAAGGTTCTTGGTATATACACCTTGTACATGCAACAGTCGTTATTGAAAGATTGAAGACACCAATCTATTCGCCTATTACTAGACGTATATTGAAGACTCTGCAGCATGTTCAGATATTCAACAATATAGAGCTAGAATACATTGTCAAACATGAAGTTATATCTATTCGTATATCATCGTGGAAATAGTCTTTTTCTTCTTCTTATTCTCTCTGAGACGCACTTAGATGGTACGATAGAGGAATCCAGCTTCCTGGGCCTTCCCCTATTACTCCCCTATTACACCGTATTGGGCTTGCGCTCCAAAACCTCAAAGTTTTTCGAGACCGGCAAATTAGGCCATATGTCCCCCAGAAATAGTCAATGAGTAGAATCTCTCTCTTCCTCTCTCGTTCTCTCTTTCTCTCTCTTTTTCTCTCTCTCTTTCGCTCTCTCTTTCTCTCTCTTCTTGACTTAACGACCTTAGAAGGACATGTCGGCCATTTCTGGCTTACTAGACTTATTTTGCCAAGTAGCCGGATAGTCAGTGCTTGCTATGGAGAAACTGTCTGGATGGTAGTGGAGTAAGTATTCTAGATATAGACATGGACATTGGGTGTGGAATGCGTTTTCTGTTTTTGGAACTCTGTATAAGGTTTCAAAGACTAGAAGAATGATCGACTGAAGCATTGAAGTTGTTGAAGATCTACTTGTCTAAGGTTCGTCTAACTGAGATGGTGGAGTTCTACTAGAATTGTTGAAACTTGGAAATGCGAACATGATGGACTTCAACAGATACTATATCCTCGTGGTTCGGTAATCTTCTACAAGTTGTTGGCTTTTGAGATATACTGGGGAAGAATTCCAATTCTTTGGTTATTAATAAATAGCTATTAGTCCTTTCCATTCTCAATTCTCAAATACCTGCCTAATACTACTCAAACTCTTACTAATGACTTGGTATCGATGTATGAAAAATGTCTAAAATATTGAGTTTTAAAATTAAGTATCGTAGTTATTAATACCTTACGAATAATGTGCCTTCAAAGGTTTAGACATCAACATTTATTAAATCAGATTTTTTTTTTTATATGGAAATATGTGTATCTTTGTACAAACAGTACAATATAAATCATGCAATCAAACTAATCAACAGTTTAAATTGGCTCGATTATTATATTTTCAAATAAAAGAAAATGAAAAAAGCATAAAAAAAGATGGAGCATCAACAGCATCCCAGGCTGGTGATGGAAATTGAGCAGGATCACGTTACCAAACGGTATGACGCCGCCTTGAGAGCGCTCGTCAGGACAAAAGGGACACGCAGTACACGCACGCGTGCTCACGGAAGGAAAAAGGTCCTCCAGTAAGTCCACTTACTCCATCTGTGTGTGTGTGAGTTTTTTGTATGTTGCTGGGGATGCACGCAAGTGGGCATGTATGCAGGCGCCGTACCGTGCATTGTCGCCATCATTATCCTGATTGGCTTGTTCGTCAAGTGAGCCCCCCACCAAGGTTTTTATACGCGGCAGGATCTCGTCCCTTAATAGCATCCCCGGTAATAGGTTAGCGCAACGCGCCAGTTGCATATGCAACGGTTTCTCGCTCGTTCGCCTGTAAAGATGTATGGTTTTTTTTTTGCTTCTTCCCTTTCTGTTCTTGTCTCCTTGCACGAGTTACATATTCTTCGCTTCTCTGGAGAGTATAGCAGCATTTGCTGCGGTGCAGTGCACGTGTTGCATCGCTGCATCCAGTAGATGGCACTCGAAAGTGCGGCCCACTGTAATGGAGAACCAAACAAAGCTTATCCACCAACCCCCCCCCCCCCCCCCCCCCCCCCCCCCCCCCCCCCCCCCCCCTCCCCCTTTTGTCCCCTGGCAATGTACCCTTGACGGTAAAGGCGCCAGGATATCGTAATACAATACTGTCTACCTTGCATTAGCTTTCCTGTTTTTTTTTTATTTGTTTTTGCTTCCCAGCAACAGCATGGAAAGCGTGCAATAAGCAATGCAACAGAATGCATCTTCACAGCGTGTGTGCATGTGCATTTGTAGGGTATTTTTATTTGCCAGTCCGCAAATGGCCGCCCGAAACGGATCCTGTTTGACGTTTGTTTGCTCCATTGTTTTTGTTTTTCGATCCCATGTTTTTTTTCTTTTTATACTGACGCCATACTGTTTTCTACGTTTGTTTCTAGTATTGGTAGGCTTGTCTCAGGTTTTGGATTGTAAAAAAAAGAAACCCCGAAAGGGACATAATTTGCATACACACACCGGATGGTTTGAATGCAGTTTCGATATCCTTCTACGATGTCCTTTGGGGCGAATTTTTTGAATGAATTTTTCAAATAATAATAATGGGAAACATGAGTAGGGAACAAATGCAAACTCCGCCTTTTTCAAGCGTACATTGTTGTTTTATGATTCATTTCATTGTCGTTCGCGTTCTCAGTTTTTTTTTCGCAAAGTTTTTTTTACGTCCTGTTTACTTGTGTTTTTTCTTTTCTTTTCCTTTTTCTTCGCTTTTTTTTCTTAGTTTTTATTTAAAAGTTTTTTTTCTTATTTAATCCCATGCATCTATTATTCGCTGTTACAGTGTGTGAGCATTTGAATTTTTAATTTTTCATTGTTTACACCGAACACTGGCGAGCGCAGCGCTACTGAGCGTAGATCGATTATGTTGAATTTTTTTTTTGGGGGGGGGGGGGGGGGGGGGGGATTTGCTGCTACCGCTGATGCCTAGGATGATCCTCCTTAAAGCTACCGCACCAGGTTCACCTACCGTCATCACCAACCGAGCTCCCCCCCAAAAAATACAGAGCTTCATTAACGTCTTTCACGTCAACAGGAAGAGTGTAATAGAGAGAAAAAAAAGCAATAACCACACGAAAGCCACACAAATGAGAAAAGAAACTCATTTCGGTGATGAGTGGAGACGCGACTTCGGGGTGATGAGGTCTTTTAATTTCGCATTTCCTCTACGCGTCCTGCATCCTGCCCATCGTCCGTGCCCAACCAGAATACCTCGGGAGGCATTCTTGGAGTCGCCATTATGGAAAGGTTCTGCCGTTTCCTTGCTGCTGCTCCTCAGTTTTTGGGCTTTTCCATGCTGATTTTTGTTTTTTTTTGCTTAAGGTAGACTCTTCGGTAAAAATGAGAACAAAAAAGGGAAAAGGAAGCAACGCTTATGTTTTGCCGTATCATATATACACACACTCGCGTACACGTGGTCGTTTACGATCTATTACCGATGCTAATTTATTCGAATGAGTCGTAATCCCATTGTGTGCGCGTTGTTTCTCGTGAGCTTTGCCACCATGTTTTTTTTCCTCCCCTTGTTGTGATGGTTTTGTTCTCGCGTTCTGCTTGTTCTGCTTTCCACCCAGCTAAACTCGACCAGTTTAGACATCATGTTTTGCCAATTTCCCAGCTACAGTTTGCATGGAAAGTTTGTTGGCTGTAGAACTATTTAGAACTGTTCAAGTTATCAAACACTTCATGAGAATACGGAAGAAATCTCTAAGCAAGAAATGATCCAGCATATTTTAAAACCCCCCCCAACAAAAAAAAAGCAATTGATTTTCAATTAGTTCCCGTTGAGATAATAAATCTACAAGTATAAACAATCTTCGCGCACCCGAGGTCAGCCGCACTGTGTTAGCCATTTAACCGTGAGAAAGCCTGTAAAAGCCGTCCAATAATTGTAATTTATGGTGTACAACAGCAACAAAAAGACAATCTCACCCCTCCCCCTCGTCAGGAATGTGCAAACGCTTCAAGTTTTTAAATCAACACGTTGAAAGCTTTTAAATGGTGTTTTATTACCTTTTTTCGGCAGCACAAACAACACAAAAAAATATAAATAAATAAAAGAAAAGTGTAAAACGGGCCGTGTCGATGGGTTTACACGCGACGGGTTTCGTCGTTTTGCTATTAAAAATGAAAATAGAATTCCACTTTCATGGTGAACTTTTGTTTTCGAATGCGAAAGTTCAAAACAAAGAACTAAGAACTGGCTGGTTGACACCTGTCAGCTGGTCGGTATGTCAAGTGGAAGCCCCATCGAGGTTAGGTTAAGTATTCTCTCGCCCGGTAAGCTCCACTCTCAAGAATCCCTCGTTTGTTGTCTATATACACGCTTTTGTGTCTGTGTGTGTGTGTGTTTGCAGAAACTTAACTTACTCGAGCGATATCCAGCTTCATTGTCTTTTGTGGAATGTCCTCAGATACTGCGCTTGACATTCTGCACCTGATTGGTGTTGGGATGTTTCGTGAAGGACATCCCGGTACTGACAACGAGGACAAATAAATTGGAAATTTAAATTAAACAACCCGTTGGTTTTTGGGGAGGGGAGTTGGGGTTGTGTTGCGTAGAATTCCCCGACATAATCTATACGGTTCGGACGCAATGTGTACGAGAGATGGCATGGGAAGTTTAATGAAATCGTAATCTCGCGTGAGTGACTTGACTAGGATTTGCCAACGTTTGATTTAAATCACCATTGATTGGTAGAGTTTGTGGAATTTGACCGTTCTCCAATGTGCGCTGACGATGACTTTAGCTTCGCTTTTTGGTAAGATGTCCAGGTAGTCCCGGAGAGCTACTTGAAGTTTAATGTATCGCGAATTTCTATAGTTGGAATAGAAACTAGAAACGTTACAGCCATTATTGGAACTTTGGAGGAAATTTTAAATTGCGCTTTTCAGAGATTTTGGTTTACAGACGTTAGGCTTTTTAACCCAGTAAAATGTCTATTTCGATAAGATATTAAAAGTAGAATTGGGTCTCTTACTCTTTACTTCAAAGTTATAAAGTGTTTATTTTATTAATAAGTTTAGTATATCTGACGACATTTTGGAGGAAAAAAATGGGTCTTCCTGTGACACAGAGTTAATTCCGGCGTACATCAGGTACCCGAGACCTCGAGGTATGTCGAGAATTACCTGTTCACGATATGTGGAAATGTCTCGAAACAAAAACCGATTGTGGACAACCGAACCTGGTTGTGTATTGTCAACGTTTCTAATACCTTCTAACCTCGAATCGGTAACAATAGTACCAATTTCCTTTCGCCGTACTCCTTGCTCCAATGCCATCCAGACCGGACACCAAATGCAAAGTGGCGAGTTTTGAGGTTAGTTTTTACGACTCATTGAACGCCATCGGTGCGCACTGAGAGTGCTCGCTAGCTTGCAGCAATCAAACCGGCAACGGTAGCGTTTGCATTTGCATACGGGTGCTGGTTACAACTCACTGCCAAGTTCACGCCACCCTCCCAGGGGGCGGAAGTCGCAAAACTGTCAGCCAATTGTATGTAAATTGCTTGTGTGTGTGTGCGCTAGGAAGTTGGCCAGTTGACCCACAAAAAGGTTCGCCGTGTCGAGTGAAGTGGAGCGAGTGCGCGGTATAAGCAACGCCATCTAGTGCAGTTGGTCGACCAAAATTGGAATCGACGTTCGTAGCGTCTGCTTTGGCAAACATCCTTCACCGAATGGGAGGGGGAGTTTTGTCCCGGTTACGGTAGAAGACAGCTAGGCTAGCATTAATTAATATTCATTTGGCGTTTATGAAAGCGCCCCAGCTCTGCTTCGGAACGCAAGGAAAAGGCTCACTCTCATCTCTCGTACCGCTGAAATATGGTGGAGTCATTTGTAAACGCTAATGATGGTGCCATTTGTTAACTGAAGCAAGCAAGGTACATTGCGGGTTGGGTTCTTGCATTGTGCTCGAGCGGCACACATACCGCGTCAACTGCTTCACCGACTCGGTCGGATGCAATAGGAGGCATTCTAAAGCGTGGTTGATTGATCGACTAGCTCGGCCAGCTTCCAAACACCGTTCAGCACACTCAAACCCACTGATAAGATGCAGTTGTAATGGTAACCCAACAGTACTAATACCTACCTTTTCAAAGCAGAATAAGTTTTCAAAGCAAAATAAAGAGTACAAGTCTATTAAGTGCGCAGCAGCTGAGAGTGGGCAGAGAGTCAATTATCACTAATTATTGCTTCGTACTGGACGTCAAAAGTACGCGCAAGGTGCATTCTTCACCCAATATCTGTGTGCATCGTTTTCTAGTTGAATGTGACGCTTTTTGATGTCATACGTCGGCAATTGCTTCCAACTTTTAACACAGGAGCTATCCTGGTATAAATTTTCTAAATCTACGAATATTGAGAAATAGAAATAAGTAGCGTTTATATTTAATACTTAACAGCCTTCACGGGCTCGGTCTGCAGCAGGAGCCTTGTAAACTGCTAATGGTCGAGTGTCGTCGAATATCCCAGGAATTCTGGAAGATGCATCAACTCCAACGCTCTATCTCAGTTCGAGCCTAATATTCCTCCTCTGTCCATGTCGACGACCTAATAGGACTCTACGGTCGAACTTCTCACGGTCGAGTGAGGTTGAATATCCCAGGAATTCTGGAGGATGCATCAACTCCAACGCTCTGGGCCTAGCAGTCTTCTTCTGTCCATGTGGACGATCTAATAGGACTCCACGGGCTCTGGGATGTCCGATGTCATTCGCGTGACATACCCAACCCACTGAAGTCTAGTGAATAAAATTCACTCTTTGACAGCGATTCCATCGTCTCTCGCCTTCCCCTCGAACTCATTTTGGAAAAGAGTCCATGTCTCAAATGGGTATATGAGTACTGAAACTATAAAAGTTCTATAGAATTCCAATTTCGATCATGAAGTTGAAGGGTGACTTCAAAAGTACGTCACCCTTGTATAAGTTAAAAAAATCAAGAATCACTGAATTGTAAGTTACGTTGAAACATTTTAATTCTTGAAAATTGCTTCAATCCTGCAAAACTGCTTCACTCCAAAATGGCGTCATTTGCTTCTAAAAGCTGTTTCGATAATTTCGTTTATGTTAACACTTTCACCCTGGGACATGAGTGGTACACAGTGGTTGGTGGTTGTATTTGCTTACCTTACCCCCATCTCATTCACATTGACTGCCCAGAATTTCGACGGTATGACTTCATCGAAGGGAATTCGGTTTTCGATTTGTTTATTTAACGAGCGAAGCGAACCAGTTCGAATTGGTCTGCTGTGGGGTGTTTGGGTTCCGTTTTTCTGTATCTCTTCTGCTTCCTGAATAGTGTTCGAATTGTTGCAATGATGAAGATGAATTAAGCTAATGATAACTAACGTAACATTATCGAAAGGAATAGATGCAAATGGAGCAAGAAATGGTTCAATAGACAAGTTTGATTTTTTTTTGCCATTCCTGATCCGTTACCTGCCATGTTTGTTAATGTATTGTTGTGATATTTATCATCCACACGGAAATCGACAACAATAAAAAACTAGCAAGGCCGTTCCGCCGCACTATCAAGAGTGAAAATCAACATACAAAACGGCCACTAAACGATAGATGAGATGAAATTGAAATGAATGAGTGAAAAAAGAAAAATAAAACGAATGTAAGGATAGGAAATGACCACGCCAGCAGAACAACTACACGCCAAAAAGTTAAACGCGAGAACACAAAACCAAAACGGTTATCGAGATTCAATCATTTACATAATTTATTACAATTTTATTCAATTATTATTTGATTGTTTTCCCTTCCTTTTGCTCCAACACGCCTCTTTAACCACTATTTCCATTTGTTCGCTTCTTTTGCTCTCTACTTCATTTCGAGAAAAAAAAAACAGAAATAAAACAAAACATAATAAAAGGAAAACAATCCCCAGTGGGACTGCTTGATGTTTTGCTACAATTATCTTTCCATTTCTCTCGTCACTTTTCACTGTGCGCTCTGTCGTTTTGCGTATATCTCGCGCAAGCGGAGGTTTTTTGTTTGTTTGTTTGCTGTTTTTTTTTTGTTCTTCTATTATTTTAATTTAGCTTTGCTGGAAGTACAACAAGAAAAGGGAGGGATGTGGGAGGAGGGCTGAGGGGTGGCGGGGGAGAACGATATGCTGAACTATCAATTGATAATTGCTGCTACTGCTGCTAAGAACGGTTCCAGCAGGAGCATACGAAGGAACTGGATTAGGTTTTTCCGGCATAGTGTGTTTATTATCTTCTCTTGGGTTCTTATTCTTTCGCTTGCTTGATTAGGAAAGGTTAATTTATTTTACTTTCTGTTTGTGTGTGTTTTTTTTGTTATTTTACTTTACTGATTTTTTGAAGATCGAATAAAACGAGCAAAGAAAAAGAAATAGGATTAAACATTTATCGTTCGTCCACGTATATTATTGGCACAATATTCTAGCTTTTTTTTCTTTTTTTAAATGAAGCTTAAAATAGTTCGGAACATCACTTTGCTCTAATTCTTATAGATATATATCTCTCACTTACGTAAAATCTTACGAATTATCTCAGCTTGGCAACAATGTTTAATGCACATATTTACAATCGCACAGCAAAGCGTTAATAAGAGGAAAATTAGTTTATTCGGATTAAATTTTGTTATTTTTTTTGTGATTCTACAGCCATTTTATTTTGCACAAATTGGAGATACCTTTGAAAACATAAAATAGGCCGTTTTTCGTTTTTTTGTTTGTTTCTAATTTTACCTTTACATTTCATCTGTTTCGTTGCTAATGGTTTTGTACTAAGGAATACATTGGTGAAACATGTACGAGGCAAGCGTTATGCTTTTTTGTTTTGTTTGCTGCTAGCCAATTTACACCACATTCAGCTATAATTTGTGTAGTTTGATAATGTTTGGATTATCCACTCCCGAACTGCAGTGTTTCGAGACAATTATTACCAATTAGCTTTCGGTCTCGTAATGTTTTTCATTCGGATCGCTCACTTCGGATACGGTCCGTCTATTAGGAGTTGATTAACGGTCCAATTAAGCGCAGGTGAGGAAAAAGTGTAGCAGGGAAACATAAACACACACGTACAAGTTGCGTCCGTTTTGATCGTGGTGGGATTTTTTTTTCGATGAAACGACAACCCTGCAGTGGTTCTGTTACCCGGGCATAGTATGAAACGGTTTTGCATTTTAAAAATCTAATAAGAAGCATTTTATTTACAAATGATTGTTAATGGAACCAAGGGGTAGTGGTGGGAACTCCGGAGTGGATTCATGAATCCAGTGCAATTCCGACGTAAAATAACCGGATTCAACTGCGGGAAAAATCTGGAGTAGTCTGGAGCTGACTCCGAATTACTCCGGAGTTGATTCCGAATTACTCCGGCGTTGACTCTGAATTACTCCACAGTTGAGTCCGAATTACTCCGGAGTTGATTCCAAATTACTACGGAACTGATTCCGAATTACTCCGGAGTTAACTCCAAATTACTCCGGAGCTGACTCCGAATTACTCCGGAGTTGACTCCGAATTATTCCGAATTACTCCGGAGTTGACTCCGAATTACTCCGGAGTTGACTCCGAGTTAATCCGGAGTTGACTCCGAATTACTCCGGAGCTGACTGCGAACTGCTCCGGAGTTGACTCCGAACTGCTCCGGAGTTGACATCGAATTACTCCGAATTACTCCGAATTACTCCGGAGTTTCCTCCAAATTACTCCGGAGCTGACTCCGAATTACTCCAGAGCTGACTCCGAATTATTCCGGAGTTGACTCCGAATTACTTTAAAGTTGACTTCGAATTACTCCGGAGTTGACTACGAATTACTCCGGAGTTGAATCTAAATTACTCCGGAGCTGACTCCGAATTACTCCGAAGTTGACTCCGAATTACTCAGGAAGTGACTCCGAATTACTCTGGAGTTGGCACCGAATTACTCCGGAGTTGATTCCGAATTACTCCAGAGTTGACTACGAATTACTCCGGAGCTGACTCCGAATTATTCCGGAGTTTACTCCGAATTACTCCAGAGTTGACTCTGAATTACTCCGGAGTTGGCTCCGTATTACTCTGTAATTGACTCCGAATTACTCCGGAGTTGACTCCAAATTGCTCCGAAGCTGATTCCAACTTACTCCGGAGTTGACTCCGAATTACTCCGGAGTTGACTCCGAATTACTCCGGAGTTGACTCCGAATTACTCAGGAAGTGACTCCGAATTACTCTGGAGTTGACTTCGAATTACTCCGGAGTGGACTCGAAATTACTCCGCAGTTGACTCCGAATTACTCCGGAGTTGACTCCGAATTACTTCAGGACTGACTTCGGAATGAATGGATTAATCCGACACCGAGAAAATTGAGCATGTACCCATCACTAGCGCGGTGAGTTTAATGGAAGCAACATTTGGTTGGCAAATTTGAAGAATAGAAACAACTGCCAATTGGAACATTAGCAGTGAGCGTGTTCTTATGGCGTGTGAGTTTTTTTGTTTTGCTTTGTTTCCCCTTTTTGTATTTCTGGATTAGCTTAAAAATGGTTCTAGCTAAATTTATTCGTTGGTTTTGCTTGCGTTCATGTTTATCCTTATTTGCTGCATAGTTTCATTTAGCTAAATCCGTTCGACATCCCCGCCCGGATTGCAAAACCCCAAAAATGCGGTGGCAGGTTGGATACGATCGTTGAATATTTACAGTCACCCGCGGTGCTTGGCCCAGATGGAACAGATTTCTAGACGTGCAGTATCTCAACCATAACGTCGTTCTCCACCAGTATGTCTTTCTCGTGCCGATCGGGTTCTGCCGGACCGGGTCGCCATTTGACCAGTATCACGATCGTAAGGAGGACAAGCAGAAATAGTAGCATCGCGACGAAAAGTGCTAGAATTGCGATTTCACTTTCGCTTTCGCGTGCGATTGGCCACGGATGGAGACGACCTGGTGGTCGTTTGCGGTGTTCATCCCTGTCGAGCGCTTCGGAGGAATCTAGCTCGCGGGCTAATGCCTCATCATCATCACCTTCGGCGATTTCGCTTAGCAGCTGTACGGTGGAAGCCGTTACATCCGGTAGCGTTGATTTCCGGGTTTCCTCCTGCATGGTGCTAGCACCTGTCGTGCTGAGAACAAGTGGTGCCGACCGGATCAGTGAGCTCGAATGCTGGAATTGTAGATTTTTGAGGAGCGAACAGAAGAAATAAGACATGCGGTAGGAAGTATAGCTCATGCGGTAATGATAGCTTACCTTACTGCGACATGTAACCTGTACGCGGTAGTTCGTGTCTGACCAGAGCGATAGCTGAACGCTGCTAGACTCAGTCAGGAGATTACCCATCAGTCCACCGCCGGACACTTCCCACGTAACCAAACATTGGTTTGTGCCGGATAGTCCAAATTGAGTACCGTTGCAGATGTCCGACACTGTTGCCGACCAGCTGACGTCCGCTGTGACTAGAGATTCGTTGCGTATCATCCGTTGAACGGAGAGCTGTAGCTGACATCGGGGTTGGGGCGTTCTACGGGAGGGTAATGTTGGGCTCGGACCTCCCGGATATGTACAGCTGCTCCAACACTGTATGAATGAGATAAACGAGTCTTTTTTTTAGCATATCACTAGAAATTATAACTTCAAGGATTTTTAGAATTTCATCTGGAAAGCACGAAAAAACATCTCCTGATGAAGACGTGTGTTTTTCATCAAGACGTAAAGTAGTCATTAAAACATCCCCCCATTTCATCATCCTCAACAAACTAACCCTAGAGTCCTGCTCTGCTTGTCGGACATTAAAACTCCAAGAAATTCCACGTTCGCCAGAACCACTTCTTCACAGCGGCTCGTAAGGAAAGGAAAAACGTGAAATCATCTTAAGAGCAATCTGCACCCATTATGACAATGTTGAACCCTACTGCAAAGAAACAATTTCTGCTGCAGAAATAATCACTGCAAAAGCAAGAACTTTAAAACATTACCCACAGTACAGCATGATCGTAGCCATCGGGCCCCGAGACAGGATCACTTCACTTCAGGTTGAAGCAATTTATGTGACCATTGTTTCAGATAAAGAGTCATCCTCATTATCATGAAGCTTGCCCTGTTTATTACTGTTATTATCGTAATCATTATCATCATCATCATCATCATCGTTGTTATTATCGGGGTCATCGTGATTGTTTACAGAGCGGTACAGAATCGATGTGCAATGGTTTCGCGTTCACATTTCGAACTCTTTCGATTACACTGGTACTTCTGCTGCACAATGAACCTTTTTTCTCCGTACGATACTGGTGTCTTTTTACACTTTAGCTTAATCGAACTGGTTCATGATGAATCATTATTGCTGTGTGGCAGTAATGAGGGGGGAAAAAGTACTTGACGTAAGCAACGACATAAAACGTCAACATCAATTGTATTTTGGATGATTTTTTAGTCTTCCAGAACAAATAAAAATCATTAATGTTAATAACCATTATCCGAAACACTGTTTGTAAACAGTGAAAGAAAAGATTTAAACGTAATATTGATCAAATCGGGTTCGTCGCTTGTAATTTATAAAACGAAGTCTTTCGTTTTATCTTTCGCTTAGTACAGTGATGCCTCAACAAACAAGTGTAATACGTTTTGTAGCGTTGTTAATGGCTAAATATTCGTCATAAATATCCTGTTTTTAAATAAAATTAATGAAAATGCTATTTATTAAGCATTAATCCGTTAAACTTTCAAAACATTATTCTTTTCTTTTGAATCATATTTTTTTGGGAATAAAACTTATTGGAGTTTGTTAACAGCTTCTTTTCCCAATAAAAAATATTAAACAACGATGGGAACCGAAAGCGAAAATCCCTCCCCGAAAGAAATATTCACATTGCTTCACACTTAAACGATCGAAGCGAATGTGTGCACTCCTCCGTTTGATTCTATTTGAATCTCTTTCTTACGCCCCGTGCTGTAAACAAACACAAACAAAATCGTTACCCGACTTCAACCTTAAAGCAGGACGCCCGCGTAACGATGCGCGGTAAATAATAGCCCACATAATTAGACCCAAATAAACATTATGAATTATGGCAAACTGTTGCACGAACTTTGCACTGCGCCGGGTACGGTTTTTCAACCGGCGAACACTTCACACACCGAGCGCTCGGTCTGGTGAATGACAAACTTCATCCATTTCTCAAAACGTGCTGCGGACATCATTATGCAACGGCACATGTGCATAAGTCAGTTGCACATATGCACTGTTGCGCAACTGGTAACCATTTGGCGGCGGCGGCAGAGTTGAAGGTTCGTCCCAGACGGTACGGTATGAAATCGAAAGCCACTGTGCGACTGAAAACCCACACACGGGATTTGGTACACGAGACACGGTTCGCAATGCTGGTGTCTGGCTGTTTTGCGCGTGCGTTTATCCTTTTTCTCCCGTTCATTTTGCACAACAGTCGACCTTCGGCCGTTTCGCTGTGTGGTGAGCGAGTAAAAGGTTCCCCCCCCCATAGCCACCCCTTTCCGGGGGGTTTGATTTGCTTCAAACGACGTTAGGAACATGGTTTATCGTTTTAGACGATGGTGAATGACTTTCGCGTTTTTTGGTCGATTTGCGACAAACAATTGTATTTCAGTGCTATATTATTTTTTATAAATATTAATATTTTTTTAATATTTAAGAAATTAATATTATAAATTTTTTTTTGTAAGGAAACAATATTTTTAACCTTAAATAGAGTATAGCTTTTTTTAAAAAGTGTGATTAATATAACTGCATTTCAATCAGTAACAAAAACAGCACCCAAAATCGAACAAATAACGATTATGGCAACGAAAGACTTAAAGCGACGAACCCCTTCTTTTAATTTGCTTGCGCTGTCTTTCTCTAGTTATGTATGTTAAATTACTATTTTTTTCGTAATTTAACTTCAAAATTATGAAATTATTTAATTAAAAACAGTAGAATTCCAACAGTTACAATCATATGAAAATTTATAAATTAAAATACCGTGAATATTTAACACCTCGCTTATAAGTATGCATTCATCAAAAAACAAACTATTTTATTGCCGTTTTTTTTTCGTGCTCATTACAATCCACTTTAGCTTGGTAGAAAACCCGAAAGGAAAAGCATAACTTCGAAATGAATAGCAAATAAAAAAAAACCAACTACAGGTACAGCGAGGGAAAGAAATTTAATTTATTATTCGTATCGTACACGAATGGTGAAACCTTGCGGCGTCATGTGGAATTCTGTTCTTTAAGAAACCTGCACAATACACCTCCAGACCGTACTATCTAGCAGGTGAAGTAATGTGTGTGTGCCCGCTTGCATGAATTGTTTTTCATTTTCCACGAGAGCCCGAGCTGGGTTATACGATAGGAGCCGTTTCTCGTACGGTGGTACATACGTACGTAATAAATTAGCATTTTTTGAAACATCGCCAAAATGAAAGGAAAAAAAAAATAACTAAACACAATGCATCCAAGCGAGCATCATCGTGCAGCAGGAAGGGAAAAAAAGAACGGTTTTTGGGTATTGTGAATTGTTTTGCGGGTTTTTTTTGCGCGTTGCTTCGTGGTAGAATATGAAAGAACGACCTGGTAAAAGGAAACCAACCAGCAGTAGTGGGAAGCAGCGAATAAACGCACACGGTTGAGGCACGGTTGACCCGGTATTGCTTGGCAGACGGTGATGCAGGAATGTTTATTACCGCCCGAGTTGCACTACGTAATCGATATGATGGTTTTGTTCGAGCATTTGCCTTCGGTTGCACGGTGCAACCGATATGAAGTGCTTAGAAGCGGCAAAACCGAGCAGTAAGAAAGTCAACATGCGCGGAAATCAAGCTGGTCAATTGGATGCTGTACGGCATTTCAACGTATAAAGCTCTTTTTTTATCATACAGGAAAAAACGGTAGTAGATAGGTGGAGTTTTAAAGAGAAATATACAGTGCAGGGTTACTGAGAACTAAATATTATTTTTGGGAAAAAAAACTTTGAAATTTAACTGTTATCTGTTGATTTAGAAAATACAACAGATGTTTTTGAAACTTAAAAATATTACATAAAATATTTCCAATTTTGTATTATATTTATATATATATATATTTTTTTTATTTATATATAAAATAAAAATGGGGCGGCCCGGTGGTGCATGTGACAAACGGCGCCTGTTCACACGGCCGGACCGGGTTCAAATCCCATCCGGACTGTCCCCCCGTAGCATGGACTGACTATCCTTCTACGTGGTAAAATAAGTCTTGATACGGCCAGGCCGTTCTAACCGAGCAAAAAAAAAAAATATAAAATAAAAAAATATTTCTATTTTATATTTTTATATAAAATATAATTTTTTATACTCCTTCAAATATGCTGAAAGTCGCTTACTGCATTTTAACAAGTTTAAATATTATAAAATAAATTAAATACTGCATTTTTATAATTTAAAAATATTTTAAATTTTTAAATTAAAAGAAAAAAATAAATAAATGAAATTAATAAATAAACTATAAAATAAATTAAATACTTTATATCGTGAACCCTGCGTATAAAGTAATAAAAAAGGAGTCCAAAATAAATCAAAGCAGCAAAAAACCCGAATAAACAATGTTCGTAAAGGTGGAAAGAATGTCTCTCAAAGACACATATTCCATATCAAAAGGACACTAGGTTTGTCAGGCTAAAAAGGTGGAATACCTTTAAACAAAAAAAGAAGCCACAAATACACATGAAAGTGGGAAGACAACGACAAAATAAAACTCACCCCAACGATGATAAATGAGCGGCGTAACGGCGTAAGTAATAAATCGAAACAGAGGTTTATGAAGGCAAACTAAACAAAAAGAAAAGAACAGACGAAGCATTGGGAAGCAAAGGACGGGTTTTGGGTTGCATTATAATTATGAATAATGATTAAATTTTTCTTCCGATCTGTGGCGACTGATAAAGCGAATCCGTTCGATTATTAGCTGCCCGAAACGCAGAATGGTTTCTAACAAAACCAAACACGAAAAAAAAACAGACCTTAAGATTAGCTTTCTTGCAAAACGTCTGAATCACATTGTCGTTTAACTTTTTTTTTGTCGTCGTGTGTGGATTTGCAAATCGATTAAGTTTTCATGGTTGGCTATAATGTCGAATTGATTAGCTTACCGCATATATACACGTTTAAATGGTGGAATTGACTTCTTATTAACTCATCACCATCAGCACCGGAACAGCAATCGCAAGATGCTTGATTCTCTTTCTCTCTCTCTCTCTCTCTCTCTCTCTCTCTCTCTCTCTCTCTCTCTCTCTCTCTCTCTCTCGCTTTTAAACGTTTGTTGTTGTGTCTAATCCAATGCGGAGCTGATTAGATGCAGATTATAATCATGCTCCGGAAACGATTAATATTGACAGCGATTTCTGTATGTTTCTTTAGTATTCAATTCGCTTGACGCGATTTATTTAGCGGTGGCAATAAATAATCACTTTTTCCCCGCACTGCCTCTCGTTTTGTAGCAACTATGTTGAGATAATTTTTTTTCCCATTTCGTTCCTTCATGCAGCGAACATTAAACTCTACGCGAAGTGTCCGAAGATCTAAGCCAGGGTGCCGCCGAAAAGCTCGGTCGAATTTTTCCTAATGTGTGTCGTCCACTAACCCACTGGCGGATGGAGGATGGTCAACAGTTGAGGATTGAAGTCGAAAAAAAACACGAAGCCTTAGGCTAATGTGTGTCGGTTAGGCACAAAGTGACCGGCAGCCATCACCGCCATCATCATCAGCAGCAGCAGCAGTAATCGTCAATGGTTGGGCGTGCGCGGACTCAGAAGCTCGAGCAGAAAGAACCTGTTCCAACACCGGGAAGCCCCCGATTTTTTTTCCATTGCGCCCCGCAAACGCTGCTGGCGTTTTGACTTCTTTGCATGTTTACAGCTGTGCCAGGTGTGCGAGCGAACTGCGAGCGGTGAGGTGGTAGGGCCGGTTGAGCAGAAACAGATCTTTGGCGACCTGGGCGGCCCCGTGAAATGGAATAGGTTCAACGCATACGTTCAAAGCCGAATGACATTTTGGATGAGTGCTGTGTGCGAATGGAGCTAAATATCCGTCATTTAAGAAGCTATTTGTTGCTAATGGGATGTTAAAGCGTAACATTCTGTACTACGTTTCCGTTTTCTTTTCCCGCGCCTTTCTGGTTTTTAATAGAGTTTTGTTTTCAAATGTAATTTCTATATCATTTACTACATCTTTTATGTCTTTTTTCTTGTTTTGTTTAGTTTTTATGATTGTATTTCTGTTTATTTTTCTCGTTTTTTTATTTAATTTATTCTGATTTCAAACAGAGTTTTGTTTTTAAATGTAACTTCTATATCATTTACTACATCTTTTATCTCTTTTTCCTTGTTTTGTTTAGTTTTTATGATTGTATTTCTGTTTATTTTTCTCGTTTTTTTATTTAATTTATTTCTGATTTTAAACAGAGTTTTGTTTTTAAATGTAACTTCTATATCATTTACTACATCTTTTATCTCTTTTGTCTTGTTTTGTTTAGTTTTTATGACTATTTTTTATTTAATTTATTAATTTTGTTTGTGAGTTACGTTTTCTCTTTAGTACTTGTTCTTGAAACTTACTTGCTTTTCTTTTACTTTGTTTACTGTTTTTTCTAGTTGCTTGACCCGGATACAATAGGCAAAAGATGACTCTTCACGATGCGGAAAAAACGTCTCAAAATTAATTTACCAAAAGTAAGTAGCAATATGATCTGCAACTAGTGTTTTGCTCACTGAATCTTTTTAAAAGAGTCACTCATATGAATTTTCATCCAGCGTCATTCAAAAAAAGATTATGAAATATCACAGATTCATGAGCTCCTCCATTCAAAGGATTCCAAAGGGAAGTGTTTTTTTAATGATTTTTATAAAAAGAGTCATTTATATGGATCTTATAAAAAGAGTCATTCATATGAGTCTTATAAAAAGAGTCATTCATATGAATCTTATAAAATGAGTCATTCTTATGAATTTTATGAAAAGAGTCATTCTTGTGAATTTTATAAAAAGAGTCATTCATATGAATTTTATAAAAAGAGTCATTCATATGAGTCTTATAAAAAGAGTCATTTATATGAATCTTCACTGAAGAGTCATTCAAATCAAGACTCTCAAATGATTTATGTATCTTCATTGATTTATGAAAAATCACAGATTCATGAACTCCTTCATTCAAGGGATTCAAAGATTCATCCTGAATCATCAATCTGAATCAGATTTACCAAACTTTAGTCTCAAAACAGAAATATTGGCCCAATTACAGGGTTACTCAACACAACGAAGAGGTGCATGCAAGCTCCTTCCTGTATACGAATGGAATTTCTTCTCCGATTTTCGTTTTGGGTGGTGCGAATTCCACAGATTTCTCTGCATTGCAGAACCTGTTACCAGATCCACTGAGACGAACCTCTGAAATATACCAGTCCACTTGTTGATGTTTGGCGGATAAGATGATGAGATGGATAGTGCATGAGTGAGCAGCACATTCTGTAGCGTGAACAGAAACTCGGAACAGAAGAAGTTAGTGTAAGGGATGAATTGAACTCGAACGCTTGAATGGAGGTGAACGATTTTTCGTCTCGTTTTCTTTTCGATCTCTCTCTCTTTTGTGCTTCCGATGCGCTACCGTAGCTGAGAGATAAGCAATGACGAGCGTAAGGTCGAATTTACCGAATGCCGGTTATGTGCGAAAATGAATAAAGGGAAAAAAAACGCGGTGCATGCGTCCTTTGCGGTGAAATCGGTACGTTTGATCCCACTTTCCTGATGCCGAAATGCCGCTCATCATACCCGACGAGACGCATTTGAAGTAGCGCTAGTATTTTTCCAAGTAGCTTTACAGTTCGGAAATGTGCTCTAAATATGCTTAATATACGCATACGTACGAAAGAGGGTTTGAAATAAAAAGGGTTTTGAAAAGAGAAAGAGGGAGAGAGGCAAGTGGAAGGCAAAAGGAAAGAAACTTAACGAAGACCAAAGTTTAAGATGAATCAAGAAGGAAATAAAAACAAAACACACACACACACAAAATCTCCCTCCCACTCCTACCCCACCTCCTTCAACCACACTCTTGCTGTCATCGGAACGTTTGCGATAAGTTAAGCCGGCAAAAGGTTCGTTTGTTTTAGCTTCTATGCGCTTCCATTTCTCGCTTCTCGATTGCCCTTGACGGTCCCCGATTCCCATTGCTCATGAAAGCATCAGAAGAAGAAAAAGACGAATAAAAAAAAACACACACAAACGAACGTAAGTACCGGCGGTTGCGGTTGCGGAAGTGAAAACTGGGGACGGTGCGGGAATAGATTATTAAAATGAAACGCTCCTCACCATCCATTGCCCGTGCATTATAATTTAAGTCAATTTAGATAGGATGTATCTAAACTATTCCTTTGATTTTTTTCCGCCCTCCGATCGCACCCATCGGGTTCGGGGTTTTTTTTTTTTTGGCGGTAGCGACTGCCTGCACTGGGACTGAAAGGAAATGGCCCTGGTAGCGACCGTTTCGGGATCTGTCTTCGTCTGGCCGAAACGATTGATGGGAATGATTAATTAAAGTTGTACGACTGGGTGATTTTTTTCAGCATTTTTAAAACAAGGCAGCAGCATGAAATCGTTAAAGTGTAATTGCTTTATTTTGAAATATTAATAAGCAAAAAGTTCTTGTTGAAAAGTTGCTAAAGAATACCTTGAAGGTTCTTGGGTTTTTTGGAGAATAAAAAAAATTTAAGACGAATTTTGAGACGATTTTTAGTAGATTTTATAAAAAAAATCATGTTTTTATTAACGATTTAAAAGACGAAAACATCATCAATCAAACGTAACCAATAGCCTGAAGTCACTAATTTATGTCCACAATTTTGTACAATTTTTATGAAAAGACTTAAACCACGTGTACTTCGATTCATTGTACGCAACTGAACTCTTTATTTCATGAAGTACTTAGAGCTATTTGGATCTCAGCCCGTTTACGTCACACTCTCGACGACTTGAGCGTGTGCGTTTATAATGACCGATCGGCCGCGTTGAGGAGTTCACTAGACAAAATGTATTGGGGAGAATATAATAAATATTCTTTTTCAAAGAAAAGTCGCTTTTTTGCTAGATTTTCAAAAAAATGTCATATTTTTCTTAACGATGTAAGTCACTAATTTACGTCCACATTTTTTTACGAATGTACAATTTTTACGAAAAGACTTAAACCACGTGTTCTTCGATTCTTTGATACGCAACTAAACTCTTTATTTCATGAAGCACTTAGAGCTTGTTGGATCTCAACCCGTTTACGTCACCCGCTCCACGAGTTGAACGTATACGTTCACAACGACCGATTGGGGGCGTTGAGAAATTCACTAGACAAAATGTATTGAGTATTTTTTAAATTAAATATTTAATTTTGAAATTATCGTTTTTTACCTTCCAAGCTGCAATATTTTGTAATCCTCTCATTTAAATAACTTAAAAAAGGTATGAATAATCAACTACTAGCTGTACAAGTAAACATCTAATTTTTTGTCATTCATCACATGCATCTAATGCTTCAAAATTGAACGCACTAGCATCGAGCTGCATGATTCTTTGCGCACCGTACCTTCCGGCAAGCCATCACTTATCGTGATGGACTGTGCTCCCGAGGCGAAGTAAACGATATATGTGGAACATGTGTCCCGCTCTTGGGCCGGGAACTCTTCCCGGAACTTCTCAGGATTCTACCGCTGATGATAGAGTAGCCGAGGCTACTCGATAACTTGTCGCTGCGACCTAACCACAACCCGTACCATGTGCATTCCGCACGGGAATGTCTTACTGGGAGGGGAGATGATTCTCTTTTTCCTGAGGTGCATCCAGGGATACCTTGGAAGTGGTACGGAATCCGTCCGTTACAGCATCATGTGGAGGCTACACAACACCGCATGCAATAATAAAATTATCATCCACTATTACACGGCAAAGTATCTGCAAACATGGCCACGAGATAAACGCACCGGCAGCATCATTGCCGGAGGTCTCTCGCATTCGGGGGGGGGGGGGGGGGCGAAAACAAGCGCAAAAACCGCAAAACGCGGAGCGGGAACTCTCTGCACTCTACAGAATCGAACACGAGCACGGTGAGCCCGGTGCAGCTAATAGAGATACGCGACCGGGTCCTGGGCAAATAGCGTGACCGTACGAGCGGCGCATTATTATGCATGCGAAACATTTTACGCATCGGTTTCGAAATGGTACACAGCCGGTACCCTTGCGATGGGCTGTTTCGCTGCTGGTCTCGGTAGGTACTATGGTGAAGAAGTGCTGCTGGCCTCTGGCGGTGGTGACGAGCGCAAAGATTTACATATCGAGCCACTCCGATCGAACAGAGCCGATGATGGATGATGGGAAGGCTTTTCGCTGTTGGGTTCGCTCTGGTTTTGGGGAGGATTGTTTTTTTTTTCAAGTACCAGCGAGTGACAAATACTACCAAAGTGGCGCGGAGACTGCAGTTTGCAGTACATCCTCTGGCCAGAGATCCTCTCTGCAGCAGAAGTTCCCTTCGCGTGCGGAAAGATCTCAAACGTGCGATAATCGAAATGCGTAAATCGACAAGATAAGCAATGCAAAACGAAAGCCCATGGACAAGGTACTCCAAATCTTCCCTACACGAGACGTCGTTGTTGTACGGCGGTGACACATATATACCCACCGGCCCCCCCCCCCCCCCCCCCCCCCCCCCCCCCCCACCCCGGGGGAGGTGCCGGTGGCAACTGGCAGTTAAACTGGAGCCGTATATACGCCGTATATAAATCGTTCCGTTCTTGTGTTCTGTCTTTGCTTGCTTCGTGCTTTGGCAATAGGTACCATCGCAACACTGTCACGATCATTCGATCACCACGGTCTGGTGGTGGTGGAAAAGAGGACTGAAGGTAATTTAAAAAAAAAACGCTACACACTAAAGCAAACGTGTAAAATGCAGAACCAGCACCCGAACGAGCTTACCAGCAGAATGGCAAAAGCGCTGACCCGTACCGCAAACGTGTGTGCTTGACACACAGACACACGGGGCACCAAGATCATGTTGGACGCTTGATAACTGAAGCTACCACGTCTGCACTGACTTTTTTCGGTAGCAAAACGGCAAAATGTTCCCGTTTGCATGTTTTTTTTTTTGCTGCTGTTGTTGTCCGTTCATTCGTATACATTACCTTCACTCACACGAGCTTCATGGATGTAGTGTGAGCTTTTGCGCTGTATTTCAGCAGGGAGCGCGGCTGGGAAGAACCTAACACTATGGAGTGTTTGGTGGACTAAAATAATTCATTTTTATAATAAAATACTTCTTAAGCTTCAAAACGAATTGAATTCACTTGACATGACGTACAGGGAAATGCAAATAATAGGGTGCGAAGAGCCCACTTTAGTGAATCGCGCAAGCAAATATAAAATACGCAACCATTTGATATGGAAACACCCAATACGTTAGCGAATCATATATAAAAGCGAAAAAGATATAAAATCGCGTGCCATTGATATGGAATGTCACCCCGGCTCTAAACGCTTAGCAATTGTCGCGTTTGCGAACGCGAATCAGAAAAATTTTGCGAAACTCCATATAAAAAAAATTGTGAAAAGTCGCTATACGTGTATTTTCAGCGAATAATCGCGATTCGAAGCGCGACTTGACGCCATGACAGTTTTCTGTATTAACAAGGTAAACATGGCAATACCAAGGTAAACTAATACAAATTAAAAAATTAAATATTTTGAGTATTATTAAATATTGTAAATTAAATTAACAAATCGACTGCTATTCATTTTTTAAAAGTACGCAGGATTTGTATATAATTATTGTGAATGTCATTATTATTTTTAAAACAGAAGAATCGCTGTTAATTCAAAACAAAAATCCCATATCGTGGACAAATGCATGGCTGCATTGTTTATGAATTTATTACTTGTATGTTAAACTTGCTTGAACAAGATAAATTAATTAATAATTAATTAAATTAATTAATTAGAAAAAATATTAGAGTAAAAAAAATAGAGTTAAAAAATATTAAATAGTCCACAGCACAGTGTTCGATCCCTTTTGGAAGCTGTGTTGGAATCGTGGTTATGAATACATGTATATTGTTGGTAGTTTGCAAGCTGTGTTGGAATCGTGGTTATGAATACCTGTACATTGAGGGTACGGCGACGGTCATGAAATGAGAAAAAAGCCATACACGTTTGATTACCCGTATTCGAAGATTTTTACCTTTATGCTACTCGAAGCTGCCGATCCCAATTCTATTTTGCCCGGTGCATGACGCGGTGGGCAAACACATCTTCGTTCAACTATTTATCTTGTTACAATTCTTTCTGGCTACCGGAAAAAATTATAACAAGATTTTCCAGCGTTAAACACACAAGAAAACAAAACGGACAAATCTGCGGTACTGTTAGCAACAGCCGTTANTCACTGGGCTTAAAAAACTTGCCTTTCTCATCAACTTCATCAAAACAATAAATTTACTATTTATTATAATTTTCTTTGTTTAAATTAATTTAATTTAATTCGAAATTAATTTCCCGCTACCGGCCAGATTGAAAACATAAACAAACCTTGCACGAGAAAACTTAAACAACCTTGAAGTCGCGCCGAAAGTCGCAAAATTTTTTGGGAAAACTGTGCTACGATTGTCGCGTTCGCAAACGCGACAATTGCTAAGCATGTAGGCACGGGGTCAAATGACACATTATGTTTACATATGGGAGGGTTGAAGAGTTAAGATTTAAGAGTTAAGTTAAGATAAAATATATATACAGGCGTCCCCCGAGTTACGACTCCCTCAAGATACGACGATTCCCAGATATGACGATTTTGATCTTGGCAGTTGTTATTTTGCTCAAATTGCCAGTTTTTTTTTAATTTTCACTGGCAACCGTTAAAAAATCATGGTCTTCACTGAATATAAAAATTAAATTGTTGGAATAAACTTATACATTATCGATAAATACTTTAACGAAATAATGAATAGATATTGGAAAGATTAATTAATACATTCAAAACAATTTCTAGATAACTTTTCCCTCTAAAATATTTCAATAAAGCTTTCGACTCTCTACGTATGGTTATAAACGATGTATTCTCGACTTACGACGATTTCGACTTACGACGATTTCAATTTACGCCTTGCTTCGGGCTCTTTTTTGGTCCCAAATACAGTTGTAACTCGGGGTACGCCTATATATATAGAATTGCGTGCCATTGATATGGAATGTCAAATGAGCAGGCTATATGGGAGGATTGCAGAGTTGAGATATGAATTCATTTTCAGTAACAATATTTAAAAAAAATATTATTAACAGTAATAAATCGCAAATAGCTTATGTTTGATTAAATTGAAACTGAAATTTTGAAAAATCTGACAGGCGCACACGAACACAACAACAACAATCGTATGAATCTGACATTCCATATCAATGGCACGCGATTCTAAAACAATTTTGAGCGATTCACTATTGGGTCGTAAAGAAGTTTTCGGTTGTACGAATTGTTAAACAATTCTCTTATTATAATCATTTATTAGATATTTTGTTTTGTTATGGAATCTTTCAACAAAACCCATAGTGTGCAATGTCATTTTTGGCAGCAAAATGTGGTGATACGGTCAGGAAAACCACATGGACGTGAAGTTGCGCCAAGTAAGCGGCAAAGCGAACCACTCGTTCGGGTGCAAGGGGAGCAAAAAAGCAATTTAATTAATTATTTAAATTTAAGCATACATTTTAAGCTAATAAACGATCGCATGAGTATGTAATCGTGAATTCATTAGCGATCGTCTGTAGCAAAACTGAAGAAGTACACGCAGGAGATGTCTTTAATGGGCGCATCTGTGTGTGTGTATGTTATATTGGAAGTTCGGTGAGGAGCTGATAATGATTCTTTCTTGCCCGTTGGGTACATCGACATGGACCGTTCGTGTTTCGTAAGGGAGAAATTGGAGACTTAAAACAAAAATGGAAAAAGACAACAATTCGCAATTGCCATGTTTCGTTTGGTTTTACTGCTGTCGCCATTTTTGTTTTTTTTTTGGTTACTTTTTGACAAAATTGGTGCTTGTCGTCTAATGCCACAACAGCGCAAAAATTTGTCTGCGCGAAGCGCTTTAAGGGTCCAAGACGCAAAACGCAGCCTGAAGCTGACAACGCACTCATACGTCGGGGATGCGTTAAATGGACTTTAAATTTAATGTCAAAGGAACGCAAACTCATACAATGGAAAACCCCACTAAGGACGATGGGTGGTACTTTGTAGCCCGAAGGCATCCTTTTTTTCTGCCTTAAAGAAAAGCAGAACGTCACACAGACACGCACACACGATTCGTTTTGTGCGTAATAAGCTTCATTGAATCATTTGCTGACTTTTTTTTGGGGCTGAAATTGACGGAAAGGAGGGGGAAAAGAAGGGACCGGTAGGGAAAGGTACGAAACCGGAAAGGAACGGGCCCCCCACTGGAACGGAACATAAGGGAACTAGCGAAAATTAGCGAAATTCCTTCCTGATTAGTGCGCACTGATTACAATTCGCCGGAAAAATGGATTGATTTTTCGTCTTTTGTGGGTTTTTTTTGCTGCTGTTGTTGCGTTGGTTCTTGCTTGTTTGAGGCGTAATGAAAAGGGTTTAACAGGATTGAAGGAGGGCTTGCGATTAGGACCAAAATCATTAAGCGAATGGCTAATAAGTGTAAAGCTGTAATGAAACAGTTTCCAGTTTTGAGGGTCAAGGCCACGCGGAAAAACACGAGAAAGGGTTACTTAATTAGTTTTCTCTAAAAAAATATTAATATATTTTTTTTTAAATAACAACTGTCATTATTATATTTCTTATATTTATAGGTATTTTTTTTAAATTATGCAATTAAATTCATTATTTGATTTTTAAAAAAATCTTCTTCCTTTTTTGCTTGATATTTAGTTAAAAAGTTAAAAAGTGAGCATGTTTTACTAATTAGAAATTTAAAAAGTTTACAATAAAAGAAGATTATAAGAAAAGAAGATTATAATAAAAGAAGATTATAAGAAAAGAAAATTATAAGAAAAGAAGATAATAAGAAAAGAAGATTATAATAAAAGATGATTATAATAAAAGAAGATAATAAGAAAAGAAGATAATAAGAAAAGAAGATTATAATAAAAGATGATTATAATAAAAGAAGAATATCCAATGATGTAAAAATTTTCAATAATTAAAATAAAGTAATTCACATTGAGAGTTAAACAAAAAAAAAATCATAAAAAAATAATTTCCTTTTTTAAAGTTAAAAAAAGATCAATGTAGACCATACCGACGCCCTTTGTCACACTGTTCGATTGTCACTTCTAATCAGATCTTCTAGTTAAGCTATCCTTCGTTTGTGTAGTTGTTGTTGTTGTGTCGAGAACTTTTCACCACGTCCAACCGTGCGCGACTAAGCCGTTGTCTAACAGACGTCCGGCCATCCGCACTTTGGCCCCGCCTAGGGCCGATAAATATCATTAGCGCGTCGAGTGGACCTGGGCGCTGAAAACCGATACACCCCGAAAAGCCAATCGGATTACCATTTAGTCCGGCATGTGAGCATTAGTTGCGGTATAATTGATTTATTAGCGTGTGCGCTTTCTTTTTCTTTCGGCCGCTAGAGGGTATCCCGATTTGAGGGTATCCCGAATGATGCAGCGAGAGGCGTTTCTGGAGCAAGGTTAAGGAAGTGACAGTTTGTTAAAATTCTAAGCGCGTGTATAGAAACATGTTGGGGTGTTTTTTCGAGGTTCGAGGGTTAAGAATTTATGGTGAATGAGAAAAAAGGAAAAAAAGGTGTTCATTACTTGTTTATTTGTTTTTCTTTGTGAACATTTTTATTAACATTTTTGATGATGATTTTATTTATTTTTAGATTATTTCTGTTTTATATTTTTATCAGGTAAAAATTCGTTTTTAATAAAATAGTTTTTATTAAAATTTAATTATGAAATTTTAATGAAGGAAAATTTAATTAACTAATCAAGAAATTTTTTCGATAACAAAATTGTTCAACAATTCTTGTGGATGAGCTTTCCTTTATGACAAAGTTCTTTAGTACCTTCTAAATAAACTCTTCTTACGTCTTACGTCTTACGTCTTGCCTATTGCGTCTTACGTCCTTAATGCATGAGAATTTTCAATTTCATCGCAAAAAAATATTTTAAAGCATCATCACTAAAGATATGCTTATCTCACACCACCGGATCTTTAATGCACCCCAAAAATGTTCTCAACATATTCTAAATCTCACCCCTCCCGGGAGGTGCTACCCCGGAACGACCAGCGATCGGGACCACACAGCGACGACCTAGAAGACAATGCGATACCGGTCGGTCGAGTAATGCGTCTGGTTCTTCTACAAAACGCCGTTTGCAAAAATCAAACCACACTGCTCGGGGTGCCGGGGTTCATCCGAAAAATTGAAAAGCGAACAAAACGGTTCTCGCACATGAAGAAGAAGGAGAAGAAAGGGAAAGAAAGGTTTCAAAGAAGGTACAACAGAGAGGAACTGATGCTCCACCAAGCGCTAACACGGTGCAGCTTCCTTCCGTTGCCCTGGGAAGAACGGCCACTGGCCCGCTGTCTGGGCAGAAATCCATTGTTCGTTTGCTTTATGGAGCGCAAAAAAAAGGATGAAATTGAATACTCGGCTTTGGCGTTTTTTTTTTAAATTTCATTTTCGGGGATTTCTTCCTCTCGATCTCAGGTTTGTGTTGCGTTTTCTGTGGTTCATGCTTATGCTGCAGCCTTAAAGAACATGAATGCAACCTCGGTCCGTCTTGCTCTGCACCCTCCTTTCTGGTTGTGTTTCGACTGGTGGAGCAGACAGTTACCTAGCGAAACCTTCCCCGTGACATACAGGTTAGGGCAAACAAGGGTAAGGGCGCAAGCAGGCAAGTGACATGGAAATGAAGGACTTGGCAAGCGACAGCACGCGAGCGAGGCATATATTTAACACAAGAAGAAACCCCGTGGCAGAAGAAGAAACGTAGGAAACACAAAACATCCAGCAGACGGGCCCTTTTTTTGCAAGAGAGACATCAAGTGCGCCCGGGAGGCGCATAAGATCGCACAAGATGTGATCCGGATTTGTTGGAGCGGAACAGGGCGAAAGCAATCCTACGGTACAGGAAGCGCCTGAGATACTACGAGAAATAGGCATGGATTAGAGACCTGCGTGACATTTTAATTTTGACAGATCTTCTTCTTCTTCTTCCTCTGTATTGAGAGATCTGGGAATTCCTTTTGACATAACCTTCAAATCTCAACGAAATGTCTCTCAAATTTGACGTACTCCTCGGAATTCGCTCAGATTTTTGAGGTTTGTCCGAATTTCCGCATGTCCACAATAATAGTTCATCTTGGGTACTACCTCTATATGTGTGAAGAATTATTTTTTTCATCCGATATGGTTCCAGTTTGTGGTGAGAAGAAACAGCATAGGGAGGATTAAAAAATTGGCAAACATACACACAAAGTACTGAACAATACCTAAAGTGTGCTGCTTCGAAAGTACATCGAAAAGAGAATGATAAAGTCATTTTGACAAATTTATGCTTTGCAAAATGGATTTGAACCTCAGTAAATGGGTGCAGACGAAAGAATGAGAAAAAGAGCGAGAAAAATGAAATATTTCGGAACGTGTGCACCGAAGGTAAACCCCATCCTCAAGGCCATCTGGTACCGCTGGTCCTAACATCCATTTGCAAAATAAAGCAAAGAACCCGAAAAGAAAATAAAAACGCTAAGATTTGAAAGAAAAAACCCCACGAAACGCGAAATCGCCTGGACGGGATTTTGCGTTTCTTTTGTTTGTGTTCTACAATCGGTGTGGCGATTCGGTCTGGGTTCTATTGGGAAAGAGGGAAGAAAGAGGAGCGCGCTCATCAGCCGTATAATAATGCGGCAGACGAAATGTGCGAGCGAGTGTGATAAAGACTCCGCAACCAATGCCCATACGGCTCCGCGGGGGGGCTGGACGATGACAAATTGCCGAAGGTCTTGATGCATGAAATTGGCCAGGATCTCCAAGGTTTTTTTTTTGGTGACGTCTGACGTACTGTTTTTTCTTCCCGCAAACCCGTCTACCCGTCACGGATTCGTCACGGATGTGCGGGTTTCGCCTCTATCGCAAGGGTATATTTCATATTCCCTATTGATGGTGGATAGTCGGATTTTTTTCCTCTGGACATGGTGTCGTTACTAACATTGTTCAGTTTTGGTGATGTGATACTTCTCTATAGAGATCTCTATGAGAGTAGTACTTCTGGTGCTCAAACACCGGTTATAGTCTTTTGAAAGAATTTTGCATCAAATTTCTTGACCACTTTAATGAAGTACAGCAAAAAAGAGCAGGTGTTGAAAATATGTCTTCCACCTGTAAATGATTAGATTACATCAAAAAACGTCCTAAGGCTATTTCGTACTATAAATTAACCTTCCCAGTATCGTACCCATACACATTACTGAGGTATTGGGTGAACTTTTATGTAGTCTTATCGCAATTCGACACTTCGCCCGAAGCCACAACACGATGTCGATCACTATCGGTGAGCAATTTGTCACCTATTCTCTGAGATAGTCAGATGACGCATGTACAGAGAGTCCCCGCAATGGTGGAAGAGAACCAAGAACAAAAAAAACCTTGAACTTGAAACTTGCATCCTGTGCAAGGGATGATGAAGTTTACCCGACAGAGAATAACCACAACAAAACATTTTTTTTTAAATGCAATACTCCACAAAAACCACGATAGAAGCTGAGGACACTGTCGCTGATAATGAAACTAGCAGGCGATGCAAAACTTTTATGCCACCAGAACTGGTACCAGGAGCTGGACGACGATGGCAAATTTTGAGGACGATAAGAGAACGCGACCGGGTGATTAATGGAGTGGCTGATAAATTGCTATCGCGCGTGTACCGCGCGTTGTTGTGTGCAGACCTTGCGGAAGGATATTCCGTCGTACTCCGTACGAGACTTCTGCTGTCCGCTGTACACGTTTGGGTCACAGTCCGTCGCAACAACTCAGTAACAGGGGCAGGGTGCGTGCGTATCGCTATCAATCAACCGGTCTGGTGCAGTGGGAGACAATTTCATCCTAGATGTCCCCCGTTCTCTTTTTTTTGGAAGACCCAGTTCAGGGCAGTTCAGGTGGCATCTTGATTTGCTCCTGGGATCATATGCCACGGACCGGAGCAACCTCCTCCACAGGCCAAGTGAATAGACGAACTTCCGGACGAGACTCCCGGGCGGACTATCAAGTTATCAATCATTTTTAATAGGATCCCGGAATGTCCGAAGGTATTGGCGAGTTTTGATTGTACACTCGTTTCGTTTGGTTTTTTTTTTTGAGGAGGTGGAGAAGTTGTTCCGAGTTGATATCTGATGATTGCTAGTCCGAACGGTTTTTTTTCTTGCTACCAAACGTATTGACAGATGATTTATGATCTTTTTCCAAAAACTCTACCGTGCAATATTGTAGGCTTTCTTCTAGGATGTCCAAATACAGGATTTAAAATGGGGTTTTCAAAGCAAAAACCAGAATCAAGTTTGTATGGATAAAAATCCCTTCATTTCGCTTCTTTAATTGATTCGTCAGTAGAATGTCTGGGAGCAAACTTCGCATCTTCATCGGCAAAAGCTTGGTACCATGCTGCGACATTCATCTGTACCTTGGGTCATTATACAGCCACGTTTGGACATCACAGCATGTAGCTTCGGTGCACTTGTTCCGTTGTAAAACATGACTCGTTTTTTGCTGAACCGGACATCACACCTACATTGAGGTAGAATCTGCATCTGCTAGTAGCGTTTATTAAATGTTATCTCGTTCACCATGCACCAAACAACTTGTTATCTCCCAGCAGGAGTTGGAGCTTCGGGGGAAAAAAAACTTTGTATACAGCTTCTCAAAAAAACAACTTAAAATCTTGTCCCTAATGGGCAACCGGAAAACAGGTGAACATGGGGTCAATTTTTGCGTGTCGGTATGCAGAAATGGGTGGGTAAATAAATTGCAACAATGTTGCAGTCACGCACTCCAGTGTCTCTTGCATGCTCTTACTCGAAAGGGTAACTTCTTGGACATTTTGTAGACACTAACAGAAGTCTTCGCTCCAGGAGAAGCTCATTGATCCACACAGCATACGGCCTTCTACCATCCGGAAGAAACTAACTGACCGCATCCACTTCGCATGCATAATGTTCGCGGAATCTCATTTTGCGGACAAAAAAAACAATGAAGATGAAGATGTTTTGCATTTGAAGAGTATGCAAAATGGGTCGATTTCGAGAGTCACCCGTCTCTCCCATTTACTACCTGGCAAAACGTGGTCATCCAACGCTTCCTTTGGGTTAATGTAATTCAAACTCCTCCAAACCGGCACGATTGCACCTAGGACCATCGATATCATCGTGGCTTATTTCATGCAATTTTAGACTCAATATTCATTTGTAGATTGTTTGTTATTGTTTGCTTTAACCCCAAAATCATTTCAACCGGTACTAGCGGGGAAATGCGCTTCTTCTCGATTAATTTTTGTTGTTGTTTTTTTTTTTATTTTTCTCCTTGCTTTCTATTTCTGCTCCTGGTCATGAATACTTAATTTTTCCACCCGTACCGAGCAATGTTCCATCGCGGAAAAAAATACAAACAAACGAAGAATCGCGCTCTCCTGGACGCTGTGGCGATGGTGAAGTGAAAAAAGAGAAGAAAAACCTTTTTCCTTTTCCCTCTTAAAAAGATGTAAGGAAAACCCTTTCCTGATTCGACGTTAAGAGCAAGTCAAAAGGGATGATTCAACTATTACGTAACGCTTAAAGCGTTAATTTGTTACACCATTCCTTTCGAAGGTAACAAAACGTAACGCTCCCCCTATTTTTTTATTTAAACTAATTTTTAATTGAAAAAAAAATCTTAATAAAAAATCAATATTTCTTTTTATCACTAAAGCTCCATTGTGAGGGTTTTTTACTCCAAAAATAATCATATTAATTAAAGAAAGAAAAAACAACATACAAAGTACTGGTATAACTGTTATATTAGTATGCCAGTATGACTGATACTCGCCCCCTCTATTTTTTTATTAAAACTAATTTTAAATTGAAAAAAATTTGAATAAAAAATCAATACTTCGCTTTATCAATAAAGCTGCATAGTGAGGATTTTTTTTCCAAAAATAATCATAAAAAACAAAATAAAAGATACTAGTATAACTGTTATACTAGTATGACTGCATACTCTACTTTTTTTATTAAAACTAATTTTGAATTGAAAAAAGTCTGAATAAAAAATCAATATTTCGCTTTAGCAATAAAGCTGCATAATGAGGATTTTTTTCTCCAAAAATAATCATATAAATTAAAGAAAGAAAAATCAAAATAAAAGATACTGGTATAACTGTTATACTAGTATGACTGATACTAGTAGAATAAAAATGGTGGGCTCGTTGAAGGAGAAAAACTGTGATGAAAAACGCTTTTCTTTTTTTTGTGTGCAAAAACACCCTGGACGAGCTCTGGGTTGGATAAAACAAACGCATCATCAGGATGACCAGGTAGCGTGAGAATTCAACCCGTACCGCTGCGTTACAATATTTTGCTCCCCGGGAGCGGTGGTGGGTGAACGAGAGGAGAAAAGCAGGCAAGAATGGGCCTGTTTCCTTCTGTGTGTTACGCACGGTCCAAACTCAAACTGTAGTTTTCGCTTTCCTTTTTTTTTGAGGAGAAGAGAGCGAATGTTTGTTGCGGATGTTCATCGGGATTTGACATACCTTCCTTTCCCCCCCCCCACCACACACACACATACACATCCTATCACATCCTATTATGAGATCGTGTTGTGTTCTGTGTGCATTCATTCGTAAAACACTTGCTCCATATTTTGGGGGTGGAATTTTGTCTTGTAGGAGGGAGAGAGAGAGAGAAAGAGAAATTTTGCCAGATCGTCTCCAAAGTCCTTTCCGTGCTGGATAGCGCGTGTATGTGTGTGTATAAGAAGGTGATGAGATGAGTGGGATAATGGGCGGGTTTTGGGGTGGAATAATACCAGAAACAATATTAAGCCGACAGATGAAATGTGCTTCGGTTGGAAATGCTTCTGCGATGAGTTTTATACCACCCCCCCTTCCCCACGGTGTACTAACACATATGTGTGTACCGTGTACGTATTAGGAGCAAGAAGGAAAGCATGAATATTGACAAAAATAAATAAAACAAAAAAAAACAACAGCTAAAACGAAACGGAACAATAAAACCGTTGAAACAACGCGCATCTAACGTGTCCGGGAGCAAAAAAGGGGATGCTGAAATTGCGCCAAAAACCAAAAAAAAAACAACAACCCGCTAGAGCATAAACATAAATAAATAAACTCGAAAATTCCTTTCGTTCCGCTGTACGAAGGTATAGCGGAATCTACCAGCTATCAGCTTTCCCCTCTCCCCTTCTTCTTCTCTTCTTCTCCCCGTACTGTTTCAATACCGAACTCATGCTCATCCTTATCATCCGTCTGATCTCACCATTGCAGCCATGTGGCTCGATTGTTTGGCATATTATTTTCGTTGGGGAGTTTTTGCCTGTTGTTGCTGTTGTTGTTCTTGTACGCAACGAAATCCAGTCAAAGCAATAAAGGACTCCGGGGTTTATTTTGTGCAGTGCTGGATGTGCTGGTCGTCCCTGGAGTCCGTTTGCAGAACCGTCCGTTTTTAGAGCTTTCTGGTTAAGAGGAGGGAGGGGGGGAAGGGGAGGGAGTTTGAAATTGGATAAAGGGGGAGGGAAGGGAGGGAAGGGAAGAAGTTTTGCAAGGACGGGAAGACCGATACGAAACGATTGGATTTGAAGTGTGAAGGAGAAGGGGGGGGGAGAGGGGGGGGGGTTTGGGAGTCGAGGTAAAAGGCACGTGAACAACATATCCCCGTAACGAAGAAGCAGTGTGTGTGTTCCGTGTGTGATGAAAGAACTTGAACCTTCGCAAGAAATCCACAACCCAATCTATTAAATGGCCTCGCTGGGGTGATGGTGGGGTTAAAGGTGAAACCGAGAACCAGACAGGAGGGCGAACTAAACTAGAAAAAAAATTGGTAACGAGATTTATAAAAATAAAAACAACACCAAACCAAGAAATAGCGCACGCACACGCAAACAAGTGAATGAAAGTGTGGTAGTAAAACAACAAAATTCCTCTCCAAAAGAGGAAAAGGAGCAGCACAAAGCTCCCCAGCTTCACAAGAGGAGGGTAGGGAACAACAGGGAACGAAGGTGGGTGTTTGTTGTGGTGGAAATCCAAAAGACAAAGACCTGCACCGTTTCCACGTGGTTCCACGATGCAAAAAAAAACCCCCAAAACCTGGGTTGTGCCCAGGTGCGGACGGTTTTACGATAATGGAAGACGATTTATGGAAGACAATTGCTTAAGGATTCGCCGTGGGTTTTTATTTTCATTTCCTTTTCCATTTGTCCATTCTCGCTCTAGTTTTACTCTCCTATACACACACACAAACACACAGAAAAGCAACACATTGTATCGCGTAACGTGTACCACACGTGTAGCTACACGGAGCGTTTTTTTACTGCGTTGCGTTGGATTACTGAAACAGGAAGTGATGGCAGGAAGCTATCGTCACCAGAAAGGAATCTTGAAGTCCTTTTTCTTTCTTTTTTCCTTTTTTTGTTGTTAAGGAAAAGAAGGTAGAGAAGTAACGTCAAGGTTTATGCCTTGTTACATGCCTACCATGATCCTACCATTCATTTTGTTTGTTTGGTGTTCGAACCAACCCTCGCTTGGAAGTATGATTGGGGATTAGTTGGGCCAAAATATTATTACCATAAAGAGATCCGCTTGCGGAAGGTTTTTTTTATGATTGAATGTGTTTTCTTTTTTTCTTATGAAAAAAAGCCCAAAAGCTTAAGAAAGAAGCCAAGAATAAATAAATAAAACCATTCGGCCCATTTCTAAGATCCAGACACAAAAACACAGAAAAGAAAGAAAGAAGCATCCCCATCCAGATAAGTCCTTCCGATGTTCTGAAATCGGCGTTTCCATGGGGTGAACCGGAAGCGAAAAAGATTAGCCCTTCTGTTGACACGCTCATTTCTCTTGTTTTTCGTGTGCGGGTTTGGTTTTTTTTTCTTTTTGTTCTACCACAAATTGGAACGCGAAGCTAATCTGCTGGTCCGAAATCCCAGACAGGAAAACGGTAAGACGCACGCCGGACAAGGACGTTTTGTGCGGGGCATTAATGTGTAGCAAATAGTGAAGGTGGTAAATGGAAATATGGGAGCAAGCAGCGGGAACAGATGCAGGTTGAAATTTGGGCTGCTGAAAGACATAACCATAAATACAAATCAAATGTCAATCGTGTGTCAATGAGCGGTAGAGGATTATCTGAGTTAAGGCGGAACGAAGCTTAGACAAGTGTTGATACGTATTATTTCTGTTGAGGTGATTACATTTCTCGGATCTCTTATGGATAAATTATGTATTTTTGATAGGAGACATGCGTCAGGAGATAGGGATGTCTAAAGAATTAAGACGAGTTTAGAGGAAGATCAGACAAGATCTTAGAGAATCACTAGTTAAAGTTGGTAGGAAGATAGGATTTGATTTTAGATAGGAGACATACTTCAGGAGATAGGGATGTCTGAAGAATTAAGACGAGTTTAGAGGAAGATCAGACAAGATCTCAGAGAATCACTAGTTAAAGTAGGTAGGAAGGCATTAAAAGGATTTAATGCAAGATGACGATTTGACCGAATGGAACTTGAAGAAAGACATGTCTAATAGTGGAACAGTATATTTGTATCCACAATCGCGTTAGGTTCCTCGTGGGGATGAGTTTTTGATTAGACGAGAACGATAGCGAACTTAAGAATATACTTCGGAAGACATCACAATATTCAGAATGTCTTCGGAAGACTCTCAATTTCGTCCTCAAAAACTGCCACGAAGGTCCAACGGCCAAAAAGAACTTCAAACTTCGTACTTCAAAATTCTTAGATCTCCGGGTCTTCGGTCGATTCAGCTATTCACTGACTTCCCACTAACTAACCATCCCCGCGTAACTGTCATTTGCACACAGTTACTCACTTGACGATAGCTTCACTGGCTAATAATATCACATTTATTTTACAACCGTTTCTAAACAGCCACCTATAGCGTGCCAGAACTAGTCGCGGCGTTCCCTATTTCTGCAAGGTACTTGTGTCAATGTGTGTCTTGCTCCCTCCACTTTTCAGCTGTTTTTAAATCGCAAAAATTATGACTGCGGTAGCACGGCACAACCTTCCACCGTCACTTCTATTCCCTTCATACTCCATTTTCCGCAACCAGCAATAAATCATGACTCCGCTACAATTTCTTCATATTCCTCCCCCCACCAAAATCCCCAAGAGAAGTGGCAAATGGAGGGTTAAAATTAGCATTTATAATCGACCGGCAAAAAGGCCGATTTGGATAAAAAAAAAGAAAACGAAAAGTTCCAACATGCATTCAGTTTTTTTGCGTGGAGCAAAACTGTATGGTGACTGCTGAGGAGACTACTGAGCAACAGACCGCAATAACTGGCAGCGAGCAGTTGAGTGAGCGGTTGATTAGAAGCGCGTAGGGTTCCGAATTTAATCCCAAGTGAATCAAGCGCATCTTGACTACAAATTGACGTTCACTGGGTAAGTTGATACCATTACCTTGTTATTTCATCTGGGCGCTTTTTTGTGTGTTGGTCCCGTCTGTACACGCCTCCACTGTCATTAGGTACTTACGCTCCGGTTCTTAATGGTACTGTGTAGGTCGATATATGGGTCTCAAGAGGACACACATGTTTTGGGCCCGCCGTAATAGGACACTGTTTACATGAGTCGGTGTTGCAGTCGAGCTCTTTTGAGGATTTGTTTCCGCTCCCAAAAAAAAACCCATCGACCAAATCCTTAAGTGCTCTAAGACACGTTCGCCCAAGGAAACGTCCAAATGAAGCGCTCCCTATGCTCGTACCCGATGTTTCTTCCTACTGCTTTAGCGTCCTTGAGTGTTAAAAACCTAGCAGCATCATTAGAGTCGAAATTGTTCATTAGACTCTTACCGTTGACAAAGTTTGAAGGATCTCCCAGACATTAAGTGATGTGCCCCGTTAGCGTAGAATGGGAGAGAAACGATCCGAAAACAATAAAGGAAACATCAGTACCGTGCAACGGTCTAAGCACCCTACCAAACGGTGCAAGATAGCAGTTCACAAACTGCCTCAACATCCGGTCCCGCAATAGGTCTCGTAAATATTTACAGCTTTCTTCCGGTTTCCCGTCGGGGAGGTCACGTCGAACCTTCTTTCCCGCTTGGAACACATCCAGAGTGAGATGACATCCGCTGGGAGGACCACAGACCGGTACCAGCTGTGCAGCAACGTTTGCCCTGACAAACGGACAAATTCCCCGCGCAGAGGTCAAACACGCCAAATGTGCAGCCGACGCAGACGGAAGTGATGGTTGTTGATGCTATTTAGGAACCATTTAGCATAAATTGCAATCGTGCCTGCGGGTAAGCGGACGGCAACCAAGGGGTGCACAAGTTCCTACCCGCCCGCGGACAATAGAGTTCCGGAAGAGTGTTTCATAAAAATAAAGATTCACCATTCGGGGGTATTGTGGGTTCTCCGGCAGAACGGTTTAGAAAACGAAAAAAAAAAGAAAGAAAGAAAGGAACAACGAGAAACAAAAACCCGACCCGCTTTCGTGAGGAGAGAAAAAAAAAGCAAAACCAATAAAAGATCGTAAATTATCGCCACTTTCCCTTTTTTGCTGGTCCTTCCGTTCTGGGGGTAACTGTTAGTGCGGTGTTGCCCGGTGCTGAAGCGCACTCCAAGTATGAAAGCGAGTCACCGCGGCACAAAACACACATCGCACACAAGAAGCGTTAAAGGCAAATGTTTGATTTCCTCACCTTGCCGGAGGAGGTCGACGGAGTCGGTACTTCGTTTGGTTAGGACACCTTTCAGTTGCCATCGGTGACTTCCCATTCGTCCCCGGGCAGGATGGTTTCCCAATAGAACGTGATTTATTGTACCGGATGGCGGAAACGTTTCTTCGTCGGGGTTTTTTTTATTTCTTTCTCTCTCCCGCTTTTGCTACGTTTTCCAGTAGAGTTGTCGCTCGGTACACGGCATTGCATCTTTGCGCTCTACGTCAGGTATCGGACATTCGGGTCCCATGTCGTAGTTTGTGCGCGTCTTGGTCCCATTTCCGGCAAACCTTCCGTACTCCGTAACCAATATATTTCGCATAATAAGTAAGGTGCGGTATCCTTGCATTCTTCTCGGAGACATTCCTCAGGAAAACTCTGTGTCTTCCTTTAGGAAGACTCCCTCCATACGAACCGGATGTCAATGAGAGGTAAAAATACACCTTCAAAAAATATATTGTGATGTTAGCATGAAGAAAAAAGCAAAAAAAAGTCACCTGCTACCTGGTGTCAGACATTGGAAAAAAAATTTCCAACATTTTTTCAGCTATTCATTGAGATCCAATGGAAAACGTTTGCATAAATCTACTGATATGTCTCTCACATCCACCTACACACGTCTATCACTCAAAGTCATTTACCGTCCGGTGGTCACATTGAGATAAATTCTGCCTGAGTGACCTATCCGGAGATCCGGAGTAGTATGACCCGGGGTATGTATGTACACGGACTAGTAAAGTACACACTTCCAGACCAATTGAAAGATGGACGACCCGGGTGTGCAACTGTCACGTAGTCAGACGGACAGCGTCTCCGGACGAGTGGCACCGGTGCCTGGATACTTTAGCCGCTAAAACACGTTCGCCCCTCGGTTGAGGATGTAAACAAATAAGATATATTACATTCCATAAACAGCGGCGACCGGAGCAATTGCCGTCACCGGTCGGTACGTTACCGATAGCCTCGGCAGCAGCAGCAGCAGCAGGGGTGGTCCACACATGTGACTGTGAGAGTGTACCGTACGGCTGCCAGCTGCGGCAGTGTTATTTCTATATGTTTCTGTTTGCACGCTGCCTGACTGGCGCAACGGAGTACGCCCAATCCGGTGGACATCCTCGCCGGTTCGGTGCATGTTGGAAAGCTCTGGGCAATATGGCGGACATGGTTAAAACAACGCGTGCAGATGCAACTATACAAAACCGGCCATTGTAGCAAAGTCGTCGCCAGGTCTCGACACTACCTGCACCCAGAGCAATATCTTCCCCACCTTCAGGTCGGTTCACACACACACAGACATACAAACACACTCAATTGCTCGTGCTTGAACGGTGCAGAAGTGAATGCTCATTTTATGGATGAAGTTGTTTGTTTTTCTTACGCTGCGGATTGTTGTGGAGCGTTTTGTATCGCTTTTTTTTGGTTTTGGTTGCTTTGTTATTCTTTACTTCTCGATATCGATGCCGTTCGGAAGAAGAGAACTAGCAACAGAAGAGGGAGAGAGAGGGAGAAAACACAAAGACTCCACTAGTCGGCGACAACGCAACTAAAAGGCATGATTGCTCACTCCACACTCCGGTACTTCTCGCTAGCTGTTGCTTCTGGGGCAGCACGGTTAAGAAAATATCCCGCAAGGCGTTGAACTTACCGGTGAAGTGTTCGCAAAAACTGCACAACCTTATCCCCCCCTCCCCCATACCCTTTTTCACACCATCATTTAATTGCGTCTCGTAATACTCCCCCCCCCGTGCCTAGACAAGGGAACCGTGTTTTGAAGGTTCGGCAAGCATTCGGTACATTCGGCGTTCGATACCGTAGAGTGCCTAAGTGACGGCACACTCGAGAAGTCAAGTAGTTTGTCTAAAAAAAAAAAACGAAACCAAAAAAGAAACCAAAGAAAAACAAAAACCTCAATTCTAAACGGCCGGCAGTGTTTGAGCCACTTGTTTTTCACCGCCCATTCCGCTTGGTTGGTGGAAAGGAGAAGAAAAAGAAAATCCCTCAAGTGATCTGCGCGAACTGTAATTTAACGTGCAAGTTGAAGGAGCCGGCATTGTGGTATGGCATTACAAGGGGCGCACGGCGGGGAGAAAGGCGTAGAATTGGAAGCCAACCAAACCACTTACTGTTTGCGGCGTAACCGATCGTTTCGATGGTGAAGGTACGATTCGGTGACCATTCGTACTTTGTTGGAGATTTGTTTTTTTTTGTCCAAAATAAGCTGAACATAGTATCGCGAGCATCATTTATGCTAATACTGTACGGATGAGCGGATGTCACAACACTGACAAAACACTTCAAATTGCCTAGATTACGTTTTGCAAAACAATCAATAAACGGTTTATAAGTAGCTGATACTTGAATGACGTGATTTTAAGCTCATGGACGACTTTTATCCTAAACCAAGATAATAACATTTGTTGAGAGATGATAGAGTTATCTCTCTGATGATATTAAAAGTCCTCTGTAAAGGAGAGAGTCTGAAGTCTGAAGTCTCTTTGATCTCTTACATATTTTTGATCAGATTAATAGAGAAATTTTATGCTATTCTAGATCTCCTCCTAAGAATCTCCTAAGAGATTAGATCAGAGTCCTAGATTTAGGACTTGTTGGATTTCTATTCGAGATTAGTGAGTCTAGAGAAGATAGTCGATGTCAAGTCTTCTTCTAGGGTGACCCACTTTTCATGCTCCTGTACATCCTATCGTTCATCACAAGGCTAGATTAAGATGATCTGGTCATTACATGTAAAGACGACATCTTCTCCAAAAATTGAAGAATTTAAAGAAGAAGATTCAGGATATTACTCCCCAATTCTGTGAATTCTTCTTCTAGGGTGACCCACTTTTGGTGCTCCTGTACATCATATCGTTCATCACAAGACTAAATTAAGATGATCTGGTCATTGCATGCACAGACGACATCTCCCCCCAGAAATTGAAGCATTGAGAGAAGAGGACTCAGGATATTACTCCACAACAATATATAGGATCCAACAGTTTTTACAATATTTTTCATCTACTCAAGGTATGGCTTGTTACATCGAGTTTCCTTTCGTAAAGTACAAACCTCAAGAAATGATTCTTCGACAACCAAGAGAACATCCACTGAAGAGGTAACACTCACTTCTGTCTTTTAATCGCCATTCTAGTTTATCGTCCTCCTTCAGAATTAGAATTCTTCATTTTTCTAATTTGTTCATCTATAAATCTTTATTTCGTAAGTCCTTATATTTCTGTACTTGTATTTAAAATTGTTCAACTAACGAGTTTTTTTGTATACACATGCCTCACTATACGAAAAGGCTTCTTTCGAACGCAAAAGGTACACAGTTCGGTAGAACGTTGTTTGCATTTAAAAAACGTAAACCGAACGATGAAGGTCAAAACGGCCGCCATTGTGCCCGAGCCGTACGTGCATAACGATCAGTTTCAGTAATTACCGAAACAGTCCGACAAAACTGTGGAAACAACTTGAATCGAACCGTTGTGATTGGTTAAGCGCCCCAGCGCTCACTTACCTTCACTGTTTGCTTTAGAATGTTGTTGTTTTTTTTTGGTTTTCTTTCTCCACCTCTAGTTTCCAATTTGATCATATGCATGGCGCAGTAAAATGAAGGTTTTTTTTTGAAAAAAAAAAAAAAAAAACTTAGAGACAAATGTGTGTCCCATCGGCTGGGTGAGAAGCGTTCTTCTGACCGGCAGGTTAAAATATGTACAAACACTGTCAACGAAAACTGGGGTGTAATGGTTAAGTGGAGTGTATGGGTAAACAGAAAACAAGTCAGACTGACAAATATTAGCAACAAAGCTGAGAAAAACAATCACCGATGTGAAGGAGGAGGAAAGAGAAAAGCGAAAACGAAAGAAAATCTAACCAAGAAAACAACTGTGTAAATGAACGCGTGTTTGTGTACAGCAAAAGAAAAGATAAACAAACGCAGTAAAAAGACATGTTTGAAGCAAAATAGAAGAGAAAAACCATTTTATTATTTTAAGAAAAAAAGGCCGTAAAGGAAGGTAAAGTGTTAAAAAGCGATTGAGATAAATTAATAAAGAAAACAAATGCAAAAAGGGCGTTAAATAGCACCAAGGGGTGATGGGTTTTGCGAGATCGCCACACATTTATCGAGCGAAACGAGCAAAACGATCGCCGACCGACACGATCAACAAACGGAAACGGTTGAGAAGGAAGGAGCACGTAGAACAAACAGTATGGTACAGTCCGGTACGCATGGGAGTGTGTGCACAAGTGCAAACAGTGTGTGCCGCCGTGTGGTCGAAATTGTTGGCTGAAACGTGGAAAGTGGATAGGAAGCTCTCTTTTTTCTCGATGCCCTTCGCCCCAGCGACTCCGTTTCCATTAAGATATTACTGGCCGGCTTGCAATGTGGCCCCGAAACGTGCGTCCACAGCAGAGAAGTGCATCAGGTCAACATGGTGCACGGAGCGAAAAGCGAAACGATGACACGTCCACAGAACGGAGCGACGAAGGGCGAGTAGATTCAAATTAAATAATGAAAGCCGTAAATACTGTTTGCGCTAGTAATTGATATCTTTGCCTTTTGCACCTTCTGCGGACGGGGCCCAGTGCGCACCCTTCGCACAACCACTGGACGGAACGGATGAATCGTGTTCGATTGTGTTCCTGTTGTTCAGCAGCTTCAGTGCGTTGCTGTTAATGGTGAAACAGTAGCTTAACACTGGTTGGTTACACAGATTAAAAGAAAACGGTGCTTTTTTTAATGATTATTAAGCTGCAGTAGATTTAGTTTACAACTTGGGGATTAGCGCCTCAGTTGATGGCTCATGGTGAATCGTTTAACATGTTTGTGGGATCAGTTCATTATTTTATTGAAGCTACATTAATATTGATACGCTTCCAACAAAGATTTAATACTTCAGGAGTCCCTTGAATCACTCTTTGCATTTCTGATGAACTCAAAAACACTTTAATTCCTCCTCAATTTGAGCTTAAGACAATTCTAGTAAGTACTTGAATCTAGTCCCAACGTTAACCGTCTAGACATGTGTATTTGAGTATCAGGAGTATCCTCAAACTTTAGACATGATCTGCTTTTTTTAATTCATCACCAAAACATGTACATATGTCCCAAACTTTAATGTTCTGTTCTTGTTACAAACATTAATGTTCTTGTCGGTGCTTAGTGTCTTCTTGGCTTAACGACCTGTAAGATTAGGACCTCCAAGGTCACGCTGGCCATTTCTGGTTTACTAGACTTATTTGCCCACGTACCTGGATAGTCCTTGCTACGAGGAGACGATCCGGATTGGATATGATCCCCAGTCCTGCCGTGTGGAACTGTTTATCAAATACACCAATAATTTTCTAAGAATCCTGAGGTTCTAAATACTCCAATTCCTTGGATTTCAAACAACGCTGAAGACTGGGATGTCCGGTGTTATTCTAGCGACATGACCAACCATAGTCCGAATGAGTCTAATTCGTTGTGTCAGTCGAAGAGACTCCATGCCTCTGAGGTGTGGATGTGAGTACTCGAACCTTTTTTAATTCAATATAGTCCCAATGATCGTCTAGACATGTGTATTTGAGTATCAAGAGTATCCTCAAACTTTAGGAATTGTCTGGTTTTTTAGTCATCACCAAAACATGTATCTCAACATTAATGTTTTTGTGGACGCTTACTCTCTTCTTGGCTTAACGTCCCCTAAGTTCATAACCTCCAAGGTCACACCGGCTATTTCTGGCTTACTAGACTTATTTGTACTAAGTAGCCGGATATTCCTTCCTATGGGGAGACGGTCCAGATGGGTTTTGAACCCTGGTCCTGCCGTGTGGACCGGCGCCATTTAACACATACATCACTTTGCCGCCCCGAAAGGTTTTCTTAGAATTCTGAAGTTCTAAATGCTCCAATTCCTTGGAACTAAAACAACGTTCAAGACTGGGTTGTCCGGTGTTATTCTAGTGACATGACCAACCAGATCCCGTTGATGAGAGTCCGTGCCTCTAAAGCGTGTATGTGAGTAGTTCTGGAACTTTTGTTTAATTCAATGTAGTCCCAACATTGGTCGTCTAGACATGTGTATTTGAGTATCAAGAATATCCTCAAACTTTATTAATTTTTTGTATTTAAGTCAGCAACAAAACATCTCAATATTTATGTTTTTGTCGGTCCTTACCTTTGACCCAATTTAGGTGAAATGTTGGAAAACTTCAAAAAATGCAACTTGTAAATACGGGAAAATAATATAATATCCTTTCATTAAAAAAAATTGTATGATTTGTTTACAAGAAAAATTCAAATTTTGAGGGAGGGCCTGTCCAATAAATAAAATCATTGAATGCAAATAAAAACATTTATTTTTAATCAAACCCGGTTTTCATCTTTTCATTCAAATAACCAAAAAATGCATCGAGAGCAATGCTTTTGAATAAATTAAATTTAAATTGTATTTTTGTTATTTATAAACAAGAACGACCCGATCATGATCACAATCACAATCCTCAAAAAAAAATTTCATCCAATATAAATTCGTCGAAAAAATAGCATTCCCAAACAACAAAAAACCCACAAATGTTGTTTTGTATCGAATTGAGTATGCACAAAGAATGGTACAACAACTCAGGGCGGGAAGGAAAAAAAATCTTCCATTCCTTCATAAGCCCACCTGCATAAGCCGCTATCGACACCACTTCAATATACAATTCTCCTCCAACAGTGGAGTTGGAATGCTTTTAAGCGTTGATTCGGGCAGCGAATGTTTGCGCAGCTCATTCGCACCATCACACCTCTTGTGGTGTGTGAGCTTTTTTTTTGTTGATGTTGTACGTATTGGTGCGCCTCAATGTTTGCGCCTTCACTGTTGCCCGTTAGCTCATCAACGCCCAGCATTTTATTGAGCGTTTTTTTTTGGGGGAACGCGTTTCGAGCGCAAAACGGACAGAAAGATGCTGCGAACGGAGTGGCCGGGGAACTTACCGTTGAGCAGGCTCGCGTTTGGCTGCACGCCATATCGGGTACGGCATGCTGGAAATAGAAGAACGGAACCGTAGTGAGTGAGTGAGGGCTTTGAAGGAAACAAGAAACAAAAAAAAAACACAACTCAAACCGGAAACAGTGTAATGTAGCGTAAGGTGGTAATGTTTGCGAGGTGAGAAATGTTAATTTTCCTTTAATGTGCCAATGGTTGTTAGCTCACGGGTGAAAAAAATAAAAATAAAAAAGGAAAAAGGTTGCCTCCGCCGATCACTATCTGCAAAGCTATCTGAACTTTATTCATTTTAATTCAATTTCAAAACCTTACTGGGTCATCAGCTACCGCAGGATGAATTGCAAAGCCTTCAAATACATAACCTCAAAAGTACAACAAAAAAAATCGCTGATACAAAATCGGTGCCGCTTTTTTTCTTTATCGGTTATTTGCTGTTTGAAATCATCTCAAAGAAAACGCGATTTCCATCACACGCAGATTCACCATTTTGGAATTGAGGTAGGAGGGAGGGGGCCGAGGAGATGTAAAAATGTAAATAAAATCAGCTTCCTCGCACGGGCGGTGTTTGTACGCGCGAGTGTAGATGGAGTGATTTCAATTTTCCGAAGAGAGAAGAAAAAAAAAACGAATGTTGCTGCTGTTGATGATGTTTATCTTGCGGTTGTCGTTTGTTTCCCCCCTTTTCCGTTTGGGGCACCGGCTGTGAGCAGACAGGGTGGTGGTGGTGGTGGTGGAAAACTAATTTACACTTCAGGCAATAGAAATTTTCTTTCTGGAATCGATTTACTTAAACCATTGCAAAAACAGGGCCGGAAGATTTTGGAATCGTAATACGAATTTCGATTTGCTCTCTGCTTCAAGCTGGTGCATTACTACGAAAACGGGAACGCAAATATTATGCTATAAACATCGTTTATCCTTAAGAAGAAGGTTTGAAATCGTTTTATTTTTTTTTTTGAAATAAGTAGAATTTTCGTTTAAATTGAAAAATTATTGTAATGATTTTAATTTTATTATATTTTCTGTCTAAATTTAGCTCAAATGCGTATAATAATCAAATGGTTTTGAATAAAATAGTTTAATAGTATTTTTTATCTATTGAAGAGAAACTAATAAACATCCAAACGGTTTGTTTATACCCTTAAATTAGAAATCTCGTAGAAAAAAAAATAAAAATCATATCAAAGAGATTTTCCTTTTTCTTTTGTGGCATTATGCGACGTTTCTTTTACGTCAAGAGATCTGAGAATTTCTGGATTTTCTCGAAACTGTTTATCAGTAGCAAAATGGACATTCCTCACGACGGTCTGGATGAGATTTGATACTCGATCCTGTCGTGTGACACCAGTGCGATCATCTTCTAAATTTCAGTCTTTACACAAATTAATTTCTAATTATAAAAATAATTTAGGCTCTGTAGGCTCTGTTAATGAAGGAAAAATCGGAGTTTTTTAACACTAGAACTACCGGACCAGTCATTTTGACTGAAACGCTTCATTTTCATCACATTATTTTTTGAGGTTAAGCAATCCTAAGGTACTTGAAACATGAGTTTTACACACATGTTCTATAGTATGATCTCCAATAAATAATAAAATATATTGCAACTCTTCGAAATTGTTTAAAAATCAGCCAAAAACGAAAAACGCTTAAAACGCTTGGTAGTTCTAGTGTTAAGTTTTTTCTCCTCTACATTGCATTTCTATTGCATTTGATTTTTTTTCTTAATATTAATCCATTTTTGCTTCTTAATTATTATATGGTTTGTTATACAAGTTAAAAAATGGTTTTCAATAGTTAAAATGATTCCAGTTCTACCTGCACACAGTCTAGTTCAACTTGAAAAAAAATCTAGAAATAGCGTCACCTCTCTCGAAACCCCCTGTAACGAAGCGTTCTGTACGAAATTTTTGAGCCTATTAGAAACTCATTACTTCCTTGCGCGACAAGAAAAGTTTACTGTTTTCTGCAGCCAATTAGCAAACTCAACAGCCCCCCAGATCGAGCGTTGGCCATTAGTTGGGCGAAAAGTTTTTCCCTTCGGCCCACACAGAAACGCTAAGTGTGGTTTCCCTTTTGCCCATCTGTCATACGAGTTGGTTGGGTACCATTTGCTTGATAGCGAGTTGTATTTTGAGGGGTTTTTCTTGTGGGTTGAAAATAGTTAAGGGGTTTTAAAACTTTTGCCTTGATCGAATTTATTTCCTGATGAATGGCGCTTGGCATACTGTGTTCGGTACGCAAATCGACACATCAAACCATATCTTCCTCACTGCAGATTTTGGTGTTGGATTCAAAAATCTCGGCTCACCTAAGAACTTTCCTTTTTCGAAAACGTTCCTTTAAATGCTGCCTTACCCCTGGCGAGGGTTGCATTAGCGCAGCACTTTATTTTAATCGATCCTCGCAACATCTTTGACGACACGGCTGGCAGCACAAGGAACGTCTCCCCGAAATACAAACACTACGCAACACTCACAATCGATAAGCCCTTGAATGGTGGCCCTGGGATTATGGCGCTACCGTGGATCGGCAGGTGGGCCACCATGTACGGCGAAAGCTCGGTCCCAAGGTCCTTGCCCTTATGCCGAATACCCTGCCACGGCTAACGAGGGTAATTCTCAAGGGTGGCTGATGATGGGCGATGATGATGATGATGATGATGGTGGCAACATCTTGTTTGTTCCCGGGATTCGAAGCAGCAGCTGCAGCTGCTGGAACGTTTAACTCGAGTGTGTCGGCGGGTTGTCACGTCGACCGGGGTTAGGGGGGGGGGGGAGAAAATTGGTGAAAAATCAGTCGAGAAAACTCGTTTAGCCGATGGCAAAGTTGACTGACCGGGGGAGTTAAGGCAAGTTCAAAAACTCGCCGAACAAGAATTCCGAAAATCCTCTCCCCTTCTCCATCTCTTCCATTTGTGATTTTTGTTGTTGTTGTTGTTGGCCTCTTAAATCCCAATTCAGCATTTTTTGGGGAGAGGGGGGTTTTCTTTTCGCATTTAGTGTTCCGATTTTTTTTTCTTTCCACCGCTTCATTTCCATTTCACAGCGCACCGATAGCGCTTCTCGGTAAGAAGCAATGACAACCCGTTGAGTGCACGTACACGGGGGTTGGGTTGGAAGCAGAAGCCCCCGATATGAAACTGTGAAGTGAACATCCTTGGCAGGCAGGCAGGCAGGCGAAAATAAATTTTCGTACAAGCTGCCACACCAAGCAGCAGACCAAGCATCCCGGGTGATTTGTTTTCGCTCCCTACCGGTTGGTGTAGTTGAGCGAACATTTTCATTTTTCTCTCTATTTTTGTCTTTCTTTTGCGCATTTTTTTTTCGAACTCCACACAAAGCACGAGCCAAAAAAAGGAGTTATACAGGGATTATCGATTACCCGTTCGTTGCTTTACCGGCAGTACAAAGTCAAATATGATGCTCGACATGCGAATGAAAGCGTTAATGCAACACCCGCGGTGCATATATTCGCTTAACGAAGTCGTGTTGCTCGACGATGGAGGCGCCCAGTACCGCGTGAATTACAAAGTACCGGGCGTCTCCATCGGTTGTTAAAAAATTAATATTTTAATTTTTGCTCACAATATTATCTTTTTTTTTCAAAACAAAGTTTTACTTCCTTTAAAACACAGGATTTAATAATTTAAAAGCTTTAAAGCTATATTGAAATACGATGAAAATAAAAAAATGACACTCGGTGTAAGCTGTTGCATGGTACAGAGCTTACGTACGTGCTTCACACTAATCCACAGACACTAAAATGCCAGTTACAAGTGCAGCAGGCTAAATCTGCGGCCCGCATTTATTCCCTTTGTACGGGTCGATACCGCAATCCTTCCGTGGTGAAATGTGTCGTGTGTCGATAACTCATGCCACAGCACGGTTACAAGGAAGAAGTGCAACACCAGCAGGCAAAAAAAGCATGAAAATCAGCTACTGGATAGCTAAATGCCGCAGCGTAAAACGTTTAGGAAAAATGTGCAAAACAAACAGTGGGGAAAAAACGAAACGACAGTACCACCGTCCATGCGGGAAGGAATTTACGATGCGGTGCATAAACATAAAGGATACGGAACCATGGCGCTCACTTGATACGGTGTGGCAATCGGTTTTGGGTAGCTTTCCTGTCCGTAAAAGGCAATGGATAAATTTAAATGTTTTTTTTTTCTTTGTAAAACATTTTGTTTTTTTTGCGGACGCTAGAAAACGTTCTAAAAAGCTCGTACACGTATGAACACATACCTAAGAGAAGCGTAACACGGCAGTGGAATACCGTCACGACTGGACCACAAAATCGCGGTTGGTTTGATAGTAAATGAACAAAACAAAAAACCAACAAAAAAAGCCAAAGAAACGTATAAAAGGTGCGGGAAAAATCGTTCATCTTTCTGGGAAATGGAAGGATATGCGCCCCAAAAAAAATTGGATAAAATCGCCTTTTTCTACTAAGCGGCCATGTAAAAGTTTTGCCCACTTGTTTTACCCATGAAGTGCGGACTGTATGCGTGTACGGAGTTGAAAATCACAATGGAACAATTGCGCACCGTAACGCGTTACAAAACGCGAACGGGGGGAAAAAGTGTAACAAAAAGCGCTTTTCTTCGTTTTCGGTTCGAAATGGTTGCCGTTGTAACGTGTTGGCGGTGAACAAAAACAAACGCACAATTGGGACGGGGAGGAAAACGCATACACGCACAACCCAACCGATCACGAGTGCAACTCTTTCTCAACAAAAAAAAAACTACCCGCAGAATGTGTAAACGGTTTTAGCTTTTCATGCAACGTTGGTCGACCAACGTCATCATCACCCGGTCATTGTTGCCTTGTGCCGGCACAGCAGTAAATCCTGTGAAGAAAAGTTACCACCTTTCTACATGGCAAACAGGTTTTTTTGTAACGGTAACGCAACGGCCCAATGATCCATGCCAGGCACATCCCCGTCGGCAGAGGTCAGTACAGAAGCGCGTGAAAAACGGATGATGATTTCCATTGCCAGATGTGCAAACCCCGAAAAGGGTTTTTCCAACGGATTGGTTTTGTTTCATTTTTTTCTTCCTTTTTCCCATACCTTTTACTACGACCGTGGGCTTATGCAAATGTTTCTGCAAAATGGGATCAATTGCAAAACGGCGGGAGCAAAGTGTAAGTTGTGCTCTTTGTGTTCTTGTGCTTACCACGACCTATATTTGGCAAAGTGAAAGGAAATGACAAAAAAAACACGTGGCACTTCACTGCAAAGAATGCAAAGAAAAATGAAGGATGATGGTGCTGTTGTGTCACGAAAGGAGTATAAATTTATTCATTCATATGTTGAACAGTATACTGAACGGTAATAAATTCCTTTCGTTTGTATTACTTAGTCGTTTAGCGTTTTTTATAATTTTAACATTTTCTATACTTTCTAGAGCCTCTGTGTTAGTTTCACTATTCAAGTATTCTCATAAGTACTAAAATAATTTTAAATTTTTTTAACACATCTTCAAATCCCATGTATTTCGTTTAATATTCCCTCTACTCCGGGTCGTGGTTTTGTGCTGAATAAAAAACAGATCATTTCTTAAGTCTGAGGGTACTCTGATACTCAAATACACATGTCTAGACGACCAATGTTGGGACTACATTGAATTAAAAAGGATTCTAGTACTCACATCCACGCCTCAGAGAGATAGAGAGAGAGAGAGAGAGAGAGAGAGAGAGAGAGAGAGAGAGAGAGTGAGAGAGAGTATTTGTGGCTGACAGACCGAATGAGACTCATCGGATTCTGATTGGTCATGTCACTAGAATAACACCGGACAACCCAGTCTTCAACGTTGTTTGAAATCCAAGGAATTGGAGTATTTGGAATCCCAGAATTCTAAGAAAACTTTTGGTGTATTCTATAAATGGCGCCGGTTCCACAAGACAGGACTGGGTATCAAATACCATCTGGACCGTCTCCCCGTAGCAAGGACTACCCAGCTACGAGGTAGAATTAAGTCTAGTAAGTCAGAAATAGTCGGCGTGATCTCGGGGGTTGTGAGCTTAGAGGTCGTTAAGCCAAGAAGAGAGGAAGCTGACGAAAAACAGATGATTTCTAAAGTCTGAGGACACTCCTGATACTTAAATACACATGTCTAGAAATACACATCTCAGAGGCATGGAACCTTTGCAGATGACACAATGAATTAGACTCATCGGACTCTGGTTGGACCAAGTCAACGTTATTTGAAATCCAAGGATTTGGAGTCTTTAGAACCTAAGAGTTCTAAGAAAACCTTTTGGGAGCGGCGTAGCTTCTTCCTTTACATTGCCAGACGACATTTTCATTTCCAGAGTGTTCAAAAGATTCGTTTGAATATCCCCAACTTGATCCAAAGTTGATATGGAGTTCTATTGTCCAATTTTTTGGACTCGCACAAGGTGCTTAGCTCGCTTAAATTCAAGATTCTTTCCCGAGTCAATGCATGCTCTGTTAGCCTCAAATATAGCAACGAGTTTCAGAGACTTCCTTGGATCCAGAGGTCTGGGATAATTCCCGTCAAACTGAGGAGGTCAAGAGATAGTGTCACCGAACAACTTCGCTAACCGAGTTTCTCCACATCCAAGTTCTATAAACTTTCAAGATAACGCAACTAGGTGGCATGACTATTTTGAGCCTTTTTCACACGAAACACCCATCACGACTTCAACGGTTTGGTCGACATTCGACGCTTCACTTCCATACCTGGTTGGAACCTCAACAACTTCCATCCATAATTCACGAACGCTACGATCAGTTGTAGCAATATAAGTACACGAAAGTTCTGATAAAATGACCGGGTGTTTCTCTAAAACCAATGATATAATCCTGGAACTTGGAATATCTCTGGAAACCTGGCGTATACGTTCGCTGTGTCTTGAGGATTACTTCTTACTGCATCTTTGTTCTAGGTCTTGTATGTCAGTAGCTACTAAATGCAACATTGCCGAAATGTCGAAAAATTCTTCTCATCCAGAATCCGATCCGTTTGCAAATTTTCCCTCTTGATCTATTTCAATAACAAACATTCACAATACCCACTGTCTTGTCTTTTTCTTAAACAAGTTAATGGAAGAAAAAAGTTAAAATATTTATTTCATTTTTTTTACTTCCTGCATCTATCAACTATCAAATGAAATAAAAACCTTTTTTTACTGCGTCTGAGGACTCTCTCCCTCTATATTTGAAGGAAATGTTTGGTTTGTTTGTTCACTGACCAACTACAAAGTGTGGAAAGGAATAATGTCCGCATCATCCTGCACACCGGTCCCGGCTGGGTGAAGTACTTTCCGCACTTGTTTCATCGCCTTTTTCGTGGCACTGATTTTCATCTCAATTCACCTTCATCTCCGCCTCCACCCCCCAAAATCCTACTGTTGCACAAAAACCCACAACCAAGTCGAATGGTCTCCAAGGGCCTTGTGGCCATAAATAAATAAAAACCTCCAAAAACCAAACCATCCGAAGGACACGTAGAAGAATTGGTTGCATGGCAAAGGACAACTTTGGTGGAGAGGAAGCTGTAGCAAGGGGAGAAGTCGACGAGGGGAAGAGAAGAAAAGAAGCTTATATTTTATTCATGTTGATGTGTTGCTGAAAAACAGTTTCATTTTCAGCGCATCTTCCGGGTTCTCTTTTTCTTGTCATTCTTTCGTTACCCGTGATGATGACGTCTGGACAGGTGAGCTACTAGGAAGCGGTGAGTTGGCAAAAGGGGAGGAAAGGGAAAAAGGATGTAAGCGAAAATCGCTTTTCGGAAAGTGTGCGACTAAGTTGTGTGCGGGATTGTTTACATCAAAGCACCGTTACATTCCGTGTAAGGCAATAAAAAGCGTCATTCGGGTAATTTTGGAGTACCTGGAGCACATGGAGTCGGAACCGGTGGGGGTCCACGGGTGTCGATGAGTTCTTGTAATGCTTCGTGCAATGGTGATAATGGTCGACGAAGTGGACTTATTTTTTGGTCAACTTGATGGTTGTATTAGATTGCTCAAAGAAGGGGAAAAAGACATATTCTGACATTCTTGTCAGCTTTAGACGTACTGGGCATGAAGATATTGAGGAATTTACAAAGAGAACTGTACATATAGAGAATAAAACAAAGTATAGCAGTTCTCAAAATAATTAATATTATTTGCTACAGTCCTCTAATTGTCCTCTAGTTGTCCTCTAATTGAAACGTAATAAACTCGTTAAGTTCTAGTTAGTGTTGTACTTATTAAATCTTTTGAAAGGAGTCATTCATATGAATCTTCAGTGGAGAGTCATTCATATGAATCTTCAGTGAAGAGTCATTCAAATCATGAACTGACTCCCAAAAGATACAAAAATCCTCAGCAATTCATCCTAAAGCGACGGCTTTACCCATATATAACACAAGGCTGCACCTATCTGTGAGGGTTATTTAGTCTACGGGGATTCATGATTCTACGAGGATTCATGAATCTAAGAGAACTCATGAATCTAGGAGGACTCATGAATCTTCCGAATAGCGATTCTTCTCATCTGTCAAGTTGAAACTAGTGTTTTGCTTATTGAATCATTTGAAAAGAATGATTCATATGAATCAAAGATTCAGTAAAGAGTCATTCAAATAATGAGTCGACTCCTAAAACGATTATCAATTTTCAAAAACTCAAATGAATTCTTAAATATTCATGAATTCTTAATGATTCGTTGCCATCAAACTTAAATTAAAATAGCTGAACGGTGGTGGGGGTGGGTGTGGATTTATTCCAAATGTACTGACTCTAAGTACTCATGATTCAATGAGGCTTTTATTAATTTATTTACTCTATATGGTGTTGTGCTTATTGAATCTTTTAAAAAGAGTCATTCATACGAATCTTCAGCGAAGAGTCATTCAAATCATGAGCCGACTCCGAAAATATTAATAAATTATCATAAATTCAAATGAACCCTTAGAGATTCATGAATCCTTAATGATTCTCGATCAACAACTTTTCAAAGGTGCTGCCCGATGAGTGGAGGAATTACCACATAAATCATCGGGGCTGTCCCGAAACTCTGAGGATTCAAAATTCAATGAGGATTCCCGAATCTTCAAAATAGAGATTCAGAGTCATTCATTCAGTTCAAAGATTCATTCAGATTCATGAATCTGAATCAGATTCACCCAACACTAGTACTGGTACATCCTATCGCATCTCGCACTCTGCTCGCATCCACAGTAAACTGAAACACTTTCATCAGTATCATCTCCGGTTTGCCGCCAGAATCATTATTGTTCGTGTACCAATTTTATTTGTGCTCAAGTTTTTTTTCTCTTACGTGAAACCAAAACATCTACTCTCTAACATCTCACGTACCTTTCGCTGTTGCTGTTGCGGCACCAATTTATCATGCACAACGCAGTGCTGCCGTAATCATTTTCGCGCATTTTCAAACGATGGCACGAAAAAAAAGAGAGAGAAAGTAAAACCTAACAACGTTTGCACAGAACAAAGGGAAAAGCGGGCAAGGGAGAGCCGTAAGAGAACACCCCCCCGCCGGGGAAAAAATGGAGACCTGATAAGAAGTTTCTGCCAACCGTTCCATTGTTTCAGCGAATGGGCGTGAATGCGTATTGGAGCGCATCGGATGGAAATGAGTGCTAAAGTTGGCTGGCCGCGTTTTCGTTGTTTGTTTCCTTTATCCTTTTTTTTCTTTGCTTTTTTCCTTCTCTGTTGAGTAAGTTTTCCCGAGCTAAAACCAGAAGGGGAGAGAGGTTGATATATAAAAAAGAAAACAAAACAAAGAACACATTATTTTCGGGTGGCGAACGTGCCAAAATACTTTCAGCCGCCGTTCGGTGCCCCCGGTGAAAAACAAAAACCGGACGCACTAACAGGCAGGTTCCACTGCGTAAGAATGTATCTCTTCCGAGCACCAGCAAACGAATCTGGTGCGGTGATCTGGGTTGTAATTTTTTTTTTTGCTTTCCACCCGAATGGCCGTCGGCCAAACATACCGTTAGGTGGTTCCTCGAGCGGAAAACGCTTCACTATGGGCGGGAAATCCAAAGCAAAAAAAATTGGATGAATAATCGAAAGTACATCCCCGTACGTGTACGGGGGGCCCGGTTTTGCGTACCGTCCTGCGGTTTTATTCTTTCAGCCCCGGGAAATTAGCTTCGATGCTGGAAAATGCTTCGTTGCCGGAAAAAGGTTGGCTTGCAGCGTGTTGGGTGGGTGGGATAGATGGTCCATGTCAATCAAGGAGTTCGGTTCCGGACGCGAGCGGAATACGAAATCAGTGCTGAACGTTGGTGCCTGAACATCAGAAGCCAGACCGGAATGGTTGTGTTGCACACGGCAAGCAAAAGATGATTGTTCCGACCAATCTTACTTTCTTTTCCCCGTTCTCAGCCTCAACTCCATCAGGCGCCGAATAGGACCTTTTGTGATAACTGCTTATAGTGCGCCTAACAGTACACAAACTTTCAGTTGTCGACTTAGAAAGAATCATTCTCTCATACCTCACCATCACCAGGGTTCTTTGTTGTAATTAACAATACAAAAAAAACAGAAAGGGAAGAAAAACTGGTCCCTAAAATGTCACAAATGTCGCAACGGAGGGTGCAGAGAAACATCCCGTACGGTACAAAAAGATAGACATGATTAGTGCTAAAGATCCCCGGTCGTAATCACATTCTCCGATGAAATATTCAAACCACATTCGGTCGCTTTTTCTCGGGGGTTAATATGCATATAAATTAGATTATGGATTCTCCAGATCGGAAATACCGGTACATACCCGGTGACTGGTGCCGTGACCAGGATTAAGGTTGACAAGTAAGGCACGTGACCGAGTGTGCGAGGAAATGTCTTTGGAAGAATTTTTGGGAAAACCGGAGCAGAGGATAACCCCGTTTTTGGGGGGAAAAAAGGAGGCAAAAAAGATAAATCTTAAAAAGGGATAGTTAGGGCGAAGAAAGTTTTCCCCAGTGTGGATCGAAAACAGCAGGAAATGAAAGGGTCTTGAAAAAGCGAATTTTGATTTGGAACATCTATCAAACTTGGTGTGGAAATAATACTGTTTTTTTTCTTCTTTGGGTGGTTTCTAGATGTGTGACTCATATGCGACTGGTGAGTGAAACATTTTCCACCCCGAGTGTGAGTTTTCCCTACGGATCGGCCGGCTGCCAAAAACGGGGGGGTGGGAGGATGGAGCAAAAACTTTATCCCCAAAAGCGTCCAACATTAGACACATTCCCCAAGGATTGGGGAGTACTCGGGAATTTCCACAGGAAAGGATGTGTTACAGGGAATGTTAGTTTCTGATCATAAATCTGACCGGAAACGTGTGTCCTTTTATATACCACCACCCCCCTTTTGTTCATCTCTGCTATTTCCTCTCATCCTTCTGAGAAATTATCTTCAGGATACGGGTTTTGGAGAATTGTTTGAAAGCATTCCAATTGTACCAGTACATTCCAAAAATCTTACACATGCTATCTTCTATCGGATTGTTGGTTTCATCCTCGTTTTCCACGTTCTCTCTTCCTCTCCCCCCCCCCACCCTTCCACTACAAAAGGTTGCACACAGGAAGGGTTTTGCTAATTAATTAGATTAATTATTCACTTCTGTAAACACAACACCCATGAAATCGGTGTAAAATTTGTTCGATTTACGCCTCACCGATCCCGGGACGCTGCTGGATGGAAGTTTTGCTGCACGGTGCTACGGCATCAATAACGGTGCAGCAGCATTACCCACCCCCTCTATATGTTGTACATAATCTGTGTTTCAGATGTATCCTTGCCACGTGCTGGAGCACCCCGGGAATGGGTGGGAAATCGAAAAACGGGGGTAAGCGAGGTGTAATTTAATTATGTTGCCTATTGTGTGAGCCTTTACCTACGTGAGTATGTGTCGAGCCCTTACGCGTATGTGTGCTTCATTATCCTGGCCGATCCGAGTTTTGCCGGCGCGCCAATGCAGCTTCAAGTTATTTATGACGGTAAGGAAATATTTCTGGGAAAGGTTTACAATTTGGAGAGTGGGTTGGTGGGTATGGAAGGAAGGGGGAAAAGAGTGGTGGTGGTGAACCAGTAACATGGTACCGCACCCTCACAACTGTCACAGTTGCAGCGTTTGTTAAGTGAGCAAAAATCTCGATAAAGCGAACACGAACTTATCTAACCGTCTATCTCGTTCTGACACGATCGGCGCTTTCACATTACCGTGGTAGAAGGGGGCAAGCTTAGTAACACCATCTCATCTCTGGTTGGGCAATGAAATCTCTAACACCCACCCGCTGATTACTGCCTGAGATTCAAGGTTGAGTTTAAGGCATTCCCCACATCGCCGTGAAGAGTTTCTCCAGGAGAGAGAGAGAGAGAGAGAGAGAGAGTGGTAACGACAGGGCCAAACACCTGTGCCGAGACGAATCTAATGCTACTGGCCTACCGACTGGCCGAGTGTGGAATTCACGTCATACCACCTCCTCAAAAGACCAGCAACCAGGAATTTAAGTCAAACCTTAAGCAATGCCAAATTTGCTACATGTAACATTACGCAGGGGCTAATTGATACTTAAAGGGGAACTGGTACATGCTGGTTGGGCTTTTTGTAATGGAGTCTCAGGTTGGCATTCCGATTGCTTTTCATATAATATGCCAATTAATTAAAACAACTTTCAAGCTGTTGCTAGAAATTTGGAATGGCGTTCTTGAGGGAGTTGGCATTCCTTGAGGTATTTTGAGAAGTTCTTTGCAATTTCTTCCTGAGAACTTCCTACAAATAATGGATGCATAATGAATTTCTCAAAAACCTCAAGAATTGAAGTGGAACAGCTAAATGCTGTCTAACATCAACTTTCTCTCACATCGGTCTAGCACCGGGTAGACGAAAGGCCATCAGAAGATCAGATCTAGAATCGTGACGCTGCGGTAGAAACGTACAGAGAATCGATCGAATCGGAAGCATGACCGGAAGTCGTAGGTTAATCATCACCTTCGCCCGATAGAGGTCGTCCGGGTTTGTTGTACGTTCGTGAATAGGGGACACGGTTTGGCACTAGAGAGCTAGATATACTTTCACTTTCTTGGAATATTGCTGCTATTTGACAGGCTTCGCGAGTTGGGAGTTACTGTCTATAGAAGACGAAGTTCTAAGGTTTTTGAAGATGTCTTAAGGAAGATATCTGGAATACGTTCTCACTGACACCATACATATCCGAAAGAATTGTTCCAAATTCCAATTCTTCAATATTGGGAAAAAAACCCCAAACAGTACCAATTTCGCCAATTAAATTCCTCCGACAGCTTCACACTGTACATCTCAGCCCGAAGAGATCACCAGCAGAAGGAACTCCAATTGCACGTCAAACGCCTCTCAAACGATCAACTGCTGCCGGTCGTCCATCACATACACACACACACACATACTGGTGTCGGGGGTGTGGGAAACAGGGGGGGTGGCACCGAATGATAGAAGCGTTCCGCCAGCCAGTAACTTAAGCTGACGGCATGTCTCGCGCCATACGGTAAGAAAAATGGCGTCGGCAGTTTGACAGCTCAAAGCGTGGAAATAAAAATAAAAACAAGATATACGAAGCGACCGGAAAATGTATTATTCCACTGGTTCCCCGCTTTACCAACCATTTGCCTGATCATAGAGAGACCTGGCTGGTTACTTCACCCGTCGTGGCCCCCGTGTGGGTCTCTGTAAGCGGAGACCTAATCACAAAACGAAACTGAAGCGCCTATTTCGAACGTCTAAGTGTAGCGTTTTGAATGAGACGTTTCTCATTCGGGTGGAGGGGGGGGGGGGGTTTGTGTTTCGTTTCGGTGTTATTTTTTTTCTTCTCTCCTTCGGCTCTTGCTGCTGTTCTGATTCCTTCATTGAATTCGTTGCGCTGGCACCGTAGCGATTGAGCATTTGTACGCCTCCACCATACGAATAGCCCCGAGAGTCTTCGCTCCGCGGTATACATTTCGTTTTTTTTTCGTATATTTTTCGTTTTGGTGTGCGCTTGGTTTTTTTTTCTGGTCTTCTTTTTGGCAGCATTGGTCCGGGCGCTGGCAGTTTAGCCGCTAAATTATTACGCTCATTTCTATAATGAAGCTATCGCTTCCCATTAGCTCAATTGAATACGTAATAAATTCTGCTACTATTTCTTCCCTTCCCCATCACCAACATCTCCGTCCCTTAGCTTTAGCAATCGAAGCAATCAGGAAAAACGGGAAGAGTCATTTTCAAGAGAAAGAAACAAAAAATACATAAAACAAAGCGAGAGAGAAGGAGGGAGAATGGAAGGCAGAAAAATGGAATAAAATTCGAATTCATAGCAACCGAAAAATTGCGAGTTTGTTCCATCAAATGTCCTCCGGGTATTCATAATCATCTCGTCGCCTCTTTTGCTTTTCCTTTCATGAAGTTCGGTTTCTTTTGTTTATACACGAATCGCCATTCTCGTAGTAGACGCGTTCGGTAGTAGGCAACGATTTACTCCACAGCTCAATATAGGGGATCTCCTCCTTCTCCGTCGACAGTAAACCGAGGCAATCGGTGAGTCGTTAAAAGATGTCGTTAAATCAATCCATAAACATATCCATAAACATTCATCCGCTGTATAATTATGCAATTTATTAACGTTTGCCCAATGGTTGGATAATATTGAACAGCAGCTACACAACAACAACAAAAACGATCACTTTTTACTAGCTGTCAAAGTTGTGCTTCTCAAAAAGCCCCTGCACCTGACGGATGAGACTGGGTAGTAGGTCCGCGGGTAGATAGATATTCCTCTCGAAAGGTGCGTGCTTACGAAGAGACACTAACTGCCGCTTAGGGTAGCGTCATGGAATGCAAGTCATCAAAGTTTTGGGGAAGAATTTCATTCTACATTTCGTAAGTCCCCGCCTTTTGGGGACAGATCCAACAAATCCCGGCAAAATAAAAAAACGATCGTATATGTCAGGTCGCTCCAACACGATAGCCAACTATCGAATAAGTCTTCCCAAATGTGGAAGTTAAGCCGCACGGTTTCCTTGACCCGGCAATTACTCACTGCGGGTGTGTGATCGAGCGTGAAACGATGTACGGTGTCAGGGGACGGGATCGGGTCTGTTTGCTCCGATCGTGGACAGAAATAAAGATTAATGGTAGCCAAGTGAAAGTCATCATCGTCATCGTCACGTCGTGAATTTTGGACATTTTTTTTTCTTTCGAGAGCACCAGCATAATAGAAATGGAACGAATAGACCACAGATCTCGGGAGCATGTTGTAAAAGCGTTTCGTTCCAAAAACCCGTACGTGATCATCTCCAAACAAAGCTGTCCGATTTTCGGGGGGTTTTTTGTTTCTAAATCGGAAGCACGTCCAGAATGGTTTCATATCTTCACCCACTTATCTGTTTAGAATCACATCCGCCACATACCATCACGTACGGCCATCTCAATGGTATGTAGTGTGAAGCTAATAATTCCAAGCGAGGTGGATCGGTTTTCTCTTTCTACAATTGACATGATCCAGCACGCACACAACATATGCGGCCCACTCCCCCGATTCAAGGAGTTCTGAGCAATGTTTCCGGATGCTGATGGGATGGGATGAGATGACAGCGAAATTAGAAAATTGTTTCTCCACCACTTTGTCGAACGAATTGGTCCGATGTTCTGGTTAATGCCCACGCAACTTTTGGTTTTCTGTTTTTCCTTGAGTCCGTATGACATGGTAGAATATAATAGAAAAAACCTGCGTGTTGTTTGGATCTCGAAGAAATGTGTTTTAAAAAGAACAACAACAACAACAAGAAAAAGTACTGGACTCAGTGGCTGGCCCGAGGTGAGAAGAGTCAATAGTGCAGGTTGTTTGGAAAACCGCTACGGTTCAGGAGATCTTGCGTGACTTTAACACTCCCGGGCACGAGTGACTCCGACGCAGAACGTTGGAGACGCTAATTGGAGAACCAAATAGTTCGGTATTCGAACAGAATATTATTGCCTGGATGCATCACCTGGTTCGGGGTCGTTCGCCGATGGTGGTCTATTAAGATCTTGGGGTTTATTTTCGGGGTTTTTCTGAGAGGAATATGTATTGGAATCATATTTACACACATCTGAGAGATGATTTGAGTTGTTTCAGATAGAAATTCTGATTTCTTGAAGTTTTGAAATTCTGAAGAATTTCTGATTTCTTGAAGTTTTGAAATTCTGAAGAAATTCTGATTTCTTGAAGTTTTGAAATTCTGAAGAAATTCTGATTTCTTGAAGTTTTGAAATTCTGAAGAAATTCTGATTTCTTGAAGTTTTGTAATTCTGAAGAAATTCTGATTTCTTGAAGTTTTGAAATTCTGAAGAAATTCTTATTTTTTGAGTCTGAGACAACGACTTTGAAGTTGATGTCTCATCTTCATCGTACTTTAGACGCAAACCCAATTTGCCAACGCAAACGATTGTACCATTCCAACTACACTTAGTCACCTCGTTTCGATGCGTAATTAGCATTTTGTTCTCCTCCCTTCTGCTAAAAGCATTTCGCACTCTTATTCGCCTATCGGGGTTTTTGTTCCGCGTGTGGTGTTTTTTTCTGTTTTGTTTGCATTTGTTAATTTCATGTTGTCCGACTCCTAGAGGGGCGTGGTTGTACGGTTTAAGTGCGTACCCAAAGGGGGTGTTTACCATTTTACACAAATTTAACATTCGCACCGGTTTGCGCTGTGTGGTACATGTCGCACTGTCTGTGTCGGGTTCGATCGTATCCCATCGTGGCATGCGCATGACTCAAACGCTTGACGAAATAACTTGCGAGTGCGGTTATTTGCGCTGAAGCAATAGCGGTACGTGCTTAAAATAAATCTTGAACCTCGTTTTCGGATTTGGTGAAGCACGCTGTACAATGATAAAAACAGGTTGAAAATTATGTTTAACACTAGAACTACCGAAACAGTCATTTTCATTGAAACGCTTCGTTTTCATCACATTAGTTTTTGGGATTAAACAATCTTTAGGTAGTTGAAACATGAGTTTTACATATATATTCTATAGTATGATCTTCAATAAACCATAAAATATACTTCAACGCTTCGAAAATGTTTAAAAATTAAACACGAATGAAAAACGCTTAAAACGCTTGGTAGTTCTAGTGATAGACGATTACTTTGTTGGGACCATAGCTCTGGCTTTGTAGTATTGTAACCATCAGAGAGAATTAAATAATGTCTGAATAACTATCCGGCTAGGTGGTAAAATAGGTCTAGTAAGCCAGAAATGGCTGGCATGATCTCTAAGGTTGTTTATCCAAGAATAAGAAGAAGAAGAAGATGAAGATTTTTTTTAACTACTCGAAGAAATCTGATTACTAATACGCTCTTATCGTACAAATTCTAATCTCTCGAGAGATAGACAAATAATGGAAGACGTGCAAAGAACAAAACAAACAAAAAACTGGAAAAATAACTGACGCACCTGAAGCAATCCATCCTCACCATATTGTTGGAAGGCTTTTAGGACGATTTCCTCTGTGGAGTGTCCATCTACACACACACACACCCAGCCATGAGTAGTCGCATACACACACACACGCATAACAAACATATCTAGTCATGTTTTAGACACTCATCAGTCTCAACCTCAAGGTGTACCCACACCGGCCTGCCATTTTGACTCCGGAAGAAACATTTGGACAAGCGTTTTCGAAATCAATTTCCAAACACGTCCACTTTTCCAACAGCACACCCAGAGACAGACAGCTGACCTGACAGTTGGCGCAAAACTTCCGAGTGCGCCTGCCGGGGGGATAGTCGAGGGGGTGGGGGCGTACGGGGGAATTGAAAAATTGTTCCCCCTTTAACTGATGGTATGGTGTGATGGTTTTGTTGTTTGCACTGGAAGCTTTTTCACTTGCTTGGAGAGCGAAAGTGGTGTTTGTACGCCGAGTGTATGTAGAACAGTTTTGCATTTGGTTTTTATTTTTTGTTGAGAGTTGGTGTACATTTCACGCAGTGCAACGTTTAGGAAAGTTGTACAGATTCATTTTTTTTCACAGAAGCAACCAACTAATATACAATAGTTTGCCCATTTGAAGAGTTTTCGACAAAAAATATCTCACAAAAAAACCGGAAATGACACGAGGCACATTTTTTGGGGGGAATTTTCTATTTCTCTTCTTACATGCAACTTGCCATCCAAACTAGCGTGGCGAATGGATCACAGTCGTGAGCCATGCTTTCACACTTAATCGGGAACATGTAAAATAAACACACACACATGGAGAAGAGCTAAAACGGAACAACTGGAACGGCTTTCATTCTAAGCCTTCTTCCGCGTGTTTTGCTGTCCAGCCGGTTGCTGAGAATTTCACCGATGAAAGATGTAGAGTAAAAGCGATAAGAAACGGAAAGGGATGGAATCGAGTGCAAACGGGGTGAAGCTTAACAACTTCACGCTGTTTGAGTAATGAAGAAGTCGGGCCGGTGCCGGTAGCCGGGATTATCGTGCGCATAGGAGAAAGCGCAACGAGTCGTCGTGCCGTGATAGCGTAACAAATTCGAATCCCCATTGTCATCGTCATGTTTGTCCTGGGTGAATGATGCTAGTTACAGGGGTGGGTAGATTCAGTTTTTCATCGACATATTAATATGTAATGCTTGATGAAAATTATATTTTAATAGTTTAAAATAAAAGTTGAGTTTGACAGTTATGAGGATAATTATGTCCTATATAATGTACTGACATGGATAGCACATTCTTTGTGGGATAAATTCATATTCTAGATTAAATTCTTAAGCATTTAATTCTTGACCGCAATAGACCTCAATATCAAAAAGATTGAGAGACCTAGACGAGAACCTGGACAAATGAAGGGTTGTTAATAAAATCAAACTGGAACATGAAAGAATCGTCAAAAGAGCTGTCTTAAACAGTGTCTAAGTTGATGGAAATTGGAATCAACTTGAATACCTTGTAAGAGTTCCGAGTTTTGAGAACAAAATTGAGAAGATCCCGAGAATATTCTCAAGAATAATTTGATCTGGTATTACTCCACTGCTTGATATAGTTTGGATTATTGAATACCTAGATCATTGTAAGAGTTCCGAGTATTGAGAAGATCTCAAGAATATCCTCCGGAATAATTTGATCTGGTATTATTCCACTGCTTGATATCCTTTGTATTGCTTGGCACCTGAATTAATTGTAAGAATTCCGAGTTTTCAGAAAAAATTGATAAGATTCCGAGAATATCTTCAGAAGAATTTGATGAATTTCTGATCTGAGAATTTGATTTCGAGTTCTGAGAAAAAAAATTGAGCAGATCCCGAGAATACCCTCAGAAGAATATTGTTCTGGTATTACTCCACTGCTCGATATCCATAGGAATGTTGGTTACCTGGATCATTGGAAGAGTTCCGAGTTTTGAAAGAAAAATTGAGAAGATCCCGAGAATAACCTCAGAAGAATTTGATCTGGTATTACTAAACTCTGATATCCTGAGGATTGTTGGACAGATATCGTCTAAAGGTTTATACCTTCCCAAGTTTTAGCGATCATTAACCCCATAAATTGGGTTGCCTTATCATCTGTTTCCTTTGTCTAAATTGGTGATAGTTTTGGAATATCTTATGAAAACATCTTCAGGCATTTTTATTACGAATCTCTCAATAACTTGTATTACAATTGGATTTTATCAAGAGTCTACACTGTTTACACAAAATACCTAACCTCACTATTCTTTATTATCTTCCTTTCCATTAGGGTTGCCAAACCCTGATATGGGCAGAGGCAAAAGGAATCGCTTCCTACGCCGGCGAAGCACGAAACCACGTAGATCACGCCCGGGTAAGTAGGCTTAATCAGATAATTATAATTGATCATAAAACTCGCCTTCTGCTCGCGCGCGCGCTCGCGATTCCCGTGCAGCGTAACAGATCGGTAGCTGGAACAGTCGCCCCGGGTCGCCTTAGTCTTTTTTTTTTGGAAGAGAACTCTTTCTGGAGCGACTGGAAATGCCCTAGCCGCGTTCTCCGTTCAACCAACGTTCAACCTTTTTGGCTAGCACCGGGACCCTTTCGATCTCGATTTTGTCTTCCGTTTTCTACACCATTTCTATGTGACATGTAGCGTTTCTTCGTCGGCTTCCCACAACATGCTCCAATTATCTTTAGCCCGTATAGCGCCGTACCCCGGTGGTGGCACATGTTCTTTGCCTTGGTCTTCCTTGCTCAGCGAGCATAATGTTTGTGGCGTTTATTTTTTTTTCGATGTCCAACACAAAAAAGTAGAAGCACATAGGGGAAGAGCAAAAAAAAGGGCGAAAAATAACACCGTCTGACGTATACGCTTCAGTCATCGGTTTTTGGCGGTGGCGTGTTAATGAATGTATCGCGCGCTCGGCTAATCGCGTGAGAAATCGGCATGCATGACGAACGCAGGAAATGGTGGTCCAGCGTTGAGATCTTAATGTTCCGACCTCCTGCTGTGGTTTCGGATCGTGGCTTGTTCTTCCTATCCACGTACACATCCGTACATCCGTGATTTGTTCCGCATTATGTTCGGTGGTGTTTTAATTTGGTTTATTCTATATTTTATGTGTTTTATTTTATGAAATACAGATAAAACTTTTTTTTTTATTTCCATACTGCTTTGAAGTTTTTAAAGAGTCATAAATTATGGTCAATTTCATTTCTATCGCCATTTAAAACAAAAGCATAAAAATCAACATAAACGACAAGAAATATGATATTGAACCAAAGCAGCGATTTGATCGCAAATTTATTCAATGCGCTTCCGTGAAATGGTTCTGAAATAAAAAAAAATGGCAATTTAAAACAAGCTTTACAGGGAAATAAAAATGCAACAGGTTGGTGATTGCGCGTTTGCATCGAATGGTACATGATATCAGATCATTAAAATGATGAGATTTTTATTCGACAATTTCACTCGTTTTGTGAGTGATATTGCAGATGGAATCAAACGGCGAAATGTTTGCAGTTCGCAGTATCAACTTCAAAAGCATTTAAATTTGTTTGCTCTGATGTGGGTTGATTGATTTTTTCGTTAGTAATTATCTGATTTGCAATATTAAACAGTTTTGTTCAATTTATCTCTTTCTGACGATACTTGATAATTCATTTAATAATTTTTAAATAGAAGTCACAATGAGTTTCAGTTAATGCTGACTAAAATTTTACTGTTCCGGCATTACATTTGAGTTTTACTTTTTTTTCACCTGCTCATTTTCTTCAATTCTTTTTACCATTTTTATTTTCTCCTCTACTCAATGGAGTTTAGCCGGGAGTTTTGTTTACATATGGGAATTTGTAAAGTATCGCAATGCTTGTTTCTGTAACATCCCTTTCTCAGACTCTCTCATATTAAAAGTAAAAAAAATAAGATTTTCTACCTTTAACTTATCTGTTGTTTGCTTCCTCTTCTGAAGAAGATGAAAGAGAATCAATCAAAAATCTCGTCCAAAAATTCCCATTCACCAATTTCACCGATAACGATACCAGCGTCTGTGGTTTGATGTTTTGCTGTTGGTGAGAAAAAGAAGAAAAAAAAAACCGATTTTCCACACAACTCCCAAAGCGGAAATTTTGTGGGAAATAAATCGGGGTACACTCACACTGAGAAAATGAGAACCCGCGATTGTGCGTGTTTCAGTGGGTGGGTGGGTGTGCAAGAGAGAGAGAGAGAGAAGTAGTAAGAAGGAAGCGACCCTAACCAAACAAACAAACGTACGAAACAAACATCGACCACCCGGGGTGTTTGGTGGGGTTTGGGGTGGTCTGATGTACGATTTTTCACGGAAAAGCCTGGTTCGGTGTAGTGTTATTTCCTTCTTGTTTTTTTTTTGTTTGTTAAAACCGCTTGTATCGGAATTTTCCCCGCACACTTTCCAGATGGAGAATGCTTGCGCTTTCGCTATAATTCCTGTATGCCCTCTTTTCCTATTTTTTTTTTTGTGAACAATTATTTTGGTTTGAAAAAAAAACAAAAACAGAAACAGATCACAGCCGAAAACCGGAAGCGGAACAAGTTCAAAATTAATTTCATTTGAAATAATAATTTTATTGCTTCATCGCTCGCTTAACGGGGCACATCACGGTGGAGGGTGGGGGGAGGGAGAGGGGGAGTGCGGAAGGAAAACCCCTTTTTGTTCTCTCGCTCCGCTTCACTACTATGATGTGCTTCAAACAACAACAACAAAAAAACTCCAATTTCAATCACCTCTTCCGGAGGGCTTTTGTTCGATTTCGTTGCTTTTCCTTTGATTTTCCATCACCTTCCATCTAGGGTGGTAGGAGGGAGAGGAAGTGGAAATTCGGGAGAGCATTTCGTGGGTGGGTGAAACGGTAGAACAGTTTCTTTGACTTAAGCCGCACCATTGAACCGTACCGAGGCATGAAATTGTGTGTGTATGTTTGTACCGTGCCACATTGGGACTGATCGGGTGGGAGGGGGTGGGGGCACGCGAAAAACCCCAACCCCCGGGTAAGCGTGGTAGGGAACTTCCCGACTGACTTCATCGCTTTCATGTAGCGGCATAAAGGAGAAGATTTTGCTTTTTCTTTTCTTTTTTGTTGACTGCAAGTCCGGATCCGGATCGTTTGTGCAATATTTTCTCGCATAATCTAATCAGTGTCATCGGGCACCCACATTTGGCCGGGCAATTGTAGCTGAGCCGATTTGTGTGAAAACATCTTTTTCCTGATTTTCCACACCGTACGGCCGTTGGTCCAAAGGTGAATCTTCAACATCATCTCCATCGTCCAAAACGGGGGGTCTCATCGTACTCAACCGTAGCAGCGAAACTAAAGCAACCAAAGCAATGACACTTTGTCTGTCAGTCTTGTTGGAGTTTTTTTTTTCCTATTTTTTATTGTGTTTTTTTTGTTTTTCTAAAAGTCTAGCCTTTGTCCCTTAGGTGTTGTGGGCGATCAGATTCGATGGCGTTTTTTTTTTAATGGCGATGTTTGGCTGTATCTACCCAGTTGGAACGCGGCCCCAATACGCCTCCGGTTACAAAGAGGCGGCAACTTAATCGCTTTGACTGCGTGTGGTTTTGCGCGTGCCAAAATGGCATCGGATGCATCTTGAAACGTACCGACAAACTGTACGGCTTAGTTACGGTCGAACGACACCGTGCACGCGTCACGTATTTAATCTTTTTTGCCGTAAAAGAAGAAAGAGTAAGCGAAGAGTGAGTCATATGAATTTTTAGTAAAGAGTCATTCGAATCATAATTTCATAAGGCTCGGTAAAGATTCAGGATTCTCTCAAAGTTCATCACTAAGTAATATCGTAAGAACTAGTTATTTTAAAAGATTCATGAATCTCAGAAAATTAGATGAATCTTAAATGATTCTTCTTAGAAGATTCATTGAATCAAAGATTCATAAATACGCGGGAGATTCATTAATCGGGAAAAAGTTTTTTTTGCATACTTTTTGCCTTCATTAGACGTATTCAAAGATTCGTGAATTCTCATACTGAAACTTCAGAATCATTCACTCGGTTTAAAGATTAATCCTGATTCATGAATCTAACTCAGTTCGACCCACTACTGGAGTGTATCAAAGAAGTAAAATCTTGTAGCTTTGAATAATGTTTCATCCTGTCAAATTCAAGCTTTTATTTTACCAACAAAAGTGTAAATTATTTTTCCAAATAAAATATTATTTATTTATTTGTAATTAAGATGAATAAAATATATTAAAATAGACTCTCAAAACTGACCGTCTATAACTCTCTATTAAATTGTTTGCTGTTGTGAAGAATTTCTTGCATTTACCCAGTCACTACGGTCTGCAATTTCTGCACAATTCCTTTCCTAATCGACTTTGCCACTGTCGAGTTATGCGCTTCGACTTAGGCGTGTCCGTTCGGGTTACTACCGTTTCGCGCAAGTGCATCGGGAACGTCGACGACCAAGAGATGCCCAGTACACGTCACGGTACTGAAACGCCGCCGTACCGAGGCAGACCTGGTCACAGTGATTTATGAGCCAGTCTTGAGAAGCGTTATTAATATAAAGCGTTTTTTTCGTATTTTGTTTCTATCCCTTCGCCCAACTCGCCCAGCCCGCGTTTTTATTCTTTAGCAAGTGGTTTTGTGATCGCGCGTGTGTGTTTGTGTGCTTTTTTGCAACCGAAACAAAAAAGCCAACCAACGAAGGAGAGTGTAGGGGAAGAATTTTCTTTGGTGCCAGCAGCACCGCAATGTTAACGACGCGCATCCGGAAGATGTCAAGTTACTTACATGCGGTAAACTTGAAGAGCGAAACGTGAGCCTTCAGCTGATCTTGAACCACACGGGACGAGGTAAAGGGATAAAAGTGGGACGAAAGCGGAGGAGGTAGAATTATAGACTACGGTGGAGCGCGTTCGCGATTGTCCAGGTCCACATTCCGAGTTGGAAACATTAGTGCGGCATCCATCCATCCAGCCAGCCATCCATCCATCAGGCGAAGGTAACATTAATCCAGCGCTAGCGTACTGGCTGGACGCGCATCGAGTGCAGCCGTAGCGAAGAGTCAAGGATGCGCATCGCAGTGTCGTCTGCCATTAGGCTCAAAAAAGGTGAACGCTTTTGTGCAGCTACCGGACCGGCTAACATCCAAAACGGTGGGATAAATATTGCACATTGGACGAGGCGAATGTCATAATTTAAAAATGATTTTTTTTTCTGAAGAATATTAAAAATAATTTAAATTTAAAATAATTTAAGATTACTTAATTTAAGATTAATTTAAGATAGATTATTAAGTATAGAAGATATGTGAAGGAGAATACAACTCACTAAGGTTATTCCAAGTGAGTGAGTCATATTAAAGAGTTAACTCTTTAACTGACTCTTCATTTTATCTTAATCGGAAAAACAATTACAACAATTATTAACTCAAATCGTGAATCAATTATAATATTCACGAAAGAATCATTACCCATTCATGTGTGAATCAATAGAGTCAATAGAGTCATGAATCATGAAGAACTCTTTCATGAGTTATATGGCAAATGAGTTATCCACAATTCGTTGTGAATAATCACAACGATTATTAACTCAAATCGCGACTCAATTATTTCACTCACGAATGATTCATGACTCAATTCAATCAATAGAGTTACGTGAAGAGTCATGAATCATGAAGGACTCTCCAATGAGTTATATAGAAAATAAGTTAATCGCAATTCTTTGTGAAAAATCACAAGGATTCTAAACCCAAATCGCGACCCAATTATTTCACACACGAAAGAGTCATGACTCAATTACTTCAATAGAGTCATCGTTAAGAATCATGAGTCATGAAGAACTCTTCCATGAGTTATATTGCAAATGAGTTAATCACTATTCTAAATCATATTTCTTTGTGAATAATTACAAGGATTGTTAACCCAAATCGTGAATCAATTATATCACTCCCGAAAGAGTCATGAATCATGAAGGATTCTTCCATGAGTTATATCGCAAATGAGTCTTTCACAATTCTTTGTGAAGTTTCAAATTAACTCACTTGCAAAAATAGTGCAATATAATAAAAATTGAGTGAATCTTGATTGTAAAATGAATCAATTTATTAATAAAACTAAAAAAGAGCAATATTTAAGTTCGATTACAGTGGTTTGTGTTGCCACTGTGCGTATTTGATAGCAAAACGTAGCCACCGAAGTGTGCCGCCAGGTGCTCCAATTCTACCCCATTCCGTGACGTCATTCCACCAGTGGCGTCCACCAGTTCGACCACATTCCGGCACGTCTCACGGCTAATCATTGTAATTACTGCAACAATATCTAATTCGCACCTTCCGCCGATGTGTCGATGTGCGACGACCAACAAACATGTACGGACGCCACTACCTGCTAGCCTGTAATTACCTTCCCATTCTTCTCCCGTGAAGCAAGGGATATGGCTTCGGTGGTTGATAAACTATTTCCCAAACCGTACGTAGCACCGTAGTTCTTTTTTTTCTCAACGCTTGATGATCTCGACCCGATCCGACTCCAAAACGGTCGCAGTTCATTCGGGGCCGATGAACTTAAATGCGTCACCGTTTTGGGTGCGTCAGAAACGAGACGACACATCTGAATGTGCGTACCAACCGCCACAACTGCACTGGACGTGTCGCCACTCGAAACTCGCAACATATGCACACTGGACGCCATTGTTTCGTGGAACGACTGGGCAAAGAGAAAAGGTTCAGTTTAACGAGCGTCGGCTCTATAGCCGCGTGTACGTAAACATAAAACTCAGCATCTCGCTCAGGAGTCGCCAGGCTACGGGCGTCATTGATTGGCAAGGATTGAGTCATTGTGCAAGCAGTACAGATAGGACCAAAAAGGTTAGCAGTAGCGATAAAATATGGTTGCCGCGTTCGTGGTCCGACGCGACAAGCCGATTACTTGCCGATTGTTAAGAAGCCATACTGTGAAGCGATAAAATGAATAGCGTGTAAGTGAGTCTTTACAGATATAATTAGATGCCGGTCGGAAGGCGCACAATCGCTGCAACATGTCCGGACAAGACGAACAGCTGCGCGTTCCACAGCAGATTACTCCCATACGGTCTCGTATCTTAAGATTAAAAATGACATCAGATGGAAGTAATATTATTGGCACATTGCACCATATGTTGAGGGCACTCTCGACAGAAGTCTTTGAAGACGTTTTATGAAGAGACTCTTTCAAATTAGCCCAATTGTTACTCTTTAGAGTCCTCAATTTTATTCAAACTATTCTGAAGATTTCTAGAATATTGACCATTTTATCCAAGATATTTAGATCATATAATCTTTGTATCTATTTTGAAGACTTTTTATGAAGAGACTCTATCAAATAAGCTCTATTATAACTCTTTATAGTCCTCAAAATATTCTGAAAATTTCTAGAATATTGACCATTACATCTGAGATATTTAAATCACATATTCTTTTTATCTTAAGGCAAATATATCAGTAAAAGATCTTACAGACATCTTTATTTGAAATCCCGTAACTTAATCAAAGGATTCTCGTTTTGTGCTCGGTGATTTGGTGGAAATGTCTTCACGATTCCTCGTAACAGATTCCATTATTCAAATGGAACACCTTACCGAGAAGTTCGCATTGATCGTGTTTCACTTCCGAATTGATACGTGGGATTGCTGTAATTGCTCGCACCGTCACTCTCCGTCACAAAATTCCTATAATGTCCCACTCCTCTGTACATCGCGGCCCAAGAAATTCTCAGAACTCTAAATAAAATACCGCAAAAAAGGTAGAAAGCTAGCAAACAATAACAACAAATAAAAAGGAAAGAATAAGAGCAAGAAATGTCCCAATTGCTACTGAAAGAAACGAACAAAGCGGAAGTAAAGCCATTTCCCGCCGAGCTTCTTGGTGGCTTTTGGAGAGCAATAGCGGTCGTCTCGGGAAGTCCAAAGTTAGGGTAGGAATAAAAACAAAAATGAACAAACAAAGAAAAACAACAAAACAGACTAAAGAAGAGGAAGGTCTCAACTTGCTCCTCAAATCCCCAACCCCCCCCCCCCCCACTCCCTCTTTAACCCGAGAGTCGGCAACGGTCGCTTTGTCAATCTTCTTCGCGTTCTTAATTGCTTCTAGTGTCGCGATTTAATTGATTATCTGATCGTAATGATGTACCGGTTGAAAATGAAAAATTTAATAATGGGATCAAGAGGGAATGCCTTTTTTCGGTTTTTTTTTCCTTCTTCTTCTTCTCGTATTCTTCGATGTGAGGTTTCGGGCACTAGCACGGTCTCTAAACCGGTCGCCCGGTTCTTACTTTTCCGGTGTGTTTCTGCTTGTACGCGGCGGGTTTTTGTTTTCATTATTTTGGTTTCGTTCTCCTGAGGTAAGTGAGGCTTGTGAAGAGCCCAAAACCAAGAACCAGGCCAGATCTCAGGCGTTCGGAAGTTGTTGCTCCGATGAAGGAGGTTTTTTTTGTAGCTCTGCTCAACAAAACGGAGAAAACTCATCAAAACAATGCTTGAGGCGTACCGCTGTGAGTCGTACGCTGGTCGAGAGCCCTTCTTGCTGCTGCTGGAAGCACCACAAGACGACACGAATTGATCCAGTAGTTACGGGCGTAGTGGAGTAGAGTGCGGAAGAGAGGAGAAGAAGGAAAAAAACACACACAGAAACACCCCAACACAACAACCACAGGAAGGCATACAGATAAAACAACAATCGAAATGATAGACAGCATCTTGATTGAATCAGAAAACTAGTTAATCACGGGTGAATCATGTCCGGCAAGTTCTGGACGCTAGCAAGGCCACTCCAAAAACCGTTCCCTACCCAACAGGGAATTTTGTGCTACGATGGGACGACGATGTGGAGAAAGATGTGAAGCAGTGAACCTGATCGACGAGTGGAATAAGAAAAAAACCCATTTCAACCAGATCCTTAAACAGCCACATCTTGCCACCAATCGATTGCATGGTTGCATGGTTATGTAGTGCTCTTGGTTGTTGTCTTCGTTCACCAATGCTGGCGTATACTTCGGGGACATCCATTCTTGACATCCGCTGGGGATTGCAAAAGCCGGGATATGTCGGCTGCTGGTTTGATGGATGCCCACTCTTCGTCTAATGATAGCTACCCGAAGATCAGGTCCCACCGGCTGTCCCACGGGAGTATTCGGCGAAACTGGCTCGCTCTGGTACAGATCACGTAAGATCTGATGCGCGGCCTGACAGTGCCAAACGCGGCCCTGTGCCAGGCTGCACTGCTGTGCGTGAACGCAACAGCAAAGCAACAAAAACAAAAAAAAACCTTGGAGAGCGCGAGAAGCCTAGTTCGGCTATAATTTAATGAGATTATAATTACCTTTGTCAGGCAGGCTTCGCGACAGCGGTTGATAGTAGCGTCGGTTGAGGTTGATGAAGTTGAAGTTGACACCGTCTCCTTTGCGGACGCTGTCGATGCGCTGCTGCTGCTCCTCGTCAATCGGTAGCTGTCAGTTGGTTCTGACGCTTGCACGCCCGTCCTCACCAGTGCAACCAGTGCGAACAGTGTCACCCCGAACCCGTACCACCGTGTGTCACGTACTGGCGCCATTACGCCCCTCTCGACTTACTTGGGACTTCCAATACCAGAAGTTTCCAATGTTTTCTAGATTTTGCTGCAAAACCGTGTGTTTAGCGTTTTGAAGCTGTACAGAAAGAATACTAGAACATTCCCTTTCGAATGATGTCGATCAGTTCTAGTTGCTGTTTGCTGAAAAAACTACGGAGATAAAAAAAGGAGAAGAAAAATAGTTAACAAATTAAATTTGAAGTGAAGATTTTTTTTTCAATTTCTCCATCCATCCACAGGCAAACCGTAAAAACGTTAAAAAACAAAAAAATAAACATCCTTTTCAAAAGCAAATCCCAATAGTTTGCTGATCAAGCGTAGAAGCCGAAGGATAGCGTCCGTGTTTTGGAATGTCCGTAATGCGACAAAAACAAACCACAAACACATGGTAACGGCAAACACATTGCTACAAGAACATACATAAACACACACACACACACAAAACCCCGTACAGGAGAACAATATATAAAACAACAACAGGAAGAAGAAGCAAAACAAAGTCAGCAACATAACGAAGAAGGCGCAGACATATTTTGAAAAGGCTGCTTAATTATTTAATTGCATCATTTTTCATCGCGGACTCTGCGTACATCGGGGTTTGGGGGGGGGGGGGGCTCGATATGCGGCGATGCGACGAAACGAAGCAAATCGGGAAAAACCCGCGCATATGTGTGTGTGTGCCTTAACTGTACAGATTCACAAACCTTTTGCTGCCTTTTGAGTTAAGTAAAGAAGCAAAAAAGAAGAAGAAAAAAAACCGCGTGGCTGTGTGCGAGAGTGAGATAAAGATCGAAATAAAGAACCACTGATGAGGTGAATTATTCATTCGTTTGCTCTTGTTAGACAGATGTTATACATATTTTATGTTTTTTTTTGCTTCTTGTTTAAACGAACATGTTTTGTTTTGGTTTTTTTTTGCATTTTACTTTCCTTAGCTTTACTATTATTTTTGTTTTAGTTTTTTATTTCGTCTTTTTTGCTTTCATTTTCATTTTGCTGTTTTTGTTGTTTTTACTGGTGACTATTATTAATAGTAAATTCTTCTGCAACGGTTTATGATAAGTTTAAGGCAAGTTTAAGACACACGTTTTAGCATGTTTTGCATCGCGTGAAAAATCCCCAAAACCGCACCCGGATGGCGTTTTTTTTTCTCGGGTGCTTTTTAAGGATATCTGTCATTTTTTTTGTTTTTCGTGTGTGTACCAAAAACAAAAGCCATAACGTTGTGCGAGAGAATGTCTGTGAGCGTTTGTTGAGGGTGGAAAAGTATGCGTGCGAGAGTAAATTAAACAGCATGCTTTTACTCTCCTGCTTACTGTTGCTGCTTTGCAAGCGTTTTGCTGTCTTTCTCTGTTCGAGCGAATAGAGTCTCTCGCGGCTCTCGGTTTTAATCTCGCCTTAATGGGTAACGGTGAGATTGGTAGAGCCAAAACAAAACGAATCCCCAAAAATCCTCCAAAATATGCCAAACAAAACCGTGAAAGCGCATACACGCACACACATGCAGAACAACTTTATCGAATGCTCCTTTCCAAAGGGTGATTTTTTTGTTGCTGCATATGTATTGGTGCGTCTTTGGTTTATTGTTCTTTATTAGATTGTTGTTTAGAACGAGTAAAAATGTTAAATTACCTGTATATTAATATTCACTACAATTGCATTTAAAAAATACACAATTACTCGCACAATTTAAGGGATAAATTTGCCACACACATGCACACTAACAAAACAACACTCGCGCGCACACACCTCTTCACCCTCGGGGGGAGGGAAAAAAAAACGATTCCGATTGGTGAAAGAAACTTTACGCCCGGAACCGCGGCACACGGTGCGACCTTTTACGAGTTTCACGAAAACGCGTCCGGAGCAACAAACCTTTCGGTCGGAACTGAGCGCACCTTCCGGCGTTCGATGTGTGTGCGGCGAGCGATTTTGCTCCCGACCATGTTTTTTTTTTCTTCTCGTTTTTCGGCCACCCACCGTTTCCATCCTATACCGCGTGCGAAACTCCCAACCGATATTTCTTCCCCCTCTTTACCCCTCCCCATCTGGCACTCCCGCTCACTTTCTCCACTGCTGATGTGGAGCATGTTCCAGTATGTCAAACGAAAAAAAAATGCTGGAAGGACCTAAGGAGCGAAACGGAATAAAGAAGGTGGTGGTCCAAAAATCGGCAAAATAAAGCAAACGTAAAAAAAAGGCAGACACACTCACCAGCCGAGATCTCGAATAGCTCGGCCAGAGGACGCATGACGCTCCCACACACGCAGAGGCATGCAAATATCGGGTCATCCGGGTTGTGGTGTGACCAGGAGAGGGAGGATGATGACCAGCCCGAGATGATGCTGCGGGGTTGTTTTAATGCTCTCATGCTCATCTGGTTTCGCCAATCGCGGAGTTTTGTGCTCTGCTTTTGTGTGTGATGCTGTCTGCTCAAGAATGCAGAATCCGTTTTCGGCTGCACGGCGCAGGAGAGCGAGTGTTTATGTTGGCTGTACGCAGGCTACTCGCACGTGTTTCGGAACTCACTCTCTCACACCGGTCACTCACTCTCTCTTTCTCTTGCGTGCGCCTCTCATTCACGCACGCTCGCCGTGTTGACTCTCATTGTCTTTTGTAATTTTATCCTGATTTTTTTAAAAGTCAAACAAAAGAGAGAGAGAGAAAGAGTTCTATGAAAGAAATATGTGTAACTCATTTCGAGCAGTTACTGCTCGACTGCACGACCGTACGTTATTGTAAGCATTATGGCAAGAAGATGCTGTATGGTTTGTAGCCTTTTAAAAAGTCTGAAAAAAGATTCAAAACCACTAATACAAAAGTTAGTTTTACTACATTCATTCGTCAATATTATCATCAATGACAATATGCAATGAAGTATCATTTCTCGAGCTTTTGAAATTAATAATAATAATAATATTACAGGCTGACATAGTTGATCGATTATTTGTGCTTTCATTTAATATGTTCTGCTGAGTTTTATGGGAGATTTCAGAGCTCAAATTTGAAAACAAAAGCTTAAAACAATATTTTTTTAGACCGATCATCGCTTTGGAAATATTAGGCACACATTCTCGGCTAATAATTTATTTATATTTTTGCTCAAGAAAAATACAAATAACGCCTTCAAAACTTTTTTAAATATTTAATATTGCTTTTAACAAAAATATATAATTTTACGTAGCTTCATTTTAATAGTCATCTTAAGCGTTTTTTTATTTTTTGAAAAGCCGTACCCAAGAAGAGAGAGACAGAAAGCGAGGGAGGAGTGGTGGTCTAAAAGATGTTCGTTCATTGGCAGGGAAACAACTCAAAATGAACAGGAGAAATTAATTAACAATAAGTAGCTTTCATTGTTATAACTCGCGCTTAGCACAGTCTTCAGTCGTCTGTCCCGGTGCAACGCGCACAGTACACCGTACACCAACAACCCGTACGAGAAAAAGCATCTCCAAGAACGTTCGGGCCTTCAATGTTTTGCATTAGAAAGATTTTATTCAAGGAATTTCTCATTTGCTCGCTGTGAGTACGCTGGAACATTTCGGTGGATTGCGTTCCATGGGTTTTTCGGTGTGCCTGAAACCCCTTTCGTGCAACGAGCGGAATTGAGATGGCGACGGAAATCATGTTACACCCTCTTTCCCTCCCCTCACCGCGGTGTCTTCACCGTTTCCGAGCAGAAGAACCACGTGAAAACATTCTTTCGGAAGCTATCCGTTTGTTTTTGGGGTGAGTTTCTGTATCGCGCTCCGTAAGGTGGTGGTCGTTCGGTGTATGTTCACGCTCGTCTATGGACAAAGCGGTGGCAGGTTGGTTTGGAATTGCCACCGTCTTCTTCGGGCCATTAATGGTTGTTGCGAAGTGCACCGCGCGTACATGTACACGGGAAGAATGTGAGCGTTGTTGCATAGCAGACGGTCAACCGAATGACACCCAGCTTGAGGCCACCCGTACCGGTGTGTTGTGCTCGATATGAAACCGAAGTGAACATATCGTTTCGATATCGGCACGAATTCGGTGTAGCTATCAAAATTCGACTACCATCGTCACCATCGGGAGGGCAAGGTGTATATAGAGAGATAGGTAGGAAAGATACAACTGTCGGTACAACCATCATCATATGGTGAGTAAATTCAATAGATTTCAGCATTAAAATGCTTGGTCCGATTCGTGAAAGGATGATACCGTTTTTTTTGTTCTTCAGTGCATTTGAAGCTATCCCCAATAGCTACTGGGCATCTTGTATGTACAAACAGAAGCTACAGAAGAATAGCTCCAGAACATCAAGATTTCGTTCACATCCGGCTAGACATAGGTCCAGTTAGCTGATTGCAATCTCATCTACCTCATAACTAACGTGCAGCAACTTGCACCAACACTCCGCCACTTCATGTCACAAAGTTCCAGCACCAAAGTCCAAAAGTGTACATGAGCTAATGCACCCCCCCCCCCCCCCCACGGCCGGTCAGCAATTCAAAATACACCAAAAGACAACCTGACTGGCCGTATGTGTGCGTGTGTCTGACGCACATTCATCCGTACTGTCTCCACTGCACACATCCGGGCACCGTTTTCCGGGGATTTTCGTTTGTGATCAAATATTCTCTTTCATCACACCTAACCTAATCTTGTTGCCACCCTCCATCGGCGTTACCGGGAGATACCAGGATATCCGACGACCGGTCAAACTTTATCCCATTTCGGTCTCTGCCACACATTAGCATAGCTAATGCCGGGTGAGTGTTCACTGCTCGTGCTGCCGGTACGGGTTTGCCAGTGACGTGTAGTGGGCAGGGATTACCCACCCCTCCATCTGGCGTTGTACCAACCCCGGGTTTTGGGTTAAGTTCACCTTTCGGCAGGTCAGCCGGCAGCTGATACAGAGTCCCCAGTTCGATGGGAGTTTACGATGATTCGCGGCACCTGCATCGATTTGACGAGCGGACGAGAGTCGTGTACGAGATACTGAGCACTTCTTGAACAGTGGTCTAATTGAGAAGGAGTTTCGGGCTGAAACGATTGAAACATTCCGTAGCATGCAATTAGATAACTTCAATATACTAGAATTAACAGACATCGTTTCAAGAAAGTTGTCTAAACAAGAATTCTTCCTTACTGGTGATGGTAATTTAACAAACTTTGATAGATTTGTCTGAAATTTCAGAAATATTGGAAAAATTGACTTAGTTCTGCTTTAAAAAAATTATATATTGGAGAATTCTTATAAACTTCAGGAATTCTGAAATATCAGAAATATTGGAAAAAATTGACATTGTTAATTTCATGTCTCATGTCTTATTTCTGGTTTTAAATTATACATTGGAGAATTATTAGAAACTTCAGGATATTCCTGATAACTCGTTTAGATCGGGATTGAAATTCAGGAATTTAAATTGGAGAATTATTGCAAACTTCAGGAATTTCCTGATAACTCGTCTAGATAGGTTCATGGTGGAATCAGCTATTTGTACGGTATCTTTCTTCAGCTCTGTTGACGGAAAGGAGTACAGGAAATAACGATTAAGATTTTAGACATCTGGCCTAGATAATCAATTCCAGAAATCCTTGAGGTCTGAGAGCGTAAGCTCAATACTCTTTTTTTTAATTTTGGACTCAAGTGAAGGTTTTTGTTTATTACGAACATTTTTCTTAGCTTAAATCTTTTCATGCAGGACATCTTAATGTACATATTTGAAACCTTTCATACCACTTTCAGTAAATCAACAAATTTGCTTTAAATTTAAGTTGCTAAACACAAAATCAAAATCACAAAGCAAACGATAATTGAGAATCAATTTGTCTACGACTTTGAAAGAGTTGTGATGAGCATCATCTTCTCACTGTAGATGCAACACGTGCTAGATCCACAGCGTCATAAATATAGATCTGTGTCTAGAGCATTGTCTCAATCCATCTTCGCTCTTTGCTTTCCGTCCGGCGCCGAAAAGACAAATGATCGATAGTTCAAAAATAGCTACATAAGAGAGAGCAAAAAAAGAATCATTTAAATTCTAATGTATCTTCCTCTCCGCGCCACCTCCACAAACTTACAGCACCTTCCCATACACCTTCCACATTCGTTCAATTTGCGTGCCGTCGGTCGTGATTCATTAGCGATGGAAAGCGATTGCTTTGCTTCCTCTGCGTTCCGGGATATGGACCCTGGCCGGTATTGGTGACCGCGAGCCATTTTCGCGGTAAGCGATGTTCCGTGACTCCGTGAAAGGATGATGGATGGATGGCGTCGGGTGTTGAGTGTTCAGGCCATCATTAGCACGAGACGCGAGGTCACGAATGAATCGCGCCAGGTCAGCGGTACGGGAATCGGGTTTATTTTTACCGTAACGTACATCGTCCTTACGGATTATTTATTTAGAAGAACCCTTTGCTCCTTTCGTTTTTTTTCTTTCCTTTCCTAGTTAGGGTAGGATGACGAGACATCGTAGCGCTCACGCTGCATGCTGAATGTCCTTCAAAATTGGTTCGGATTGCGGATTTGGGTTTTTTTTTTGCTCCAAAGTTCTAATCCCACCTTCTTCGGTGTGGGTTCTGGTTTTTTTTTATAAATTCGTACACAACTCCTTCCCGGAACTTCTACTATACTTCGGTGTCGCGAATTTTTATCCCATCGGGGTGTTCTATTTCTATATTTTTTTTATTGCTCCTTCCGAAGAGTCCTTGATAGCAAGAATGTGCAATCCGAACGGGGGGTAAAGGTGGTCATAACAAAAAATGCTCCAACTCGGGTCGGATATAACCCATAAACAGATAGGACCACAGAAAAAACTGGAAGCTTGACCTTCCTCGACGTGATTCGCCGGTCGCCCTGAGAATAGCGTCCAGTTCCGCGCTAGTTTATGATAAGGGTTGAGGGTTCGTATCGCTTTTTTTCTGTCGCTATCCTTCTTTACTTTCAACTTCATGCGCTGGGAGAAAGATCCCGAATTGGAGGGCTATTCGGTTGTCGAACGCGCGAGGACTTGGACAACACACGCTAAGTAACCCCGAACGCCCGGAAGGGCGTTTCAATGAGACGAAGGATGCAAACTTCCGCTTAATTAGGTCGGGACCGGTGCCGGGAACTGTCTCTCGTTGCTGACAGTTGCGATGGTGTTTTTTTTTTTGCTGTTGGGTGTGCGATTCTTTCAAGCACTTTAAGTTATTTGCTATGCAGATTTTTGTGTGTGTGTGAGTGTGTGTTGTGTCCAATCGTTCCCTGAAAAAGGTCGTGGGAATAAAATGATTTGGCAAGTGCCGCTGTTTTCTTTACACTTGAGAATTGACGTGAAAAAAAAGAAGTTAAATTATTCCATCACTTTTGAAAGAATAAAAAATATTATTCCTATAATTTTTGGAACTGCTAGAACAGTTTTATTTGCTATAATTGTGAGGTTTGGGAAATAAAATACGATTCATTTGATTTAAAGCACCAAAGATAATTGGGGAATTAATATTTTGAGTAGTTAACTAATAATCATCTTATTCTTGAATGTTTGTAGGAAGGCTTAGCTATGTAATGTGAGCAAGAGCTACCGGATTAGCAACCTATATAGGTTATAGCAACCTATTTCAATTTTTTATTTAGAATAGAAGATCAAATTTTTTATCCATTAATTACATGTAAAATAAGCTTATCTAGGGTTTGCCATTTTAATTGAAATATTACTTCATTTTAACCAAAAAAAACGACTATTAATTTTATTTTATTTTTTATAAAAATTGTATTAAAAAAAATATATATAATTTAAAATGTAATAAATGCATTCACCTCCACAGCCCAACGCCATCTTTAGCTGTTACAAGGGTTTACTGATCGTGCTAAAGTTTACCATTTTCCCGGAATTAATTTACATGCCCGAAACAAACTGATTTTCTCATTCTCCTCCCGATACCCCTCCCCCCTCTCCCCTCTCCCCTTCTACCCCTTTCATAGAGCAAAACATGGGATTCTCTTTCGAAAGAAGAAATGCTCAAATAAGCGACGAACCCGACGATTGATGATGGTTTCTTTAGGGATAGAACATCACGTACCCACAAGCATACAGGGACGAACTAATTTATGTGAATACGTGTGAGTGTGTGTGTGTAGCGATTCTTGTGCAACGTGTTCTCATGCTTTTGCTTGCCGCAGGGTCATTAATGTTGGTAGCGCATGCAAGCTTACCTAGTGGGGCCATCTTTAGTTTTAATGTGGAGCTTTTTTTTTGAAATAACAAGCAAATGAAGGTAGATGAGTGGGTTGCAGCAAAGGGCATTAAGTGCCGAAGAACAATTCAACCTTCTCGCGCGTCACCCGCCATTGACCTTGTAGCCCGAAAAGGTATTTACTGGGTGCAGCGAATCGCCGAAGAGTCGCGTGTCGCTGTGAAATCGGACAAATATCTTCACCTTACGTCCAGCTAACCACGATTCTACCTTTCGCGAGAAGTTTTTTTTTTCTTTACTCAATTCCCTCCATTTTTAACGCAAATACGAGTAGCGCAATGGAGACGCACGGTTGCCGATTTACCAGGTGCATAAGGTTATCGATGGGCAGTTTTGTTTTAAACATCCCACCATTCCCGTACCGTAAAATGTAAATCTTTCTTCATACCGGCGATGTGTTTTTTGTTGTTGTTTTCCTTTAATTATGTACAAATTTGAGTGCAGTTTGTTTTGCGCGAAGAAATCGTACTCCGATTCCCCACTTGCGGAGGGAAGAGGTTGTGCGCGATCGTGTCCGGTGATCTTGATCTTCACCCGCACGTTCTCGAAATGTGGTTTTCATTTCTGCTCGGTAATTCGTGAGAGTATTTTTTTTTTGCAGTGCGAAAAAGGTCTTCCTCAGTAGATCGAAATATACCAAATATGGAGTTGTATTGTTTAATTTTTTTTAAAAAATATTTATAGGAAAAATTGTTTTACTCCTTCAAGTAGAATAAAAAAAGCAAATAAAAATATTCTAAATAAAAAATAAACATGTCTTATGACATGTAAACGTAAAGCAACTAGTTTCCCAGCTCAAAGACAAAATGTTAACACTAGAACTGCCGGACCAGTCATTTTGACTGAAACGCTTCATTTTCATTACATGATTTTATTGAAGTTAAACAATCCAAAGGTAGTTGAAATATGAATTTAACATAAATTTTCTATAGTACGATCTAAACTAAGCAATAAAATATACTCCAACTCTTCGAAATTGTTTAAAAATTAACCAAAAACGAAAAACGCTTAAAACGCATGGTAGTGTTCTAGTGTTAAATGTGTGCAGCATGTTTACATCACAGCGTCCGGGGCTTTATCATGCTTGTATGTGTATGCGGGCGCGTTCGGGCGCGCGTTGTTGCAAATGAATTGCACCGTACTTATCGAGATTTAAATTTTTGCTCAACACTTGCTTGCCCTGTACCCGCTTCATAAACCCCCTACCCACCGGCCATCCGCCCGGGGCACCCTTATTCAACACCCACACTCAACTCCTCATTATCGCTCGGGTGTTGCCGTTGGATTTTTTTTTTTGCTCGTGGATACATCTGCATGTTGCACGACTGCATGGACACTGCATTAAAATCTTTCGCCTGTTCTTTTTTTTTTTTTGCTTGCTATGTATGATGTTTTACCATTTTCCCATTTTCTTTCCTTTCTTACACCGTTCTTTCTTTTTTGTTTCATTTTTGCTGTTGTTTTTTTTCGTTCTTTTATGCATTTTTTTTTGCTTTGTTTTTGGAGCAAGCACGGACAGTAAAACGCTTTGTAGGAGTTTCAATTAAAAACACCAAATTACCTTCCATTGGGTTTGTTGTGTTGGGGGTTTTTCTCGTTTTTTTTTTCCTGTTCCCCCGTTTTGCGATTTAATGTTTTGCATTGAAGCAAGCTTAATTCGTGCCCTCACCATTTTTGCACCCCTGTCAGGCATTTGAGACGGTGAGCCGGGCGCAATACTGCGACCGATGCATCGATGCACGAAACGCGCGGCCAAGAATTGATGCATCAATGCAACCCCGGATCGCATGCAATCCCCTAGCCGCACGCTGCACGCTGTACTGTTTTTTTGTTGCTTTTTTTTTCGTCCACCGAGCGCAACAAATCGTTTGAGTGTTAATTTAATTGTGCTGCTAAAGATCCATTCAATCTCGTTGGGGTGCTTCGTTTGGGGTTTGGAAACGGGTGCTCCCGGACATTCGCTTGTTTGTCTGCATTAAAGCAAAAAAAAGAGTGGGCGAGAGAAGGGGATGAGAAACAAGATAGAGCCGGGAGCAGAAAACAAAATGCATTAAAATAAAAACAACATTATGGGAAAACAGCTACGCCGGCATTCCGTAAAGGGGATGGGAATCCTTTCGCTGTTCTTGTTGTTATTGCTAAAAGGGTGAAGCTTCACTAGCTTGAAGTAATGGGCATTTCTAGTGCTATTTCGTAGCTATTTAATTTTAACCCATTACCAGCATTCAGCAGTACGGTCCGCTTGTCTGCCGTTGCTTTTGATCACCCACAAGCGCGAGGTGTTAATTGTCGACGAAACGTGGTACCGATCGGAACCAAGGGCAGTGAGTAGGGCCGATAGTGTGCGAAGTGTGCCGCGGAATAAAGAAAAGCGAAAAAACGTGACACGAGCCCCTGTACAGACGACAAAATGCGGCATTCGCGTTTACGAAATCTTGGAGCACTTGGAGCGGTACGGCTTGCATGCAATAATTGGGATGCATCCTTTCCGGGGTTTTTGGTAAACGCAAGAAGGTTAGCGATAGTGAAACGAACGGTACACATAATGCACAGTTTAGTGTGTTCATAAATTTTTCGATTGCCTATTACCGCCCACTAGCGCGACTGTCGAATGGCTTAAAAAGGGCGGGAAAAGCAATTACAAAGATCATCCGTTTTTGGGTACCAGGCGTGAGAAAAAAAAGCTGAAACATGAGCGAATGATAAGCAAGAACGGATGCACGAATCGAGTCAATCAGTTTCGGCTAACGTACCTGCCAGTAAGCGATCATGACGAATGGTTTCTAAACGAAAAACCAGCGATTTCTTTCTCTAGAAGCTTTAAGCTTTAGCTTCTTTATCGTCTATTAGAATAAATTTAGAAACTTGATAGTTTGAGTATTAAAAAAAGGGATATCTGCAAGAAATCGTTGCGTTCTTTCATTTCTGTCTGAGTCTGAGTTCTTTTATAACCAGTTTTGTGTCTATTTAAAAGTTCTTCCATCAGATTGGCAATGAGGAGATGTGTACATTGACTTGATATTGGGTATTATCCAACCTGAGCGACATTATACTCCTTCAGGATAGTCATCAACTCTATATCACAAGAAGTCAAATGGACTCAACAGTTCCTGGAGTTCCTGGATTCTATTAGAGACCTTTCGAATGTCCTCTGTTGGAATAGGAAGAACCGTTGAACCCTGGATGCCATCAACAGTATTCAGACTATCCGTGTCTTCTACTGGAACAGAATTATTGCTTGAGACTGTGCTAGGCCACACTGATGAACAATTGAGGAGTAGTAGCATTCACGAATCTGGTCCAGATCTGCTCCAGAACTGTGCCAGATCTCTGGAACTATGACGTCGCTTACTGACCGTTGCAGTACAGTGCATGTGCCAACATTGTCTTTCAGACACTACATAACGAAACTAGCGATTGGTAAATCTTCAATTTTCCCGGAGTCCAAGTAGCACCAGAGTTAACTCCGGAGTACTCCGGTACCAACTCCGGAGTACTCCGGTACCAACTCCGGAGTTATTGCTCCGGAGTTACTCCGGAGTTATTGTTCCGGAGTTACTCCGGAGTTAAATCCGGAGTACCAACTCCGGAGTAATTATTTTGGAGTATACTCCGCTTTTTATACGTCGGAGTCGGAGTGGATTCATTAATCCATTCCGGAATTCCCACCACTAAACAAAACAATGTCCTAAATTGACATTGGATTTTGATTTTGATCGGTTATTTTGAGTTTACCTTGAACTTTAAGGTAATAACTTGAATGTGATGAGATGTTGTAGTCTGCAATCTATTCTTTCTATATCTTTTCCTTTCTTTACTTTGTATCATTTTAACTATTCCAGACATTCCTAGATAATATTTGACAGAAAATTGTCTCACGAAACATTTGAAGGTATCGGACACGACCGATAATTGGGAATGTGAACTAAGCTCAACAATTGCGTACTCGATTCCTGGTGGAATTTTGTGTGAATCTTCAGATTCTGCAAGACGTTTTGGTAAAGAAGTCAAACAACATAACCACACAGAGTATGTGACGGCTCCCCGACGTTCAACAGTTCCAGCTCAACACAATTCAATGAGCATTTCCTCGCTTCCTTCTTAGAGTCTGGTTCCGTTTGCTGTTGTTTTTGCTTGCTGCTCCTGCTGCTACATGTTGTTTCTTTTCCCCAAACCCCGTTTTCGTTTCGCACTTTCGCAGTGTCCCGTCCCGACCGATGCGGATATAATTCGTTGTGTCCCAAATGGGGCCGACCTCACGCTGACAGTACGCGGAAAAGTGCGCTCAGCTTACCGCGGGTGGTGTTTACCCACACCTGGCCCAAAACTACTTCTTCCCCGGTTCGGCGCAACCGAGCCGAGTATGTCGTCCATTCGCTCATTGTATCCGGTATGCGCGATGACCCGCGATGGATTGGCCCCGGAGCGCAGGAAGTGTGGGACGTATGTTTATGTGTTGCTTGCCGCCTGTCGCCCCGCGTGACGGAGAAGAGTTGGACGATGGTGGCTGTAGGCCGGCGTGTGTACGTAACAATGTACTATAAATTATTATTTGATTTTGATTGTTGAATTCCCAGGCCCGGGTGAAAACCCCGGTGCGCTCCAATCGAAGGGTGGGGCCGATCTCCGAAATAGGAGACCCTCTCGTGCTGGTTAGGGGGCGGTTCGGCGTACCGAGGAAAACCGCGCCGAAGGTAGTAGATGAACTGGATCGCTCGTCCAATGTGTTTCTCCAAGGGGCGGGAGGGGGGTTGGGGGGGAGGAGTTCCTCGGCACTCGACAGCCACCCCGTAGGTCGTATCGCGTTAGAGCTGCCAGCTAAAAGAAAACAGAAAACAGACAGCCAGTGTGCAGAACGGGGCTGAGGCACCCAAGAGTCCGTTTGCCGAGTTTGGGAAAAGCTCTAGGACCTTTGCGGAAACATCGTGTAAACAATTCCGAACCGCGCGCTTTTGCTCCGAAAAGCCAGCAAACGCGCTCAGAGCCACCATTCTGGGCAGGGGGGGTTGACGTGCACTGCGGGAGGGGACCGGTAGTGGAAGAAACGGGTGGTTGGGTTGGGTGAGTTTGATACAACCCAGCGGGCGGTGCAACATCGGACCCGCGAGATGAAGTTTCGATGTGTGTAGCTGATTGTGTGCCGCGTGTGGGTGTGGTGACGTGGGTTTCGCCCTTGCTCGGTAGGTTCCGTTCCCTTTTTCCCCCCACTTCGGTGCCCCATTTACCTATTCCCGTATCGTGGTACGTGTCCCGCTTGACTTAATACTTCTTTCCTACTTCTTCCCGCTTTTTTCGCTCTTCCACCCTACCATATCGGTTGTAGTGGCGGTATTCTTGCAGTTGATTATGGTTACGAAAGACAAAAGTCTAACCTCGCCCTGGCTTGTGACGAGGTCATACATTGTCTTCGAGCTTTAGGGCAACAGGGATGAAAACGACGAGGGAAAAGAAATAAATGACAAGAAGAAACGCGCAGTACTGAATGAAAGTGTGTACCAGAGCGATCGTCTATTTTAACCTTCGTTTGTTATGATTCCATTTTACTTTTAAAAAACATTGAAGACTGGAAATATTTATATCAGCTGAAGAAAATGTTTTCCTTGGAATCTGTGAAAAGGTTGAACAAATTAGCAATATTAACATTCAATAGAAATTCATCAGATTTTCAAGACTTTATGGGATTTGGATTCAACTTGCTTTTGTTATAATCAAATTAAGCAGCAATAAGGCGGTGCAACCTACTGAAGTTTGACGATAGCGTATAATTAAGGTAGGACAAATACGGAATGAATGGTTATTTTTGTAGAGAGGAATCGAGGAGACTTGTATTGAGCAAGAGAAAGGCAACAAACAAGAATTGAGCCTGGATTCGGTGGTTATCCAGAGATTCAATATCGAACAGTCGACATCTAGACTCATAATTATGAAGAGCGACAAAGAACCTATCGGGTTGGGCGACAGAGCACTATCAAGAAATTTGAGAACCGCTTACCTCGTGAAGAATCTCTGCACCTGTTCGTAACGGTCAGCATGGATCGGAGGGATTTAAGAAGAGCAATGTCTTCAAACTCAACGGATTAGACATATTTGCTGATAATTCTTCAAATCCTTGGATTACCGAACCACGGTTGTCTTGGACCTGGACCTCAACAAGGATATACGTGTGGAGTACAGGAGTACAAAAACGAAATAAGGAGATAACATTATCAAGCCAGAGGAACAGAGAATTACTTGCATACCAAGATCAGAAAGCATCAAGAATAACTTGTAGCGAATGGGGAACATGGTCAAGGCAGCGAATTTAAAATCCATGCAATTTTTTGTCTTCTTGAGGAGGCACTTCATGATGTGACATGAAGAATGGCAAACTGTATTATTATATATATTATTATATCAGAAACTATGATGTCACCAAAGATGTCACCAATCCGGGAAAGTTCAATATATTTCCCAAGACGGGCAATGATCCTCAGAATATCCAAGACTTCCAAGTAATTCATGCCCAAGGTTTCAATAGCACACAGTTGGTATACTTTGATTAGAATCTCTTTTTGATTAGAAATTTTGCGAATAAAATAGGTGATAACTGTCAAAAGCACTCTATACGAGTATAGAAGTTCCTTCCATGGAATGGAGGTGATAAACTCTCCTGTTAAAAATTGTGCCTAACGAATTTCTTTCTAGGAAATCTTCAATTACAGTTTGATTATTGGGGGGATTAAGGGGGAAAAAGGTTGAAATAACCGACATAATGATTTCAGAATGAAAGTCGACGATACAATCTTCGACGAGTCCTGCTTCTGCCTCATCCAGAGCAATATCTCGAGCAGTCTCCAAAGGTATAAGGGGTAGAATGTGCGTTTCAAGGGCGCTCATTCGGCGGTTAAAATGTGACTGACCGAGTCAAGGATGCAAAAATGGCTCACGGTTGGCAATAGAACGATTTCCATTTCTTCGTTACACGACCCACGATGACTCACTGTCTGCGATGCGTTCGGACACACTTGGGCACAGCAGCAGCAACTACCATCCGGGATTACTGACGTCGCCGTGGCCATTGATTTATGAGGACGTTGCGCTTAAAGTGCATACATTAAAATGCTTTCGGCAAACGTTAGACGGAGCACCGAACTCGGTCAGTCTCATTTGCAGGGATGCGTTCTTGACGTTAGGGGTTTTTTTTTAATATTTCACAACAAACGCATCGTTTTACGGCTTGTTTTTATGGTCGCACCGTATCATAAACGAGCTGTCTGGACTGAAGAGATGGAGATTTTAATGGTGGTAGTTCGAGAAGATTTAATTGGTAATTCAACCAGAAAATTGAACCAACCGACCATCAATCGAACCCGACTTTTGGAAGGAGTGTGTGTGTGTGAGTGTGTGCTAGCAAGCAAAACGATATTTCCACACGATAACTTTATCCGTGCGTTCGTTTTTTTGTTGTTATAATAGATCATAGATAGAAGTTTGAGAATAGTTAATAATGATTTCCTATCCTTCCAGGCTTCAAGCATCTCTCAAACTATAACCCATTCGCTTCTTCTTGCAACCGGTGCAGCATCATCACGATTTGTGGGATGAGGAATTTCTCATTCTATTTTCATTCCATCATCAAATTGTCACCCTTCACGTTTTATTGCCATTATCGTCGCATCTTCCAGAAATCGTCCAGGCGCAATAAAAGAAAAGGGAAATTCTTCACCGCCGCACAAACAAACGCACCGATACATTTCTCAGCATTTGATGGCACAATACCGTGCTGCCGATTATGATCTGGTCGTCTATTCTATTTTCCCTCGCTTTGGCGTGTGTTACGAGACGAGATTGTTATTTTTTAATTAGTACCCCTTTTTTTTGGTTGCAACCCGGCAGGACCAAACACGAGTGACGAGCCGCCATGAAGTTATTGCTACCATAAGATGGAGTCGGGATTGTGTCTAATCCGCTTTACGCCGTGCCGTTGGATGATGGTGGATGAGCGGGCTGTGACTGCGAGGATACGGTTTATGAGTTTGTTATGCTGTTTGCGCTATGATTGCTGCCGTTTTGTGGTTCGGTTTTGATTTCAATGCTGTTAGAAAGCCATAAAACTAAATCTTCTATAGCTGGAGGAGGTAGGGATGGCAAACAAGAGACACGAAACATGAAGTGATGCTAATCGACAGTTTCGAGAACTGTACCGTGGACGTGTGTTTTATTTTCCCAAAAACGAGCTTAGGAGCAATGAGTTGAAAACAATGAGATAAAGACATCATCATGAACTCCTGGAGTAGATATAATAAAATGGAAATGGATTTGTCCCATGGTTTAATAAATACGTCACCATTCTAGCTATTAAAGCTAAGTTTTTTTAAAAGCATATTTAATTTAATATAGACTATCATCAGGAGTTTTGATTGGAGATACTCCACTCAAATAGTGTCTAACTGACAAGTACAAAGTTAGATCGATAGAGCGAGACAATTGTTGGGGGATTGGCCTTCCAACCCGTCTATTCTTTCAGAGTACTTAAATATCCACCATTTCAATAAAACAACGCGTTCGGATATTAATTTATCAGTAACAAATTCTGAGATAAAACCCAGAATATTCGACCAGTAGTATTACTCGACCAGTATCTTGAGGTTGAGCTTGAGTCCACGAGTACTTCGATCATGACCAAGGATATATGATATCCTAGTGAAGTACATGGTGATCTTTGTAGGCTCTTTGAGATCTTGATCTCTTGCTTCTTAGGTGTGAAAAATACTCAATATCTTGAGGATTCTTGAGGAGGAGGAATTTTGATGATGATGATGAGGATATATGTATATTCTTTCATTATTTTCTTAGTTTTATAAGTAAGTAAGGCATCTGGTACACAAATATTACAATTAAATACTAAAAGAAAACTTTTTGTGAAACGGGAATCAAAATTTCAATAACCTTCACTCGAGTGATGTTAAACTTTCCAGACATTGGCATTGGTATGGCGCCCACTTGGAGAAAGAAAGCGACACTCACAGCGACATACTTCAAACTGAAGGTACGAGGAAACACGTTTCGTTGTTTTTCCCTCTCTCTATTCTTTTCTTTCTTCGTTCTCCCTTTATTGTTTTCCCCACTTTCAAATGTTGCTCCGTCCCGGGATAGATGGTGTCGTTGCGTTTTTGGGGGTATTTTTACGACTCTGTCTGCCTTATACGAAAAACCTTCGCGGCATTACCTTCACGGTTTGTCACCCGCACCATAACCTCCTAGCATCCATAACGGCCAATGCAATGTCGCTCGTTATGCGTCAATTGTTTTATGGTTGAGTTTATGAGTTTCCATGCTCCATGCTCGATGGAACCGGATAGTGAGTGTGTGTTTTGTACGAGAAAAAAAAAATCACAACGCATATGTGACATGTGGGTCACGATGACCTCAGAATTTCTCCGGATGCGTTTCTTGTGATTTTTACGTGCGTTGCGGTAGGAAGGTATTTACTGTTCTATTTCTTTTGAGTCATTGCCAGAACTGTTTCATCACGAGTCGTAAACAGCACCCAATAAATGAAACTGTGAGATTTTTGGGGAATGAAGTTTTGTTCAAAGAACCTCAGAAATGATGTCTCTAAGCGTTCTAGAAATCATATTTACAAATTCGTGGAGTTCACAAAGAAGATATATTTGCTGTAAGTAAGCTCCCCAGTGTACTTCATATAATAGAGTTAAGAATTTAATTACGCTTCAAAATATTTGCAAACTATAAAGAACTGTTCCTTTAGAAAATATTGGAAATTCTTTGCCATTTAAAGATCTCCGCTGCCTTATGCCTTTGGCAGTTCACTAAACTTCAGTATGCTGAATTGATTTTCGGTGAATCTAATTTCGTTATAAAAGCCAATCGAAACCACGTCTTTGCTACTGTTCGCCCCCCCCTTCCCCGTCCTCCTCCTCCCCCTAACGCTCATCCAAATTATCCACCCAAATGATGCATCGTGGTGATTTCTGCTTATTTCGACGAGCAACGAGTTCCTCCTCAAGCCAAAAAAAAGAGGAAAAATTCATGCTACACAAATGCGGATATATTCTCCTTCTAATCTACCAGTCTTGCTCTTGCCGGGGATTTTTGGAATGCGACTTACTCTTCACCTTTGCACCAAATCTTCCAGTCCCATCCTTGATTTCCATCCGGCAATCGAAGGATCACATTCGAATCAGCTTTCTAACCTCCCAGCCACCGTCACCAATCTCGGCGTGAAAGTGATACGTGTACGACCCGAATCCGATTCGGTCTCCGTTTTCAATTTTTGCCCCTGACTTTTCTGCCGAAGAATGGAAAGATGGTAAGGATTCACTGGCATACACGCATACGGCCCCGATAACCTTACCTCGGCTTAGCGGGGCGAACGATTGATTGAAATGAAAATAATTGAATATCAAGTACATTCTTTGCGTTCGTGTAGGCAAAGGAAGATGGAATAAGTAAACGACCGCACCCGTACACCCGTACGCTCACAGTAAGCACCAGACAAGGGCGAAGGTTTAGTTGGTGTTCTTTTTTCTATCTCTCTCTCTTTATTTCTACACCAAAAAGGACCTGCCACTGTCAGGATCAGGTTTTCTACTCGGTATGCCCGCGCGTCCAACGTACTCCAATCGAAGCAGGAGGGTTTTAAATTTCAGCAATCGCGCGTCTCGAGTCTTGTTCACCGTTAAGGATCAAGTGTTTGATTCGTATAAAGTGTGCTGCGAAGTGGAGTCTTCCATTGAAGGTTGAGTTTTTTACTGGAGTAAGTTGTGTCATTTTCACACTCCTCGTTAGATGTTTTCCTTTTCCGATAGTTGTTTTTTTTCGCGCCAATTTATATGATACATAACCTCACTAATGTATTTCTGGTCCCAATTTTACCATACAAATCTAATTTAAAATTCACAAAATATGTCTAAAATAAAATATTGTTTAAAACAAATTTGGAGATTTGGACAAAAACATTGGAAGAATAACAAACCTCAAAACACTAGAGCTTTAGCGAATGATAAAAGCGGCAATAACCCTCATCGGTGCCTCAAGTGTTCGTTTTTCTTCACTCAAGAAGAAATGTGTGTGTGTCTATGTGTTGGCCATCCGGTCGAGTACCTTCGTGCTTCCCTCAATACGCAATACACACTCCCGCCTGCCAGAGTAGGTTCCACTTGATGACACGCAGCAACACGTGTTGACGGATGCGATAGAACGCGAGACCTAAAATGATGACCGACCAAACCACCAGAAAACATTCGGTAATCCCGAGTGATGACGAGGACCTGTCACGGATGGGCCTTTAATTAAATCCAGACAGACACACGCTCCAAAGATCTCCAAGATTAGAAGTCTCTTCCTGTGTTTGTATACGTTTGTGTGCGAAGAAGTTTCACTAATCAGCTTTTTTTGGTACACGCAATAGAAGAAGAAAAAACACATCTCAGTATCACGGATGATACGTCTAGCGTCACTGTAATCTTCATCATTATCAACGGCTTTATCCAAGTTGCTTGCGCTGCCACTTAAAACACCAGAACGACATCACTCACCAGTAAAGTCGGAAGTCGTAATCCTTAGGAAATCTTCCACCTACTTCCCCAAAAAGCTCTTCCGGGTCTAGCTGCACACGTCCACAGACGCATCGCGCCGAACGAAGAATGAGGGTCATTCTTTTGCATTTAGCCCACGGTCGCAACACGACGTAATCCACCATCAGACGGTGAGGTGAATCCATCGTAAGTAGGGGAGGAAGAACAAAAAACAATACGAAAGAAATTCCCATCTTCCCAGTGGAAAAATTTAATCGCGGCTTACAAGACACTCACAGGACCTTGGGAATTAAATTCAAACTGGAGCTTACAGTTTGTGTTTTTTTAATGTTTAACACCAACTTGTCTAGACGAAGATTGTGCGATGAGTTCTGTTGCTCTAAACTTATTTGCCCTCGTCTTTATTTTCAATTTTGAATAATTAGCCAACAATAAGACGATATACGGCAAAACCTTGAGACCTCTTGGTATCGTTGATGATAAAGGCGTCGAACTCACACGTCAGAATTGGTACAAAATCTCACCCGAATCGTTTCCACAAGGCATATTCCTCCTGTAGTATGTTTTTTATGGCAACTCAGACCAAGAAGAACACATGGATAAAACTTTAATTTCCTCACGCTTTTTGTATCATGATGTCCTCAAACTACCGTCTCTTCAATAAATCTCTAAACAGAGTGTTCTAACCTGTTCAGCCTAATACACCAGCTCCCGCGAAGATCCCATTTATTCTTCTTTATTTCGAGCAGAAGGAAAGAATTAAGGTCTAAACATAATCCGTCCACACTCTGGTCCTGATCGACTGGACCAAACATCAACCAGTCGCCGCCTTCACATTCCTGGTGGAAATAAGCATCCAACAGGAGAAGAAGAAACAAAGCGACACAAAAACGCTTCGATGGAGAAGAGTAGCAAAAGGTTACAACAACAGCGAGAGAAAAAAAACGGGCTTACAACAATCCCCATTCCATTATGAGTGGAAATCATACTTGTTCCACCGCAAGCAGGAAGCCTTCTTTACTGCGCGCTTCTATGCCTCTGCTGTGTGAGTGATAAATGTTTAAAGTTACGAGTCACGAACTTGCTGCCACCGTCGACACACGGTCAAGGCGGCAAGAACGTTTCGTTTTCTGGTTGGGTCTATTTTTTCCCCCCTTTTTCTTTCCTATTTCTTGTGGATAGTGTGTTGTCCATTTTGAGAGATTATCTTATCGAGCCCACCGCGAGTAGAGGCGGTACTTTAGTAAACCAAACAGCAAAAAAAAACATACAATGTGTGTTGTGTGTATGAAGTGTGATGTGCCTGAGATAAAAATCAAATCGTTTGCTCGTACACTCGCGTGCTTACTCGTTGCTGTGTTTGTACTTGAGCCTTGTTTGTTGTCCGGTAGTGCGCATCCAGGTATGGTAACAACCCGATCCCGATAGTGTTCGGAAGGAGATTCTTGAGAATCTGGGTGTGCTTGCGAGCACCATTCCATCAGTCACAGTATAGTCGGATAGGTTGAGCAGTTCTCTACTGGAAGTGGTAGTCCCACCGGTAGAGCACTGTCCGATGGAGTCAAAACCGAACATCTTCGAGTACCTTCGTCTCAATAGTTTTTCGCGCGATTTCTTCCACCCTTTTCGTGCAACCGTTCAGAAGAGTGCCTCCGTACCGGTGTTCCAGTTTTAGCAGGCCGCTTCCTTCAGGAAGCGAACTATGCGCCCAATGTCCAGATCTGACGTCCAGACTTCGTACAGCCTGGGTTCTCCCCCCCCCCACCCCAATCAAGCGTTGGCAGCTGCCAGAGTTTTGGAGTCGCTTTTGGAGAGATTGTGCGCCCTCAGGGACCGTGCCGGATCCTGGAACGCTTCTTCCAAACTACTCGGCGAGAAAAAAAAATGGACATCAACTCGAATGGGTGTTACCCGTGTTGCCTGTGAGGCCCCCACTGTTTGTAGTTTGTAATCTTAATTCAAGCTTACGAGCGCGAGCAGATAGCGATCTCGCACTCACTCCACTCTGCGCCTAGATCCCCTAGAACGGCGGGTGTGGAGTGGTTACCTTACGTTTATCGGCCGCTGGCAATCAGCCAGTTCCAGCATTCGAGGGTACTTCATCGCGCGGCATTAGACGTTGCCGTTTCGGGTGGTTCGGGGTGTAAGCAAGCAAAACTCCGAGAATACCGAAAAACCTCGTAACCCGAAGCATCTTGAGGAATTGCCTACCCGCCCCGTACTTGAGCGGTTCACAAGAAAAATAAAAGCAGACAAGCATAGACACATTTGCCGCGCGGTACCCGCTGCCATCGGAAGCGACTACTGGAGTGGGTCATCGTGAAGTTCCCGCTGTTTTTTTTTTTTCTTTTCCCCCATCGCCGCATCCCCTTGGAGAGCTTAAGTCAACAGCTCGGAGCAATGTTTCGAAGGCGCTCTCAGGTTCGCGCGTAGGTTTTGATGGACGCACTTCACAGCGCAGTACCGCTCTCGAATACCGATTAGCGCTTAATAGGCGTTTAACGGACGTGTTGTTGAAGTTTTCTCTCTTGCTCTCTCTCTCTCTCTCTCTTTTTTTTGCCCTCAATTTTGAAGAATGGAGTGGACATCACTAGCGGGAAACGGATATAGGAAGTTGAAGACGCTCAAAATTACTCGCACAATAAATCACCAACGGAAATAATCGCCCCAAAAAGGTGTCCCCCGCACACGTTTCGAGTCGCCATAAAGCATTCCGATGCTAAAATTTGTTTTTCACACAGCTCCGTGGAACACTGGCGCATTGCAAGCAAAATGAAAAAAAAATAATACCTCAAACGTATAAATCTGTATGCATTCGGGTAATAAATGACAGACGCGACAAACCTTCATTTTTTTCTCTATTTCCCAAAGAAATCTTCCTTGCGAACACAGGGTGACAAACTCTCTGGGTGTGCTTTATCCTTGCGATTGGCTTTATGCTTCCAACCGGGGGCCACAGGCATGTGTCTAAGTGTGGTTTTTGGTCTGTGCCTGTGGGTGAGGACAATGGTCTGGTAGGCAGGAAGATGGTTTCCTCTGCATCCCTGATTTTCCACCGGTTCAGGCCTGTCATCAGGAAAAGCAACCACACCGCAAGGCAACATTGAACATTCGGTGTACAATAAATTCGATCACTGCCATGCTCTTTTCTCCAGCACCGGAACAGTATAACAAAACTGTGGTGTCCCCAACATTCCCCCGCACACACACACACACACTAAAGGAAGAATATGATATAAGGATACCGGGTTTTGGCATGAGTTATGCGCACGGCACGATTACCACTAAAGGGTGGAAACACGAGCCCGCGGTCAGGCGATAAAAATGAAGGATGTGCAGCCATAATCGAGCCCTTTCGACCTTCCTTGGGTTTTGGGAGGGTTTTTTTTTTGGTGTTGGTTGCATTGATTTAGTGTCTGTATGCATTCGTGCGTTGGTAACAAGAAAGCATGCGAACACAAAACGGAAGGATTGCCTTTATTGTGACCGAGTTCCGAAAGTTCCAATAGTACGATAATGTTTGCGGTTCCGGCCTAGTATTCCGTATGAGTAATTGAGACAATTAGCTAATCACTTTTTAAAGTGTTTATACTTCTAAAGGTCCTTAGGATATTCGGAACTCAAATCTTAAGCTTTTAACGAGTTGTTCGCAAAAAAGAGCTAACCGCTTAACCTAACCCAATGCCTCAGTACCTCAGTGCTTTTTTGCTCAGTGCCCAATACAAACGACTAAAGATCCTTTGACTTGATAAAAAATATTCTGGAGCTACTCAGATCAATTCCAATTCCGTTAAAAAACTTGAGACGTAGACATATAGCAAAGAATTTTGAATTTTGAAAACAATCATATCGAAGAACCTTGAAGGAATCAGATAGAGGACTTATTCCACGAAAAACTTATGAAGTTACTAATGCCTAGAAGAAAGTTTCTTCAAGAATTCCTCAATAAAAATTATATCAATTCCTCAATAAACTGAAGGTATTTGGAAGGAGTAAACAGCATTCTTATGGCTCAATAGCTTAAAAATCCTTGAAGTACTTCTGCTCGTTTGCTGTAATTTTAATGTTCTTTTTAATGAAGACACGACTTCCGAGGCTAATCTTTGCTTATTGAGACTCTGCTCGGATGTGATTTAATTAATTCTTCTTCACTATATTGAAGTTTTTTTTCAATCTCTAGGTGGAACATCAGTATTAGTTAAATGGTTTTTGAAGCCTTTTTTATTTGGATTCTGGTGACTTGGATTCGATGCCTTAAAAACCACCAAACAAACAATACGTACAAAGTCAGCATTTGTGACCAGTTTCCGCACAGTTGGCGGGGTGTGGATGTAGGACACCTTATTTCCATCAGCTGCTGTGAGATCGATAAATCATTGCTAAACACACACGCACACATACAGAAGGTCCCCCATGTGAGCTAGATTGTGAAGTGCGATAAAGATTACTTCATCTAATCTCACGATCATGGGAAACTCCACTCCAACAAATGTGTAACGTGGGTAAAACCTTCAGCATCGCGGAACTTATACGTTTCGCTTCCTTTGCGTTCGGGCGTTGGTGGGCAAAATCACACACCAAATCTAAATCCGGGACATTGAAACTGCGGGTGTCCCTTCTGGGCCGACGAGCTCATGATCCCTCATCCCCATCTCGCCGGTCTAGATCCCGGTTTGCCATGGGATTTTTTTTCCCCTCTGCCTCCCCCTCCCCCATCCCAACCGTAGCGAACCCCAAGAAAGGGCAGCGGGTACAAGAAGCGGTTAAGAAACACCGCAGCATTACATTCCATCAATCCGAGTGCCCGGAATTGAACAACCCCAGCAGGAGCGAAACGGGTCCGCTTTCTCGGGTGAAAAGGGGCTATGAAATTATGAACTGTCAGTTTGCCGGGCGGTGTCTGTCTGTCGTTGGTTTTTCAGTCAGGGGGTTGAGAGGGCGAGATTCGACGGCGCACGATGTCACTAAGAAGAGAGAAAGCGACGCCCCGAAGCGAACGCCGGTAATTGATTAACATCGCACCGTGATTGATTTGATAGTTGAAATAATTTGAACTTAAGCTTGTAATTAATTTACATCTATTTGTTTGTACGCCCGGCGGTGGTCACCGACCGTTTTTTTTTTGCAGCCAAACGGTTACGGATCCTGGTCACCGCACCGTGCCGCATGTTTCGCCATGATATGCGCCATTTATCCAATTACAGCGACGCGACGCAGAGTGACCGACTGACACATCGGATGGATGGATCGATCGGGAAGTTTGCGGTTTTTTATCCCCCCCCCCCCACATCCACCCCTCCCTCCCCCACCCTCCGCATCCACTCCGCTTGGAGGGGGCAGTCATTAATGTTTGCGTTTGGTTTTAGCAGTCGAGTTGAGTTTGTTGGTTTGTTGGCAAAACCAGGAAATTAATAGCCTCGGTTGTGGACTTATCGGAATCAACTTGTAAACCACCGGGTGGAAGATAAATATCGACATGCGTAATGAGTAAAGTATGACACCGATAATGCACTTATAGCATCTCACATAATTAATTTACATTTTGCGAGTTGTTTTTATAGACATTAAAATTAAACCATTGTAAATGCAGGTTCATTAAAGTTGGACATAAAAGCCTCCGAGCATTGGTGTCAACAATTGTATGAAATTTAAAAGTAATAAAAATATTATTATAATTATAAATCGTTTTAAGCAATAATTCTTAACTATCTCTTACCGCGTTAAGCTCAAACGGGCAAAACAAAAATGTTCCAACCGCTTGTACAAAACTCAAACCAAATTGTGCTATTGCACACCGCGAAACAGATTTCATGGGTAATAAATCGTTCCACATGTGGCTAAAACCGGAACGATCGATCTGACGCTACACCGCCGGCTAATCATTCGTTTCCAGTACTTCCAGCTCAATCTGAACAGCAAATGCCGCATGCTTGCCGGCTTGACAGCTAACAAGCGCCTAGCGGGCGGATGATTCGATTGCCGCTCGGCGGTCTCGGGCTCCAATGTATTCTAAAGCCATTTGAATAATTCAGCAACCAGCTCGATATGCGTCTCGAATCAATCGTCACACGGTGCAAAGGAGGCGCACGAAAGATGTAGAACCCGCCAGCACCACCATCCAAAATAATGATGACCATGAAGGGAAGGGAAAAATTTATTACAAAAAATGAAGAAGAAAAAAACGAACGTATTGTAAGGTGAGGCGCGTTCGCGAATGCTTCGTAGTTCGGATGCATTAATAATCATTTACTTGCACCCGGGTTTCCGCGTGGCGGTCGCGCTTTTTTTATTTCTCCTCCGAGTAGCTTAAATGCCCGATCCTCCCCCCTCCCACGCCCGGTTGGCCACGTTTTACGTCCACTTAGATAATTGTTCGGGATGCGATGAATCGGTACGGAAGAGTTTGCCCACCAACGAACAACGAACCCCGCTGGTGGGGGTGGGTGGTTCGATTCTTGTTGCGCGTTTCGTGCATATCGTCGCTCCGGACCTGAGATGAGGTCGCATTTAGCGCATGATCGCACCCCACCCCCGGGCGGCCACGGGGTTCGTCGTCTCTTACGATCTAATCCTTTCGGGAAATCCATAATGCAACGAGTCCCTCCGGCACGCAGCAAATGCGATTACGTCTTGGACTGTCCGAGACCGAGCGACAGTGCATGATATCTTGCAATCATGCTGCAGTTCCGTTTTTGGTTTTGTCAAATGGCATGCGGGAATGCTGCAGATGCAGGGTTACTGGTGGGGTGTCATTGAAGTCTTTCGTTTTGAGAGTGAATTTTTAGAAATTCAATTTTTTTATTGAAACTATTTTTCTTTCAACGTAGCTCATAAAGAAACGTGTAATATGAGTTTTTTTTAAAGAAAAAAAAATTATTTTAAAAAATTAAATATACAATTTATATACTTTTTTTGCTCGGTTAGAACGGCCTGGCCGTATCAAGACTTATTTTACCACGTAGCAGGATAATCAGTCTATGCTACGGGGAGACGGTCCAGATGGGATGTGAACACCAGTCCTGCCGTGTGGGCCGGCGCTGTTTATCACATATACCACCGAGCCGCCCAAAAAATAAATAAGTAAATAAATAAATAAATAAACAAATGAATCGGGGCGGCCCGGTGGTGCATGTGAAAAACGGCGCCCGTCCACACGGCAGGACCGGGTTCAAATCCCATCCGGACCGTCCCCCCGTAGCATGGACTGACTATCCTGCTACGTGGTAAAATAAGTCTTGATACGGCCAGGCCGTTCTAACCGATCAAAAAAAAATAAACAAATGAATAAAAAATAAATAAATAACTAAATAAAAATAAAAATGAATAAAAAAAAACAAACAAATATTTTTTAATATTATAAAATACTTCTTCTTCTTCTTGGCTTTAACGACTTTACAGGTAACGCCGGCTATTTCTGGCTTACAAGACTTATTTTAGCACGGAGCCGGATAGTCACTTCTTGCTACGAGAAGACGGTCCGGATGGGATTTGAACCCGGTCCTGCCGTGTGGACAGGCGCCGTTTATCACATACACCACCAAGGTGAAAAAAATATATTTAAAAAATTAAATATAAATATTACAAAAAATGGGGCGGTCCGGTGGTGCATGTGATAAACGGCGCCGGTCCACACGGCAGGACCGGGTTCAAATCCCATCCGGATCGTTCCCCCGTAACAAGGACTGACTATTCGGCTACGTGGTAAAATAAGTCTAGTAAGCCAGAAATGGCCGGCGTGACCTCATAGAGGTCGTTAAGCCAAAAAGAAGAAGAAGATTACAAAAAAAATATTAAAAAAAAATAAGAATTTTTTTTCCAAAAATTACTGCTAACCAATGGCTTAGTAGCTCTGCCATCTTTTTTTTTGTTATTTTTTAACAAAATTTTATTCTTCCCCAAAAAGCACGTGACGTGACGTTACGAACCCTGCAAAAGAAAAGTTTTAAGCGATTGGCAATGTAAAGTATTTTCTAAACGATTAAAGATAGGGCTGCGTTGGTGCTGCTGCACCTGATCAGAAACGAAATTGAAGCGAAGGACGACCCGTGTCCGTCATTTGATATGTTTTATGTAATAGATATCGTGGATAGCATCTGCAAAGATAAGAAACGTATACAAAGAAGCAGTAAGAAAAGAACAAAAGCGCACACCGATTGACTTGGCGTTGCTGATGACACACACACACACACACACACACACACACACACACAGACCTCCAAAACCATCCAAACGCAAGGACGTCTTTCAGCATTACGGTCTTGACTGGTTATCGGTTACGTTTCACCACTATCCAGCGTTCTTACCATGAGGGAAGGAAAATTTTTTTTCTTCTTGATCGGTTTCTTTCTCTCGGTAGGATAAAGGACGAACATCCTTGTGAACCTCCCCCCGGGGAGGTGGCAGACACCCCCCCCCCCCCCCCCCCCTTTAGCAAAATGAAGTTGGGGGAAAGGAAATAAATTAAATTTTCAATTGCGAATAGTCTGACTCACTTTCTTCCCGGAATCTTGTTCTGCGACAACCAATTGAGGAAAGATTGTTAGAGGTTGGTAAGAAAAGTGTGTGCCTTTTGGGGTGTGTGGTTATTTATTTGAAATAAAAATAAATAAATAAATCTTCTAAAAATTGAAATCTAGAGGAAAAATACAAACTAGAGAAAATTACTTTAGACCAAATTTATATAATAAATATGATTTTAAAAATCCTAAAGACTTTTAAAGCAACCCAATATCAAGTCTCTTTCGTTTTTTCCCATTTCACTTCAAGTTCGTTCGCTCCCTGTAAAGAACAAGAGATTAGAAAAAAATATCGAATAAAAGGCAACAGTATCCCTTACGCTTGGCCCAATATGTACAGATTTTACTTCCTGTCGATTCCGAAAGCTTCCCAGCATTAGACGATGTAAGTCACAATTTCCCAAGGGATGTGTGATGCGTCCCGGCACAAGAATACACTTTAAAAGTGAAGAAAAAAAGAGAGAAGCCGTTAGCAATGAGTTTTGATTACGTGAAATGGTTAGATGGTTCTATCGGTGTACCATCTCGAACGTTAACCCGCGACTCCTGGAAGTCCTACCACTTGTCTTGTGGAAATTGTTGAAGCTAAAAAAAAACGGTCAAAAATCCCAGGCTTGAAGGATGAGAATGGTCCTTTTTTGTGGGTGCAAAAACAGACAGAAAAATATGAGGAAAAACCCCCCCAATAGATTGAAAGAAACACTCACTCGCTAACAGTTCCGTTGTGTATTCACTATCCATTTTGCACCATCCGAACGCAGGAAGAAAAAGGGATTATAATCCTTCGCACACGAGCGGAGAAATTTTTGATGTAAAACCGTAAAAGGAGTGTGCACAATTTCCGCCTCAGCACGTATCCGGGTGTGCCACCGCGTTACCGTGCAGGTGAAATATTAATTAGCATAAATTAGCCCTCCGCCCGGTCTCGAAGGTCCTCCACTCGGGATGGGGTTTTGTGCTGACGTATTTTCTCATTTCTAATTCATCAATCGGATATTGGGTACTCTTTGCCGGTGTTGCTTCGTATCGTAGGCAATGGGAAATGATGCGGTTCAGTACATCCGGTACCGGAAGTACCGGGTACGAGATGCATGAGCGTCCAGAACCATCTGGGGCTCTGGTGCTGTGGGGGATGTGCGGCGCGCGTGTTGGGCTGGAATCTGTACAACCAGCGATTTTGCTATGATGGAAAGCCGACCCGGATGTTGAAAAGAACATTTTCACAGCTAATAGTATATGTACGCAAAGCAACCTGTTCATTGTTGATGTATAATAGCCCACGAGTATATACGGTTTATGCTACTAGCAGGGTTTGGAACGATCTACTCCTTTGAATTTTATCGATATTTTTTCCCTTTCCTCTCCTTTCTCATCTATTGATATCTGGTGTATTATTCTTGTCTCTAAACTGTAATAAAATCACAAAAATTAACTATAGAATAAGTGTTGTGTGAATCCCAACAGTTTCATGAATCTCAATGAATCTTTGAACTGAATGAATGACTCTGAATCTCTATGCTGAAGATTCATGAATCCTTTCAATTACAATTTCGGGACAGTTTCAGGAAGTCCGAGACAAAATGAATCTTTAAACTGAATGAATGACCCTGAATCTCTAATCTGAAGATTCATGAATCCTCATTGAATCTCATTGAATTCATGAATCCTAAAAATGAATCCTTAAAGTTTTGAGACAGCCCAAAGATTGATGTGGTTGCCCCTACACTTGACGGTCAGCACTTGTGGAAGAAGTCCACCCCTCCACCCCCAGTATGCCCTTCCCAGTAAGAAAATATGAAGGATTTTATCTTTAAGCATCGCTTAAATCGAAGTTCCTTAGCGGTATAATTTCAGTAATTATACAGCGCAGCTTAACAGAATTTAGATTCTCTTATACGGCGATGTTTAGAGCCAAGTGTCATGCTAAAAGAGCGCTACTTAAGCGCTGTTTAAGCAGAAAGTAGAATTGGAGAAAAAAAAGTTTATTTTTCTTTTTCCCTCTCTCCTCTCTCTAATCTCTCTTCTCTCTTTTTCGTTGAGGAACCTGCTCGCTTCATATCAATGATGACTAACTGCGCCTTATCTCTTCATTTCAGTATTAGATTTTGAGAGATTAACAGATTTACACTAATGGAGGCTATCGAGAATTGAACTCTGTCTATCTAATCCAAATGTTAAACTCTAGATGGTCTAACGGTATGAGCTATTAAACTATGATGAAAGACCCTTGCTAAAGGACCAATAAGTGAAATGGACGGCTTGTTGAATCTGTTGATTGCTATTAGCTAGAACTCCAAGTATAACACAAGCTTAAAGGCGCTAACGGGATGCGCTGCAGTAGCGCACTAGCAACTGGATGCTGTTAGATAGAACTCAAAGTATAACACAAGCTTTCAGATGCTAGAGTTAGAATCGGAGGAGAAGTTTTAGAGTGGGTAAGCTTGTATTCTGCTCGGAGGAGGTATTTTAGAGACAATAAGCCGCTGTTTTGCAACTCAAGCTGATTTTTTCTTACTGGGTTCCAATTTAAGTTTTTTGGCAGCGATTCATGAAAGATTCATGAATCTTTGAGGATTCATTTGAATTTATGAAAATTGATTGATATTTTGGGAGTCAGCTCAAGATTTCAATGACCTTTCACTGAACCTTTGATTCATATGAATGACTCTTTTCAAAAGATTCAATAAGATTAAGGATTCATGAATCTTTTTGGATTAATTACTATTCAGGAAAATTGATTATTATTTCGAGAGTCGACTTGCATGATTTGCATGACTCATTACTGAAATTTATGAAAATTGATAATATGTTGAGAGTCGGCTCATGATTCATTATGACTCTCATGATTCTTCATTGAATTTTTGATTTATATTTTGATTTATATTTATACACTATACAGAGTAGATAAATTAACGAAAACCTCATTGAATCATGAATCCTTAGAGTCAGCACATTTGGAATAATTCAACACCCACCCGCACCCTCTTTCAGCCCTTTTAATTTAAGTTTGTTGGCAGCGAATCATTAAGGATTCATGAATCTTTGAGGATTCATTTGAATTTATGACAATTATTTTATTTTATTTTATTTTATGACCAATATTTTGAGAGTCGGCTCATGGCTCTCATGACTCTAGCTGAATGATTGATTCATATGAATGACTGTTTTCAAAAGATTCAATAAGCATAACATATATGTATAGTGTTATCTATATAGGATCAATGAATAATAAATAGATAAATAGTTAAATTGTGAATAGATAAATTTATAAAAATAAGATAAAAAAAAGAAAATGTAAAAACTAAAACAACAATAATTCAAACACGAACAAATACGTACGAGAAAGCATATACATCTAAAACATTAAATTTCGCTCGTAAAAAAATCCATTCGGTATAGTATATCGGTGGTTGCAGTTTTATGAGCACACTATTTTGCCTCCCACACCGTGCGACACCGTGAGACTTGCTGGCGCACCCGCATCCCGTGTGTGTGTGTTACGCGTGCACCATTAAAAAAATAGCCACCCCTAGAAACAAGACCAGAATCAGATCGCCCGCTGAGTCAATTTGTCCGGTTCGATCAATAAAAAAAACGAACCGATCTTCTCTCCGTAGGCCGTTTCCCAGATCTAATCAGCCTACCATCAGTGGGCGCACGCAGACTTCCACTTCATCAATCGAACTGTATGAAAGTGAAGCGCGGTTTTTGCCGGTGGGGGACGTATTTTGCTCTGCCCCGGTGCTACACACTATCCTTCCCCAAAAACATTGTCACCGTTGTTTGAACGATTTAGGATGGTTTTTGTTGTTATTTTCTAGATATTTATCATCACCCCCCCCCCCCCCCCCAATCGAAGGATCCGACCACCGAGGAAGGGTGCTTTGGTTCGTAAATTTTCAGAAAGACGATAGCGAATACTTATGATAAAATAAAACGAACATAAAACCAGCAAGACACACCAACCCCGACCCGATCCGTTAATGGAGGGGCAGCGCATTTTAATCGCTAGTCAATCACTTTTGATTTTTTGGTGTATTTTCCTTCTTGTTTTGTTTTGCTTACGTTTTGTTTCTTTCCAAAGCGAAGAGATCAGTTACTGTGCATCCCCACAGGTGGAATTGCTTCGCCAACGAAAGAAGGCATCGGAGACATCGCCCCATGGCTCCCATAATCGAAGGCATGAGTTATGGGAAAACTCGCTCTCAACCCCTTTCTGTGCTCTGCCGTCCGGCACACAAAAGCGATTGGGAGTTGGTTGTTTTTTTTGTTTTCCTGCTACGATTTTATTTGGATTTTTATGACGCCATTTTTCTCCCACTGCCACCAAAAAAGAAAAACAAAACAAAAACTGAACACTCATCCGGAGTCCCGCGGGAAGGAGTGCGCAGTAACTCACGAGAAAAAAAAAAACAAAAAAAGACGACGGATGACCCCCGGGGTCCAGTTATCTCGACATACCCGTGCACTATGCTCCAGTCCTATTGACTGTTTTACGTTTTGGAGCATGCCAAAAAGAGGTGAAGAAGGGAAGAAAAATACACACACACACACAGAGTGTTTCCCATCCCGAGGGACGGAGAAATGGTCTCTCCACAGTGCGACAGTTTTATTGCATTTATTTTTATTTTATTACCACCCGTGTGTGCGTGTGTGCACGGTTCGTCATCTAAGCCGTGCGTGAGCAGCAGTGGTGGAGGCAACGTTTGAATAGGGACTCCTGCTGCTGCTGACGGGAAGTTTAGCTCGCGCAAGGTTTTAAGATTAAATCACGATCACGGCGCACGGCGGTTACCGTGATCTTTATCGTTGCGCGAGTGATGGAATGCTCCACGAAGCGTACGAAGCGCCGAGAGGGGAAGGAAGCACGAACCTGGGAAATGGTTTAGTGATGCCAGTGGAAGTAAAGAAGCTGACAGAGAGAGAGAGAGAGAGAGAAAAAAAAACACAAAATATGGTTAAGTTTGTCCAAAAACGTCGATGACGAGTTTTTAATGCCGATTTGTCGTTCCACGCGCGTGCTTCATTCGGCTTTGTGCTTTGGTTTTGTGGTTTGAGGAATCGAGAGGAGTATACAGGGCAGGGTGACAAGGTGAATGGTATTGTATCAAATTTTAAAACACACTTCCACCATTCGGTGAAGACGCAGGACGGCGATATGTCCAAGGCTTCTTCACGGCGATTTGGGGATTTGTGGAGGTATCTCCAGAAGATCTGATCAGTGCTATCCGCGATAAGATTGGAGGAAATTAGACTAAACGATGGCATAAACTGGCCCATTGGATGCGTTTCTGGTAATTGATACGATCAGCAAAACACAACCGAAGGTGTGAGAAGGTAATTCCCGGGGGAATATATGTTTTTGGGGAAGAAATTCCTCATTAAGACTGTTAGAATGTCTAAGAGCACACCTGGAGATATTGGTACAGTTGCCCAACAAAACGAGTTCTTTTCCCAGGAGGTTAGGTTTTTTTTATCATTTCCAAAAACTATCAGGAAACTGTTCTCAACTTCAGAGTGATTGTCAGGATCAGGTCGTTTGTTAGAATTTCCGTTTTCCGCCATCAGCTTAATCCAACATGGGAGTTGAATTTCTGTAACATGGGCACAGAATGTGAACACCAGACAACGTCAGTCTGTGTGGATGAGCATGGTTAGCCACTTGTTATCACCTGTCAAAATATTGCTTCCAGTCCGCTTTCATCGACAATGACAAGCTTTACAAGGACGGATATTCTTTGGGGAATTATTGAAACCCGTTAACAGGTTGCGGCACAACTACCCTCGGCCTGCACGGAATACCGATCGATCGATGTCAGGTTGGGTACCCTTTTAAGATACACGCACATTGATTATATCTTTCCCCGTTTCTGGTTCGATGCGTTCCGTATTCCGTCATGTGAATTGTGTCCCGAAATCGATACGTTTTATTTTTTGTCTTTCATCTCATCGTACCCTTCCACCCCGCCCGTCCCGGTCACGTTCCTGTATAGGGAAAGGTATAAGGTATTCGTACAGGTATGCACCTACATAAACCGGTGGTAGGCGGAAAGGTCCTCCACCGGTTATGGTCTAACACCGGCATGGTCCAGGTTTCTACCATGGCGTTTCTCCACGGTTGACCTGCGCGTCCATCGGTACGTGAAGTAATTGGATATTCCGCCTGTCAGGTACCGCATGTTGAGGATGATCCGGTCGAAAGGAGTCCGCTTCCGTTACGCTTCACTGGATGGCCAAGCATGCTGCAACCTGTCGGCTGACCCAATTCCAACGCTCTGCCCAAGCCCTTGAAAACTTTCTTAGTCTTCCTGACGGTGAACGCAATCACCGTCAGAGTGCGCGTCACATTTCCGTGCAATCCCGGAATCGGGAAATTGTTCGAATATTTCTTGCTCTTACTGCGGAGAAGTAGAAGCAGTTCTATTGCTTTGGGTATCAGAAAATGTATGGGAATTCCTTGGAACTAATGCAATAGAGAGAGAAAGAGAGAGAGAGAAAGAGAGAGAGAGAGAAACTCCACGCATTATTTTAAAGGAGAAAGAGAAGGACAATAAATCTTGAATATTTCTCACAAGCCGTTGTACTGCCAAGGTGACTAATAAAACTTCAACATCTTACAACAACAGAGTAATTCATCAAATATGTGCATCTCGGTTGTTCTCATAACCTGTATTATTACCACTATTATGCGAATTCACTAATAAATTTTTTTTTATTTATCCGCCTCAACTTACGCACTTCTTTAAGGCATGGGCAGGAAAGCTTTTCGGGCCTGTCCTTATCCAATGTCTAGACGAACCTCTTCAGACTATCTAGACTCCACACTTTCACATTCTGTACACCGTATTGATAATTGATGACGTTCGAATATTATTTACTCAACGCATCTCCAAAATCCCTTCCAGAAAACTATTTTCAACAGCCTTATATTGATGTATTCTTCCTTTTTCCTTCTCTCTCCTTCTTGGGGAAGGATGTTTTACCCATTACCTCTTCGCTTCTCGTGTGGTCTTCTTTAATAGTTCCCTCTCTTTCTACCGCAATGTTTGCTTGCTGCTCGTTTTCTTTCATTACATGCAACATGTTTATTAATTAAGGTGACATTAATGAGTTTTTTCACACTTTGCTTATTAAAATGTAAATGAGTGGAGTTGATTAAAATGGGGGTTTTTTTTTTCGTACCGCATGCTCTTCATCCTTGCTTTACGGATGGTGTTTGAGATGGAGGTCAGTTCTGTGATGGTTTGCAAGTAGTTTGTATGGGTGCAAGTGTTCACCACTTACGTGATGCATCCTCCAACTCCTGGGAAAATGTTTTCGTCTTCGTGAATGAAGGTTATTCGAAGACGATAAACTGGTGGGACCAGATGGGTATTTTCTACTATGAGTTATTAATATCTTAAGAAATTATCTCTGAAAAACATTATTGAAAATTATTTTAAAACAGTCAGATGGACATCAGGTTGAAGATTCTAGCTCACAAGTTCTACAAGATATTTGTCCTCCAAATATTCCACTATCATAAAATCATCTGCAGCTGCACCTCAACCAATTGTGCCTTGGAAAGACAAGGCTGATTATCGACTAGATGTTTTCTATTTAATATAGAGCATCTGAAGAAAACTATTCCATCAGCATCCGGTTTGCAAAAAGTAGAGTCCTTGCAACAGGAAGTGAGCTTAACCATCTCCATGCTCGATAGAAACGCTAAGCCCACTCCGGGGCCACACTTCCATGTCCAAGTGTTTTGGAAGGTGAAATTACAATCAATTACACGCACGCCAAAAGCTTTCAACGCTGATCCACCTGTCCACCTGAGGATTAGCTTACAGTTTTACCGCCTATATCGTGTAGACCACGAGAACAACACTGTAATTCTGACCCATTTCTCAAGAATAGAATTCGACAACAACAAAAAAACCTATCGATCCATCAGCCGAACTGACGGGGATTTGGCAGGACTTAGCATTTTTTTCCATTTTCTTTCTCCTTTTCACTTTTTTGTTTTTCGATTTTTTCTTTTGGTGTGTGCAAAAATCTTACCTCGTGCTGCTTTGATTCAAGGATATGTGCGGATGTTTAGGTTTTTTTTTTGGTGAAGGTCTTATTCCGGGATTTCTCCTTCCCGACCCGAGTTCATTCTTCTTCCTGTGTTGTGAGCCGGAGATTTTTTTCCGTTCTCGTCACTATTCAATTAGCAAAATTAGCTCTTCTTTGTCCCTTTTTTTTTGCTAAATACCCCAAAATGGTTGATTCTGCGTTTCATATTCGCGACCTGCACCGGTAACGAGATGTGTGAGCAGGTATGAACGGTTTTGCTTCTCTTTGCCCTTGTTCCGACAGTACACAGCGTTATTGTGATCGATATACGATGGTGAAATCAGTTTTCTTTTTTTCCTCACTTCTTTAACGTTTTGTTCTGGGTTTTGCTTTCGTTTCGCTTGTATCTTGTCGGGGGCAACCTTTAACAAATCGGCCATGTGCAGAGGGATGCTATCGCGAAAGGATGGGTTCTGTTTGTTAAGCTTCTAAGCTTACCATGAAGGATCTTTACGTTGCTCTAGATCCAGTTTACAAACAGCAACAACGAAACAAAAAAAAACCCATACCACGTACAAAACTTTCTACAAAACCTATCACCATTGACGAAAAACCCGAATCAAACGCATTAGCCTGCACAAAAGAACAGAGAGAATAGGGAGGGGAAAAAATAGGCACCAAAACACCAAAAACTTCCAACAAAAAAAAGGATATGAGTAAGCTTCGAATCAGGGTCTATCGAAAAGCGAAAAACCCTTGCATCAAAAGTTTGCCACACATATACACACACATACAAACTGATTTGCTATTCGCACACCAAGCGTATAGAAACCTTGCCACCGTAACGACGGAACCGGATGCGGATGCGAAAACGCAAACGCTACCTGCCGTAAGATCAAACGATGTGGCCCTAAAAGTCTTCCGCTTTGGTGCGAACAATGAGCTAAGGCTAATAAAAAAAAAACAACAGAAGAAACGCTGAAAACCGTACTGTACATAAATACATGTACACCGCACACATACATGAACTGGCAAAGAGCATAGATCAATGCGGTTTGATGCGCTGCTGCGGCAGCGCTGGCACAAACGCTAAATTCCGGAAGCGAGTTTAGAGTAAACCAATCAAATCGAAACGGGTCCTCCTTTGATGAGTTCGGTTCGCTGATGAACGAGCAGGGGCAGGGATGGTGGATTAAAGAAAATAATCGTGAAAGACTTTTTTCCTTTCTTTTTCTTTTTGTTTTGTTTGTTGATTTATTTGAATGCTTTTACAATTTGCTTTAGTTTCTCTTCCTTCTTTTTGTTTTCTTTTGTCCTTTTTTATTCTTTATACTTGCTTAATCGAATCGTTTATATGTTTTGTATGTTTTTGTAATACTTATTTCTTTTTCCTTCTTGCAGTTTTAAATCTTCAATCAATTTTTCAATAAACAACATAAAAGTTTGAAAGCAACCAGAATCACCTAAAAGTAAGTAAAATATATATTTATTCCTTTTCGAATGCTGGCACCATATCAAGTCGCATCGCCTACGACTGGTAGCGATGATTTTATGATTTTCTTAAACTCTACCCAACTGGAAGACCACTTCCGGCGAGAGAGAGAGAGAGAGAGAGAACCCGTTCGTTTAGGGCGACCGAGGCTGTCAGCGCCATAGTCGATGGTACCACTGCAATCGGCCAACTTGTCGGCATTATTGTTCTCAAATTGACTGTAAACTTTTGTCACTTGGAAGGAAAATGGGTGCCTCTTACGGTAGTGGCAAAACCTTACCAACGACTGATAGCAATTGACTTTCCCGCACCAAAAAGCACTGGCTGGCACTGGAAAGATTGTAAGGTTTTTGGGCGGTACATTCGCCCGTGTCCCGCACCACCATTTTCAATTCGCTAATTTACGGTTCACGATTTTTCCTTCTCCTCTCACCACCCCTTTTTCCACCCTCTTTCCCCTTCCTTACGGGATGGGTAATCAATTTCAAGTGAGGAAATTTTTATCAGCAAAGTTCACGCATCCAGACAACCGACCGAACGCTCCGAGTGTGGCCAATAATTTGACAAATGCGTTTCGTAGCCCGAGACGATGTTCAACAAAACGTGTGGAGGGAGTGGGGAAACAGAAGGTGAAAATGGTGGAAAGCGGTGGTTGGGAATGCTGGCACTGCTGTTAGTTTCGCCCGTACAGCCAATCGAAAGCATTCTTTTTTCGGTGTCGCAAATATTTTATCGGACCAACACGGACGATAAAACCGTATCGGCGGGACCCTCTCGCCGGTTGCGGTTGCGGCCCCAACACAATGGCTCGTTGGGTGGGAAATCGGGTGGAAAAATGCTTTACTTCGATGTTGCTTAGCGTACGTGAGCACAGCAATCCGGACGGTTGTTGGTCCGCTTCCGCTTCGAAATGCGACAATTCGATGTGCTTTTTTCCGCTTGCATTAGGAGCAGCGTAGTGAAGGATTGAAGTGCTGTTAAATAATTTGTTACTTGCTTTCGGTCGGAAGTTTTACACAGCGAAAGCTGCTAGAGTGACTTGAGATATTGTCCAATTGTATGGTCAGCAAAAATTATAAAATAAACAAGAAATTGAAAAAAAAATTATTTAAAAAGGAAAATTTTAAAGAGAAGGAAATTATTAAAGGAAATATATATTTCACCACTATAAATGGAATAAAATAAAATAAAATTTAGTAAAAATAAAAATAATATAAGCCATAATAAAAATTAATAATATAATAAAATAATATGAAAATAATATAATAATACATATATAAATAATATAATCAATAAATAATAAATACGTAATTTTATTGCTGATTCAATTACAGGGTTTTCATGGGCATAGTTGACATGTGCACAAAGATATTTTATTCAAGCGTTTAAATGTCAACTGTCAACTGTCAACTGTCAAATCTGCAAATTAAGTGTCAGTTGGAAATAAAAATAGAAATTCATAGAAAAATGTTCTTTTTCTTCTTCCTCTTCTTATTAGGTTGATAGGTTGTATCAGCCTCCTATACTTGACGTATAATCAGAGGTATCCTATCATGTATGGGAGGGGATTGTCATCCATATATCCGTTTTGTTTGTTATTGGTTTGTTTCGTTGTTTACAGTGACCGTTTCGTTACTCTTCCGTTTCTTGCAAAAACAGGCATTATTATTTATTATTTCTTCTGTGTTGTGTTTGTTATTTGTGTTTCTTTTTTTTTCTTTTTTTTTGTTTTCCTATTATTATTTTATATGTTTAATCGTTTAGTTATTTTTATTATTATTATTATTATTATTATTTGTATGTGTGTTTATTTGTTTTTTTTTTTATTTTCATTTTTTATGTTGTGCATTCAATTATTCATATTTTATTTCTATTGTTAAGGTACGAATTGTTTTGGAACAATTATTTTTAACAATTGGTTAAAAGACATTTAAACATTTTTTAAAAGAATTTATTATAAAAAAAAATTTATAGTTTTTACAAAGAATATTTACTTTGTTTTTAAAACCAGTGAACGTAAATAAAACAATATTAAGAAAAATGCTAAAATCAAATCTTACTTAAACCTTTTCTTAACATCAATATTAAATTTACTACATCTCGAACAGTTTCGGTCCGTCGTAAACTTGAAGCGTTTCCAAATGTTTTTTTCCTTTTTCTTCTCAAAGGGTACTTATTTCTATCGAAAATGACCACGATGTACATAATCAAGTAGGTCAAGAACGTTGGCTAACACTTTGCAATGGTTTTGTTTTGCAAAATAGAAAGCAAAAAAATGACGAAATATTTTCCACCATCTAATACTTTGAGGGGAACCTCCTTTTACGTACTTGTAGAAGAAAAAAAAAAGTAAACATTCCGTTCAGTAGCATATAGTTCAACACGATGTAACCAAGGTCTGGACAGCAAAAACCCGGTCAAGATAACGAAAAAAATGATAAAAAGGGTAAGAAAGATAGAAGCAAAAAAAGGGCAAAACGAAATGGTAGCGAAACGAAACGGAGTGACCGGCAAAGATAATCTTATTAAATTGGTCATAAAATTAAATTGAAGATGAAAATGAGAGAAAACTTCTGCCACCGTCCGGCGTACGATCGTACCCTCGACTCGGCGGTCGAAAAACAACATCACCAACAACAAAAACTACGTTCTGTACGTGCTCCGTGCTCCGGTTCGGTTTCGACATTTTTTTTTCGTTTATGATGTTTTTCTCACCCGTTCCACCAAATTTCAATTGATGCGCTCACTGTTGTCCGACCGGTGGACCATTATTATTGTCTACTTCCACTACTTCTCGGTGGTTGCGGTTGACGCTGGACGCCCGTGAAACAATTGTTATCTCGCCGGTAGGAATTGGAAATGGGTGATATTGGGTGGTTGTTTTTTTTTCTACTTCGCCCCCTAAGCAGCTTATACAATCTCAACCCTCCTCCCGCAAAACGCAAAACGGGGAACGGCTCTAGCTGACGGCTTATTTCGACATCAGTGCACGATTTTTCGTAGCTGTGGTCGCATTAGTAAAAAAAAAAAAACAAACAAACAAACAAACAAAAAATAGAAACCGAAGTATACAGTTGAGTAAACGAATTCCCGCATTCGAATTGTATCGGAAAGGGAAAGAGGGCCACAGGATGCCCTCGCTTCATCGCTGACAGTTGCTTTCATCCAAATCTCTTAAGCAGCTTCGGAAGTTTAGAAAAGTTGAATCAATCTATTATCGAATGGCTATTACACAAAATGAACACATTTATCGTAGGGTGCAACAGCAAACCATCGCCAAAGGAAAATTTATTGCCCTTTTTTTATTGGTTTTGTTTCCGGAAAGTATTTTTAACAGGGCATTGTCTTGATCATTTAATTAAATTATTGGCATCGAATTAAAAAAAAACCCAAAATATCAATTAGGCAAAAAATTAGTTTTGAGTTTATGAAAAAAAAATATTTTTTTCAACTTCGCGGTGCGTTATTTGGTCAGTGAATTTTAAGTAAGGAACGCACTGAACGCGCTTATTGAAGTGATTGTACTAGTGATGGGCGCTCCGGAGTGCACCCACGACTCCGAAGCCGGCTCCGAAGCCGAATTACTTTCTCGCTTTGACAGGTTTAATTGTTAGTTAGGTAGAGCGAGAAAGCATGTTGTTTTGCCTAGTTGGGCCCACTTCGGAAACTTCGGAGCCGTTGGTTCAGAACCGGAAGTTCCTGAGTCGGTTGCACTTCTGGAGTTAGTTCCGGAACCGTTGGATGCAAGTAGGCTTCGGAGCTGATTCCAAAAATTTTCCTGATTCCTGAAAAAGCGAATAGTCGAATATGGTCCGGATGGGTTTTGAACCCCGGTCCTGTTGTGTGGAACCGACGCAGTTTATCACATACACCACCACGCCGCCTCGAAAGGTTTCTTAGAATTCTGAATACTTCTAAATACTCCAATTCCTTGGATTTCAAACAACGTTCAAGACTGGGTTGTCCGGTGATATTCTAATGACATGACCAAACCAAAGTCTAATTCGTTGTGTCAGCTGCAAAGACTCCATCCCTAGACTCCATCCATCGTCTAGACCAGGGATCTCCAAACTACGGCCCTCCCGAGATATACCGAGATTGGGAGGAGGATGAGGAGTATCCTCAAACTTTAGAAATGATCTGTTTTTTTTTATTCAGCACCAAAATATGTATCTCAACATTAATGTTCTTGTCGGTGCTTAGTCTCTTCTTGGCTTAACGACTCCTAAAGTCACGACCTCCAAGGTCACGCTAGCCATTTCTGGCTTACTAGACTTATTTAACCACGTAGCTGGATAGTCCTTGCTACGGGGAGACGATCCGGATGGGATTTGATACCCGGTCCTGTCGTTTACCAACGGACCCCATCCAAAAATTTTCTTAGAATTCTGAGGTTCTAAATACTCCAATTCCTTGGATTTCAAACAACGTTCAAGACTGGGTTGTCCGGTGATATTCTAATGACATGACCAAACCAAAGTCTAATTCGTTGTGTCAGCTGCAAAGACTCCATCCCTAGACTCCATCCACCGTCTAGACCAGGGATCTCCAAACTACGGCCCTCCCGAGATATACCGAGATTGGGAGGAGGATGAGGAGTATCCTCAAACTTTAGAAATGATCTGTTTTTTTTTTATTCAGTACCAAAATATGTATCTCAACATTAATGTTCTTGTCGGTGCTTAGTCTCTTCTTGGCTTAACGACTTCTAAAGTCACGACCTCCAAGGTCACGCTAGCCATTTCTGGCTTACTAGACTTATTTAACCACGTAGCTGGATAGTCCTTGCTACGGGGAGACGATCCGGATGGGATTTGATACCCGGTCCTGTCGTTTACCAACGGACCCCATCCAAAAATTTTCTTAGAATTCTGAGGTTCTAAATACTC
>CM028123.1:12833101-12900628 GCA_016254315.1 Anopheles parensis
TCCTTGCTACGGGGAGACGATCCGGATGGGATTTGATACCCGGTCCTGTCGTTTACCAACGGACCCCATCCAAAAATTTTCTTAGAATTCTGAGGTTCTAAATACTCCAATTCCTTGAAATTCAAACAACGTTCAAGACTGGGTTGTCCGGTGATATTCTAATGACATGACCAAACCAAAGTCTAATTCGTTGTGTCAGCTGCAAAGACTCCATCCCTAGACTCCATCCACCGTCTAGACCAGGGATCTCCAAACTACGGCCCTCCCGAGATATACCGAGATTGGGAGGAGGATGAGGAGTATCCTCAAACTTTAGAAATGATCTGTTTTTTTTTTATTCAGCACCAAAATATGTATCTCAACATTCATGTTCTTGTCGGTGCTTAGTCTCTTCTTGGCTTAACGACTTCTAAAGTCACAACCTCTAAGGTCACGCTGGCCATTTCTGGCTTACTAGACTTCTTTGCCCGCGTACCTGGATAGTCCTTGCTACGGGGAAACGGTCTGGATGGGATTTGATACCCGGTTCTGTCGTGTGGAACCGCCGTTTATCAAATACACCAAAAGTTTTCTTAGAATTGTGAGGTTCTAAATACTACAATTCTTAACTGGATTCTTAAAAATTTGAAACTTGGATTTCAAACAACGTTCAAGACTGGGTTGTCCGGTGATATTCTAATGACATGACCAACCAGAATTCGATGAGTCTAATTCTTTTTGTAAGCTGCAGAGACTTCAGGACTCTGAGGCGTAGATGTGAGTAGTACTCGAACTTTTGTTTAATTCAATGTATTCCCACGTAGTCCGACGTTGGTCTTCTAGACATGTTCTTTAAGAGTATCCTCAAACTTTAGAAAAGATTTGTTTTTGATTAATGTTCTTGTCGGTGCTTACATTTTTGAAATAACAAACCACAACGGGAAAGTGAATATTTTAAATGTTTTATTTAATTAATTAATTTAATTTTCAAGTACAATGTCTATATCAATATGGACATGATTCGATATAAATAATAATTAAAACATTATTTTGTATAATGTTACTATTATTATCATAATTTTTAGCACCAGCACCCCAAGTATCTAATATCGAAGCGTGAGAGCATCTTTCCGATGACTGACTTGCTCCACATTCTCTTCGGCATGCCCTCATGCATATCTTCAGTTTTTTTTCTTCAAATAAATTCCACATATGAACTCTTCATCGCTTTGATTTCCTTCTTGCTGCTGCTTCTTTGGCTTTCCATCACCCTTTTTCTCTCTATCGACGGGTTTTCCTTTTACTTCCATAGCGGCTGCTGCAGTCATCCATCCATCATTCGCACGGACCCAAAACTGCAGCGCGCTCCCTGCAATTACGCGCATAACAATAAACATAAAAGATCCACCTGCTGCACCACCAACTGACCCGCTGTTCTTCCTTTCTTCTTCTCTGCCTTCCTTTGCTCTCTCTCCTTCTGCTCTGCCTTCGCTCTGCTCCAGGCCTACCATCCAAACCCTTCCACACACACACACACACGTGTAGAGATCCATAAAAGGAGCATAAAAATGCGCCGGAATGCAAGCAGAATCGGAGGGTAACCAACGGGAGCGAATGGGACCGTGTGCCGCAAGATGCACTTGCACGCGGACGGTTTCGCCATGCATTCCAGCCAAACACCTCACTGGCCCTGGCCCGTGTACCTCACGCGCCCAGCTCTTCGCCCTTTCCTCGTACTAGAAAAGCGGGAACCGTTTAGGGAGAAAACCGCTTATGAGTTTTGTTGTTGTATTTTACGTTCCGATTCTCGTTGCTTTTTTTCCTCTCTCTCTCTCCTTGATTGCAACTGTATCCCAATCACTTACCTTGGTGCTCTGTCTTGCTTTCTCCACGGTGCAATTTATATTGTCCATCACTTTTATCTTTGCTACACATTTTCCAACCATCCAAGTGGGTGCTGTTGCGTGTGTAGCTTCCCCTCTTTTTCATACTCGATTCAGACGCAGTTGGCAGCATTCGTTCGCAACCGAACGAATGGTTGGAAAAACAAAACAACAGCAACAAAAAAATAACCTCGCACCCTGACCCTCCACCCCCCTTTTCTCCCTGGAAGGTAGGGTGGGGGGTGTACAGCAGTGCTATCATTTCGCGCGATGCACCATTATGCATGCAAATGTGATTAAATATTCATTAATATAAAATATAGCAGAGCAGTATTTATGCCTCCAATACATTATCCTCTGGTGCACCTTCACAGCGTTGGGTCGGATGGTAGGTCGCAGGCAACACAAACACACCGACATGCCAATTCACTTTTGCGTAGAGCGAAAGCAGTGGAAGCACACATTGGGTAGCAGCCCAAAAACCTTGATTAAGAATGCCGCCTGTGTGACTCGTACGTTTCGGTGAACTCGCTTAACGTCATTTCTGGTAGCGTACGGCACCTTCCTTTTAGTTTATTTCATTTCCTTCTTTCATATCCATGTGTAACAGCATTGTTATTGTTTTTTTTTGTGCTGAACTTTTTAGCTTCAAATCTGGCAAGAAATAGTTCATGCAATGTCAACATTTTAATGATTTTATCTCCTTTTCTGTTTATATATTTTTTGTTTCTATGTAATAAATATATGTTGATTTTTAGATTGTTTTAAAGAAAGTTTTAATTTTATTCAAATATTTTCAATTTACTAAACAAGTCGAAGTCCTTATTGAAATAAACCATTCTATGGATAACTTTAGTAAAAGTTACACTTTTCTATTCATCCTTTTTTGCGTGCTATAAATATAAGCACTAGCAAAACTTCTCCAGCATCCATGGTCGCTGATGCAGCAATCACAAATTTGCATATGCTCTCGTTAAAGAAAATAAAACCTCAAACACGATATTTGTTCAGTTCGACAGATTGCTTCGAGTTGGGCACAAAAAAAAGCCACCCGGTCCAGAGGGGGGTATGGATAAGATGCAACCAGAATGAAATAAAACCTCACCCCCCCACCCCTCAGAAGTAACATGCACATCATGCCGGTCGGATGGTTACGGAAAGGGACAAAGCTGTCTCTGTTCTGCTCGTTCTTCTTCATCTCCTGGCCCGAACGCTTACGTGCGCCTCGTACGTGGTACAAATTTATGCAAATCGCTCGAAACCAGCTGTCAAAGCCAGGCGAATTTGTGTGCTGAAACTCCGCTGTCCATCATTACCGATTGTCACTTCGTCCACGCAAAATGAAGTTTCGTAGAAAAGACATACGGGGGACGGTACGGGACGGCCGAACGGCTGAATGATTTATTCACCCTGCCACCGGTATATATGTGTGTGTGTGTGCTAAAGTTTTGACTGGATCAAAATGTGGTTGAGGTGTCACATAATGTGCTTCATTTCATATTTGTTACTGTATGTATGCTGATAAGGGAAATATATACCAATGCAAGCGTTCATTTCGCTTTCTGGTGCTGTTTGTTTTAATTAATTATACTTTACAATTAATTAAATATTTTATTTTAATTAATCTAATTTAATTAAATAATTTATTTTCTTTAATTTCCCTTCTTTTATTTGTGTATAAGTCGATTTTTATATTTATTTGAGCGAAAAATTAACAATTTAAATAATTTAAAAACAAAAGACTTCAACCAAGCACAAGCGACGAACCTTCTGAGTATACAGTAGTGCGATCAGTTGTCTTTGATTTTGTTATTGTTTTTATTTTTCGACAATTTTCCTACCATTTTACCATCATTTTTCCAGTGCCCCCTAGCGTTTTCTCACACCACTCACCTTACACTTTACGCTGCAAATTGAATCCACTTCACAAGCACGGCTACAACCTTCTAACCCTCTTAACAAATGTTGCACGACTGTACGGCGGGCGGGCAAAAACATTGCTTTTGATGTTTGTTTGAAGTGGAGTTAGGATTTGATGCGAAAGACGAGATTGAAATCACACCGCTACGAGGCAAACGGGATCATTTCACGCACCAAAAGCACTGACCTTTTAGCGCAGCAGGCAGCAGCAACAGGAAGGACAGTGTAATGCGTTTGGCGTGCGTTTCTTGTTTTTCTGTTGGAGTTTTGTTTTCATTTCCATAATCTACAACACTGTGTGGGGGAGTGTGAAAAAAAGCAATCCTTGATGGGCTGTTTTGCACAGCTGGAATTCGGAATTTGGATTTAAAACGCTAATAAGCCACACCGGGATCCAAAAGGACACAATTTCATGGGTGATTTGTAGTGTCAGCGGGCCATTAATACTATTAGCATCCTGTCAGCAGGTTACTATTTAACATCATTGTAAAATAAAGTTAGCCTGAGTGGTGCAATGGTTCAATTCCGAGCTTTACTTCAAGCCGTTTGGGACATCATTGAGATTACCGATTATTTGCTCAATTTTGTTATTTTTTTGTTTTGTTACCAGCTGAGCAAGTAAATGAGTTGCGTGAGCTAGTAAAAGATAAGAAAAAGAGGGACACGATCAAATGTCCATTAGCAGTAGGGAGAGTGGCCCTTTCGTTTTGCGGTTCGTTAACGATGAGTTGGGAAATTAAATTCAATCACCATTCGTCTTAACGCTTAGACGGGAAGGAGCTGTTTGAAGCTTAATTGAAAGGACGACGAAATGGTTTTTTATGTGAAGGGATAAAAAAATGGGAGATAAATAATGCTAGCTTGATTGTGCTTAATGTATGTTCACATTTAATTTTTACTTTTTTTTATTTGCTTTCGTCATGGTTCAAAAGACGTAATTTTTTGTAGCGAATGTTCATAGGAATTTTTTCTTTTCCCACGAAACATGCAACCGACATGAAATATTTTTTTTAAATATTTAAGTTTAATAAAAAAAATCCTAAAATAATTATTCAACATCAAAACAGATTTATTGTCTTATATTTTCAATTAGTTTATGAACAACATACAAAACTAAAATCCGGAAAATTCTTTTTCTCACTAATCCGGAGCATTTTCCCTACCGGTATTTCATTCACAGTTGATCATTTCATTCACTATTAATTAAATGAATTTTTGCAAACTCATTTTCCCACCCATCGTCACGTTTATCGTTCTCCCGAAAAGCGAAACGTTGCGTTAGCGCAACCAACAACAAGCAAAAGGAAAAACTACACACAATTTAAATTGAGCTGAAAATTCGCCTTTCACGTGATCTAATTTCTCCAATCCGCTTTTCCCACTTTTCCCCCCACAGCCGGGTGCGGAAGAATGAAAAGCAAACGAAATATCTCTTGCTTCCTTGTGCACAAAAAATAATCCCCAACCCGGTCCGATGCCATCCTTATGGCAGGTCGGTACGTTTGGAAAAAAACCCTCCCGGAATCTGATTCCGGCGACGAAAGTACCCCACATCCGGTTTCCGTTTGCTTTTCCGCTGTTTTTCGGCTGCCTGGTGAACGTGTTAAAAAGGGCTAATTAGCCGCAAAAGTTGAAACGTCCCACAGTCGGAACTGTAAACTAAAATTGTTTAACCCTTCTGCACGCTGCGTATGGGGAAAGGGCTTTGTGTGTTAGTTTCTTTTTTTTTGACACTTTTTCCCCCATTCTCTTGTGCTCTTGCAAAAGTACGGCAAGGGAAGCGAAATACGTATCCTTCCTATTTCCTTTCTGTTATCGTAGCGTTGCGGGTCGCTTGACGGTTTGACGCTTTAGTGTTCCTACAACAGAAGATAGTCTTTTCTTACCGCAATTAGATTCCCTTTCTGTGAACGAGTTTTTCCATTTTTTGTTTTGTTTTGAGAAGTGTTTTTTTGTATATTGTTTTGTACGACGGTACCTTTATTTGAATTTCAATGCTACTGTTAACAAACGCTCTGTATCGCTTTGTGACTACTGCTTTTGAGAATTTACTTGCGAACATCATACATGAATAATGGAGGGAGAGACATTCATGCAACAAAATTAATATTTGAAACAATTTAATGATTTTAAATTACTTTAATGAAGATTCATTCCATATATATTCTTTAATTCTTCAAAAACTGGAGAATCCTGAGGATTCTTGTTCTTCTTCTTGGTCTGCTCATGGTGGAGCACGTCGCGAAGACATCGTCGTCAAATCCGTTTCCAGGAAACTCAGTCTAAGACTGCAGTCCTCCATCCACGGTTGCATCCGATCTCCGACGGGGTCGACTCCACCTTATGCATGGTTCATTCTCCTAATCCACACGCCCTGCTCGCACACACCGTCAAAGGTAGTCCACGGTATTGGTGTCCTCCGTTAGCATAGTCCAAGACTCGTAACCGCAGAGGACTACCGGACGTATCAGTGTGCGATATATCGTGCATTTCGTGTGTTGCTGGAGTCTTCCAGGTCTTCTAGGTTTGTGGAGTTCATGTTGTTGTCAGAAGTTACGATCGTACCAAGTTAGCAGAACTCCTCTACCACCTCGAGATCGTCACCGTCTACTGATACTCTGCTCCCGAGTCGGGCTCTATCACGGTCAGAGCCTCCGGTAAGCAGGTACTTTTTCTTCGTCGCACACCACCACAGATGTCCGTCCGATGATGTCGAAGTCATCAGCCCACGAAGCCGAGAAATTGGAGAGAACGGGTGAAAATCGTGCCCCGGATGTCGAAGCCCGCGCTTCGCATGACACCTTCCAGAGCGATGTTCAACAGCGATGTTCCGTGCCCTTGCCTCAGACCCCAGTGAGATTCGAACGATTCCGACAGCATGTTCGACACTCTCACCTTGCACTGCACCCCGTTCATAGTTGCCTTCAACAATCTTACCAGCTTCCCAGGGAATATGGATTCCCTGCATGGAGTTCCATAGTTCCATAGTCCGATCTATGGTGTCGTAGGTCGCTTTGAAGTCAATGAACAGGTGGGAGGTAATGCGTAGAGATCTGATGCTCTCGCCAATTTTAGAGGATCTACCGTGGAGTAGAGATTTAGCCTGTGGTCGATTTACTTCCAACAAATCCAGCTTGGTAGCTTCCAACGAAATCTGTGGCAAGGGACGTAAGTCTGCAGAAGAGTATTCGGGACAGGATCTTGTAGGCAGCATTCAGGACTGTGATGGCTCGGAAGTTAGCACATACTAACATTCTAGGAAGTCGCGAAGGCTGAGGGCGTTAGTGAAAAAATCCTTTCCAAAGAATGCGTTAAGGTCCTGATGGATGATGTGATTGCCTTGATTCTTTATGACTAAAACTGGAAGAGGGAGACCATGTACTTTACGTTCTCCTCCAAGAAATTAGCCATTAACGACTCCAACACAAATGTATCCTGAGAAGAACCAGATTAGGTTTTCATAAGGATTAGGACGTTCATCAATAAGTAAGAGGCGAAGTAGTAAGCGATCTTTTGGAATGGTCTCGCCTTACATACCAAAAAATCTCGAAAAGAGATGGGTATTTCACCGAAGAGCATCAACTCTCCTAATGGACTTCAGACGTTCAGGATCACATCCAATATTACAGTGCTTCCCGCCCTATATCGCCTCTTATGGAAGTATTCTTGTCAACAAAGCGATTTGACAGATACTACACTATAGACTGTCAGGATGATTCGAATTCTTCAATATTCTAAGGAACCATCGTTTGCCTATAACAATATGTCTAACCATTGACAATCAAGATTTCAAAGCAACTTATTTTTATCCGTATTAGGGACATTTTAGAAAAAAAGATGGAGCAAGTTGTGTAAAAACTCTGTCTTAAAGTTTTATTAAAATAACTAAAGAAAAATAAAAGAAAATATTTACGACATAAGCCTCCCCAAGTTTTTCTGTGAAACTTGAAAATACACTCAATAGAAGATTTACATTTATATTCTACTAACTAAAATCAAAACCAAACCCCTACCTTCGGATATAGAAAAGTAATTGCACTACCTGGCGGAAACCATCCAACCAGCATGATACGTTAAAGGTTTCTGCCGCGTGCCTTGCCCGCGTTTTTAGTTTACTTCCAATCGTTTCATGGTTGGTGTTTTTTTCTTGTTCATTCGCCCCGCCTGACCGGTGCTGTCAGTCGGCAAATGCCCTTAGAAGACGACCCAAAACGGTCAGGCTGCGGATGGTCGCGTGCATACGCATTGCGATTATGCGCTTAATCAAGTACGCGCGCGCCCCCAAGCAACGTAGGCGCGGTTGCAACCCGAACGGTGCTGGTGTGAATAGGAAGGAAGAATTACCCAGTGCACGGGAAACAAAACGCTCCGCGTCCCTGTTCATGTGCCCTTTTTTTTTGCTGCTCCTTCTTAACGTCTGTCTAGCCGAGAATGGGATCGTATCGGAAAGTCAAAGGAAAATTGCGCTCTGGAAAGGATGCGAAAAACGGCGACGGCGTTCCATGGTCCGACAAACGGGTTTTTTTTTGTTCAAATTGAGCGGGTATGCGGGCTTTGGCGACGCGGGGGGGGGGGGAGAAACTATTCAATTGATATGAGATTTATTTATTTGTTTGCACAAGATGCTAGCCATTCATGCGTCAATCATTCTCAATATGCATATAATTATAATTCAAGCTGCTGCGACCATTTCTTTCCGTTGTTGTCGGTATACCTACTTTGGGCCACGTTGGGCAAACCGCATCAAGCGACGATGTAGAACAAACGCACGGTTTTCTTACGCCATCCTTTAGAACGCGCACGCCCAGCAAAAGTTTGTTCTCGTTTTCGTTCCCGACTGCTGCACGGGTGACATCCTTTTCGGCGCGCATTCTGTATCCCACGTTTGCCCTTTTTTTGCTTTTGCCTTCTTTAGCGAGCTCTGTACCAGGCACTCAACCAATACCTTTTGGGCCCGGCTTCAAAACATCAAATCGAGCCGACGGTTTGGGGTGGTTTTGATCTGATGCCGACAGATGGCGGAAGCCGAAATTCAAACACTGGTAAAAGGATTGAACCGAGCTTGAAGCATAACAAAACAGCCCATCGCAATGGGATGGGCTGGATGGAAAATGGATGAGAAGGCGGGGGGGGGGGGGGGGGGGGGGGGGGGGGGGGGGGGGGGGGGGGGGGGGGGGGGGGGGGGGGGGGGGGGGGGGGGGGGGGAGACCGGGAAAGGGGACGGGTAGGGAGTGTATTGAAGTTAGTGTCCAGTTACTCCACACTAATGAGCCGACTGCGGAACGAGAATCCGCTCCATTCGGAACCATTTTCCCAATGTACGGAGGCGCCCGGATGCATTGTTTGCAAGCGATCAAACCCATCAGTACGATGGAGCTGAGGAAAAGAGCTGGCGTAGCAAACGTGAAACGGCTCCATTTAAAACACAGCCGCACACACGGCTCGATCAGGAAAGTAGCTCCATTACAAAGATCTCCAACTCTTCCGGGCTCGTTACAGCTTATCAATATTTATGCTCCACTGCCTCTGGACACTTGTTTACGAGGGCGCACCGTCACTGTTACTTTGTACAAAAAAAACCCCCCATACGAAGAAGGACATCTAGAGTTTTTGGGGAGCATGGAAGGAAAGGAGAGAAGAAAGATCCCCAAAACTAACTAACATACATACAAACACGTAAAGCTGTCTAACTGGAAGCGCAAACACACATACGGTACCCAGTTAATGAATTTCAACGACAAGCTGCTGCATCGAAATAAAAGTCATTCGGATGGGAAAAAGGACCATGGTCTGTTGATATTTATTGATTAGGTGTGTGAGGTAGTTTCAATAGTTGGAATCGTTACTTCATTTAGAAACGGACTGTGGACATCAATCTCAATTTTTGTGTTACTTTGTTAAGTGAGGTTAGGTTATGTCTAGAACACCTTAATCTAGTCTGTAAGTCCGCTTCTTCTTCATGGCTTAACGACTTTAGAGCTCACACCTATAACACAGTTCTGGGATACTAGACTTAATTTTACCTCGTAGTTAGAGAGTCACTCCTTCCTACGCGGAGACGCTCTGAATGAGATTTGATACCCATCTTGTCGTGTGGAACCTGCGCCGTTTATCACATACACCTCCGAGCCGCTCCTAGTCTGTAAGTGTAAAAGAAATATAAAATAAGTCTATAAAGTGGTATTTAATCACTTCTATTTTAATATACTGTATTCTTCAGACTTCTTAGTAAGACAAGTACAAGAGAACCAACATCATGTTTCTTGGGTTTTGGTTCCATGTCTGAAAATAATGAAACTAGCTCTTTAATAATCATTAATAACTTATAATGTTCGTTAAGTTTCTCAGAAGCAGATATTTAAATCCACAATTTATAATCTATAACTTGCAACTTTCCCACCTACCCAACAATTCTATTTCTTGACCACTGCAAGAAAAATCCTCAAACATTACTTCATCTTTCAACGCAGGAAGTCCAAGCGTACCACCGCACTGCCGGTCAATTTTTCCGCATATTTTAATGAAAAGGAAACTTTTTTTCACTTTCTCGACTCCTCCCCTTCTTGGATGGAAGAAAGGCAAACAAAAAATCATCACAAAACCCCAACAGCAACCAAAAAAAAGAAAACGCACAGTGGAAAATAAAATTGATGCAAGTACACGCTTGGGCATGATCTGACGCAGAGTGGAGTTCCAAAAATGAACATACCATAAACTCGAGAAAGTTGAACATATCGCAACACCGATGATGCCCAGGTCCTCCGCTAGTCGTCCGGACATGGTTGTGATGGGTACGTCCACGTTTCGGGACCGTGCTAAACTTGGTTGACTTGTTTATTTCCGGCCCGGTAAGCAACTGCGGGTGGAAAGCTAGCCAACAAATCGCAACGATGTACTCTTACCCGTTCGAGGCACTCAAAGCACTTAAGGTGAATTCCCTGGCTACGTTCTAAAGGGGAGGTTACCACGTCTAACCGGCTGCGGTGCATCTTGTGCATGTTACCGAAGAAATCCCCAAGCGGTAGAGTTCGCCGGAACGTAACGTACGTAATTTTGTGTAGCATCATTAAAATTTCAGATTTCAGCGTTTGGTATTTTACCAACTGGGGTTTTTCCCGGAAGCAAAACAGCGGACTGTTGCATGTTTCGAACGGCGTGTGGGCTTCCTGTGGGCTCTCTGTACCGTCCTGAGCGTCCGGAAGAGGATCAGCCTGTAATGCATTCTTTGCAATACGGATAAAGGGCTTCCGAGTGTTTTTACCCGGTTTATAGATGGAGGAATTTATTGAAGCAGTTGCGACAGTCAATGCTGGCTATTGACTGGAATGGCGTGGATGTGGGTGAATCAACTTAATTACAATTTCTGTTACAAAACCGAACGATCCTTGATAACTTTAAATCACTCAAGTACATGATATGGACAAGAATTATTAAATATCCTTCAAATACACTTCCGGAAATATGTATGAAGACATCGGACGAGCTTTGGAATTGAGAATTCTGGACATTTTTTATGAAACAGAGATATCTTGAGGAAATACCGTTTTTAGTCCAAGTAGTAACGAATACTGAGGTTTATTGAGCGTTTACTCTTGTCTGTACTACAAATTCTTGAAGACTGGTGAGGTCTTCCATCCAACAAGTGTCCTTCGATCTTAACCAGACGAAAACCCAAGCTGTCACGAGTTCCTCCAGAAATATTGAGGTTTTGAGCCCAGGGCTATATTGCTAAATATCCTTTTCTTCCAAATCTTCATATCTTTTTTAAACAAAAGATAATTGTATGTTATTGTTTCCGACCTGTCATCCCATCCCTACCAAAAACATTTAGCTCTATTAATAAATGCTTCTCGCGTTGTGGTGTTTACGGTGGTCGCATAAATCAGCCATTAATGTAACAGTGCCAATGAGCAAAATTTTCGCCGTGTAACAAATGTTACAACAAAATTGTTCAATAAATCACAAACATTGCAACCCTCTGGGAGATATAGACACCCTACAATAAATTCATTTTTCCATAGTTGCACTTTGAGTTGCAGTTTGGTCCAATTCTTCGTTGATGTGTCGACCCTCTCAATAACGTCACCGTGGCAAAGCGTTATTCCCTGTAACGTTACGTATGAGCACGTAATGGAAGGCGGAAAGTGCATTTGGTGCATGTTACTGCGGAGGGTGCGGATATGGACATAAATTAAGGTTCATTTAAAAGCGAAGGATTTACTCATATAAAGCTTAGGAAAGAGATGAAGATTTACTTTTATAGACCTTGATATTTTTTCCCCCACAATTTGGTTAAAACAAAAAAAAACACTTTGCTAAGGTTTGATCGGGTGTCAAGCATTTTTTACTGAAGTAAAAAAAAACTTTCCTAACCCCATTTTATAAGCAACTTTCAACTTCCGCACAACACGAGCTGGATCGAAAGGAAACCGAACTCAATTTGTCATAACACGAGCACCATTAACACTTTTTTTCTCTCTCGCTCGATGTTTTACCAAGCATCTCCACCACAGCCGATAGGTGTTGGGAAGCACGGAAGCACATACAGGCAGTAGCGCAACCCCGTGACAAATGTGAGCTCATTTCGGGGCTCACGTTAAACCACCCCTTAACCGAGGGTTTGGGGAGGGGGGGGGGGAGGAAGTAAATCAAGCCCGTCCAGTGTCGCGCAACACCAGCTAATCAAACGCCAGTACGATAAATCATTCCAATGCGGCACACGCGTTCACACATGCCGAAATAGGGTGCGAAACTTGGGCTCCCGGTTACAGGCCGCGGTATCCTTTTTTTTCCCGAGTGTCCTTCCGGGTGACTCGATCTGGTTTTCTTGTGCCGTTTTTCCCCCTTTTTCTAGTGGCCGGCACACGTAGCGCTCGTTATCGGAAAGTGAGTCGTTCGGTGTTGCAATTTACGAACGAACGCTTTCTCTTTTCGCTTCTAATGATGCCTTCGAAGATGGATGTGATTCTATGGAGGGAAAGAATGTAACGAACTCCACACAACATCGGCTTCACGAACTAAAAAAAAAGTCAGCTCAACGGGAGAATATACTAACTTATAGATAAATTGTTCAAAAAATCAAAATAGCTGAAATAGGTTGAAGAAATTTATTATTAGTTTTTTTCTATTTGTAAGAAATTTCTCTAGAGCTTCTGATACGTTCCTCCCATTAACCGACACCGGGCGACTAAAATTGCTACTTTTCATCGTTAGAAATCCTCGCACACGAACCCTCGTTTGAACCCGCGCTCGACAATTGGCATAGATAAAATCCCTTACCATCTGGCCCGGTTGTGCCTTCTGCGATAGCTATAAATCATGCGGATTCACCTAGATTAAGTGTTGTCGGTTCTGATGTTGAGTGGAATAATGAAGGGTAACGGCATTGTTGGACCGACACCAGTGCCTGCTAGCAGTCGTGCGTTTGCAGTTGGAAAGTAATAAAAATCTCATGGAAAATGAAACGGAAAACCGACGAAAAAGAAAATCATGTTGTGACAATAAAGTTATCACACTTGAGATTTTTTTTTGGGTAGGAAAGTCTCTGCAATAAAAATTTCAATATCGAAAAATAGAAATAAAAAAGTTTATTTAAAAAAAATAATATAAATAATTTTAATGCCGTTATACTAAAAAAATAAAACTAATTCGATGATTTTACCTGAGTATAAACTCTCTTGGACGTCGAAAATTGAAAAAAAATCATAATAATGCTAATAGTATGAAAAAAGTAGTAATAGCTCATGAAATGAATTTTTATTGCATAAATGTAGGTGCAAATATACATTTAAACAGCATTTAAAACAGAAAATAAATAATTTGTATGCCGTTTTACTAAAAACATAACAGTAATTCGATTATTATATTTGAATATAAAAACTCTTGAACCCCGAAATTAAAAAAAAAAACATAAAATTGCTAATAGTATGACCAAAGTAGTAATTGCTCATGAAAAGTATTTTTATTGCATAAATGTAGGCGCAAATATACATTTAAATAGCATTTAAAACAGAAAATAACTAATTTTAATGCCGTTTTACTAAAAAAATAACACTAATTCGATGATTATATTTGAGTATAAACACTCTTGAACCCCGTAAATAAAAAAAAAACATAAAAATGCTAATAGCATGCAAGTAGTAGTATGGTATAGTACCAAAGTAGTAATTACTACTCATGAAAAGTATTGTTATTGCATAAATTTAGGCGCAAATATACGTTTAAATAGCATTTAAGACAGAAAAGCTTAGAGAAGAGTCATATGAAAATGTTTTTTATACTCCAAAATTGTAAATTTTAAGTAATTCTTAAAATAAGTAATTGACATAAATACATTTTATTAACTTTTAGCACGTCCTCAGCGTAAGAGACGAAGAGTTTTGTAGAACGGCCTCAACGATGTCAACCTCAACATTGATCTTTTTATCTTCACATTACTCACTGCATCTTAAATCTTGTGTTACAGCATTTAAAATCATCTCCAGAATTTAAAAGGTGTAGATTTGTAAATTAATATTCATATTAATTCAAGCGTTAAGCAACTTTTTCCCTGCCACCAAGTTACGTTAAAATTCCATTCCCGTAGAACAAAGGCACACTTTGAGAATAGATTTTCTAGTCGCGTTTCGCCCACCGTATGCCACCTGTTTACCAATCGTTACCTGTTTACCAGTTGAGCATAAATTGTGCATAACAGAGCAGTGCACTGTAAACGACACACCGTCCTTTTTGCGTGTCCGATTGTATACCGACACTCGCGTGGAAAGTCACCGGTACGCGCCCGGCGATGCGATGCTTCTAATGAATGTGCAATTTTTCAGCACTGTAGTGCTTTGCCAGGCCAGTTCCGCCTTGCAAACCAGGGTGTGTACGCTGTTTCCGGTCCGGGGGATCGGGGCTTTGATCCGCCCTCGAGCCTCTCGCTGCGAAAGTCTCACAATCGAGATAAGTTCGTCGGTTTTTTTTTCTTCTTTTTTTTTGTTTAGTTGTTATTGTATGTTTTGTTCTGCTGTCCTGCCGTCTGCCGGTTGCAAACAGATCCTTGGCCTGAGTGCGCTGGGATGTCCCATTAATAAGTGAAATCCCGCCGGGTATCGGCCCGGCCCGGTGAAGGTCGGATGGCAGGATCTAACGATGGCGAGTTATTTATCATTTAGTTCCAGTACTCACTTCATTTATTTAGATTTATTGCACAGATCTAATGACGGCGGTATACACCCTGATCCGTGCGTCGCTATCCCGGTGGCAGTCTGCTGTGATGTGTGTGTGTGTGTGCAAGTCCTCCGTGGTGTACAACAGAAGAAGAATGCAGGAGAAGAAGAGGGAAGAAAAAAAGCTAACGAGTCACCGAACACTTGGGAAAGGGGACACCCGGATGGTGGACAGGTTAGTTAAGGAAATACCGTACCGAATCCGGCCATCCAACCCGGGTCGGGGCTCGATTCTTTTTCGATCGGGTGTGCCACCGAAGTTGCGAACTGTTGCAGCAACGTCGCCATGGTGCGAGCGAGGGAAGAAGAATGGTTGAAATATTTTACACCGTTGTCTATTTTCTCTATACCGGGCAACAGACAGTTTGCCGTTCCGTAAGTCGTTCGTTCCGGTCTCTAATCACTTGGACACCCGTCCTGGAAGACTCCAACAGCTCCACCACACACCGGCATGCGATGCAGTGCACCGATGGAATGCAACGAATGTACAGAAACACACACACGAAAAAAGAAAGCAACTCAAATAAAGCAACTCTCACCAGCAGCTGGTGATACTGAGGTTCTCCTTCTGGTTGCAAATGAGCGCTGTAAACGCGAGCGTAATAGACGATGCTGCTACTCCTAGTCCCCCCTACCCCCTTGGACGCTTCCGCCGGAAGAATCTAGCCTGGATGCTTCTGCTGCTGGACCAGAACGCGCCCCGAAGCATGTATATAAATTTCAATTCGATACGGTCAGCCAGTTGTGCGGGGAATTACAAATTGAGGATAAACTCCAGCAACGAACCAGACATTCCTATGCCGTTCCCCCTTCGCGTCCCGACGGTTGGAAGCGATGTCGATCCGACCGTCAGGCAGTATAGCTGTCGGTGCAATTTGTTGCAATTCTAACCCAACTGCAGCTCCAGGAGCAAAAAAAAAATACGGAACCAACACTTTTCGGTGAAGCATTCCATCCAGTGAGTACTAATTTTTTTCTGCATTCATTTCTTAGTGCAACTGGTACATTGTCCACTGCCACTGTCTAGAATCTTGCCCGGGACATTTCATTCGACGTGTCTGACGGGGTAACTTTTGCACTAGCACAATACCAACAGACACCACGTCCGACGTTCACATTCCGCATGTGGTGACGTTCCACGGCTGTCTCTTCAATTTAGGGAAGAGTTCCTGCTGGTGCAGTACCATGCGATATGTCATTTACACCACACCAGATAGCGTTACATCGTCTCCAAACACAACGATAATAGAGCCTGTCGATTGCGATCTGATATGAGTCTTTTAGCGCAATTGAATTCTTGGTATTTTAGACTCGTGGACACTTATTACTCGAGAGTTCCAAGAAACAACACAAGTAATACCTTAACTCAATATTGAGACAGTTTCCAATACATCTTTCAATTTATTGTTTAAACATTATTTTACTAAAAACCACAACTACTCTTAACTACTCGCAGACCACTTTTTGAAGAATTGGAACTTGAGATTTCTGGTGTTCTTGAGAAATAGAGAAAAAGAGTTCTAGTCACAAGAATTGAGGACATGTTTTTTCGGGTAACATTTGGTGCTAAGACTTCGAACTTTATTAGTTTGGTTCTTGTTTTTGAACGAGTATCCCTTTTATTCTTCTTTAATCTTGTTGGATCCTTGGCCTTGAAGTCGAAATATTGAAGACCTTTCAGTTCTTCAGAAGCTGCTCAAATCAATGCCACCAGATAAATAACCGTTAATAAACGTGAGACTATATACAGTAGTATAAGAATAGGAATTAAAAACAGTCAAATTAAACACCCTTCTAAATTAAACCCATGAAAGGTTCATCTCCTGAAGAAACCATGGAGTCACTGACATTAAATAACTTTCGACAACTGGAGATAATATATTTTATCCGGAGTATACCTTTATTGTAGTAACTCAAAAGCAGTACACTATATGAACATTCAACCGCAAGACATGTATAGATAAAGGGTGTATTATTCCAACCCAAGCTGAGTAGAGTTTTGTTACAAATGAACACAGATTTGATGTCAGAATGAAAATAAACTTTATCAAAAAATAGACAAACATTGGTGGTTTCTGACATTAAAAGATTCTACGCATCACATTGCATATTCTGCGGGGTAACACTGGAAAATCAAACTCGTACTAAAAGAAAAGGAAAAACCTTTTGACACAATCGATGAGTAATGCTTTCACTCAAAACATATCACCAATTCCCAACTCGGTCTATTCATGTCACCCCTGCTATCACCTATCTGGTGAAACGGAGAGTAAGAAAAAAAAAGCCGACACCGTGCGCTTATTCTCATCATCGACCACATACCAATCTGTCCACTTGAATTTCCCCCTCACGTTGATGAAAAGTGTGTAGAAAAGGAAGAAGAAAAAACCCAATAAAACCAACAATCTTCGAATCCAATAGTTTCTAGCCGGGCGTGTGCCCGGGGAAAGGTCGGTGGCATCTTTATCCAACTTCGAGCAGATATTGCCTCATGAATATTTACCCTTCAATCTCGATTTCGCGAAACTCTCTGCCCTCATCTCCCACACTGCAGACACACAAACACGCAGGCTTCTGCATTCGCCATATATGTTCATTTCAGATGTCTGATATGAGTTTTGTAAGCAGGGTTTTTTCCTTTGGAATGGGGAACGAAAACACTTACCTTACATCATCGGATCCGGTATCTTTTGCTACATCTTGACTCGGAAGTTTTGCGAAAAGCCGCCCAGTGAGCACACTTCAGTGTGTTTTTGGCAAAGTTTGCGCTACACTTCGGTCATTCAGCGCATATCGCTTGATTGATGTCCGGAAGGACTAAGCCCTGGCAGCCAATAAAAATAAATCGAATTCCACCGAAAAAAAAGTCCGACAAGCACGTGCTGGGTGGGTTGAGAGCTGTTCCGATGTCCAGTTTCTTTCTTGTTTCATTTCACATCCTTTGGACATTACTTTGTTGGGAACATTAGAGGAGATTAAACCCAACAAAAAAGGTCAATCGTGGTGACAATAAGCGGTATCTAGAGTTCAGCGATCCGTGCTAACGGTGATCGATTATTATCAGGGTTTTTTAAAAATATATTTGGATCTCAACTGTCACGTGTATGAAGTTCTTCAAAAGTCTTTTCACCATGTAGAAAACATTGCGACTTGCTTGGGCACCTGGGGCCTTATTGTTTATTCCCCTTAATTTATGTCTTTTGAGTTGAATTTTCCACTCCGAATTCATAGACCAAAAAAAGAAAACTTTCCAAAACAGGATATTTTACCATCAGGCGCTTTTCTTTTCGCTCAATTTAAGTGAGGTTATGTTGGTAATGCTTTCCTATATTTCGAACAACGTGTGGCAATTACGGCGTATGTTCGGCGCTAATGTCCATCCTTCTGGACATGGTTGTTTTGCTCTTGGGAAGGGAATGAAGAGAAAAAGACCTTCTGGACATGGTTGCATTGCTCTTGGGAAGGGAATGCAGAGAAAAAGACAACAACCCACCAGAACAAATGACATGAAATCGCCTTACCAAAGGAAGAGGGATACAGATCTCTAACCCTCCCGAACAAAAAAGAAATGGGGAAACTTTTTCCCTGCTCTATATGTACCCAAGCCCAACCAAAAACAAAACGCATCTCGCATTATTAGCCTCGTCATCGGCCATTTTTGGATTGAACGATTCAACCGTACGCCCGTAACTTCCGGACCACGCACTTTCACTCCTGCCATGACATTTATTAAATCAGCAATCACACAAAATCTAGCAAGTTCCGTTTTAGGGCGAAGCGGGTTCTTGACCATCACACGAATGTGTACGTTTACCAGGACTATGTTCAAGCGTTTCAGGTACTTGGTTGGTGGTTTTCCCCTCTAGGGAGTTGTACAAACAGCACTCACCAACAACAGAAAAAGGGAAGCCATTTCTTCAACGACACCTTCTCTTTGGTTCTTGGTTCTTTTCGCCCTTTAAAGGTCGGTACCGAAAGAAATGTTCCGTTTGTTTTCCTCTCCCTTAGGGAAAATTTGGGAAAAAAGTCTCCTTTCAACCGATCGTCCAAAAACGCAAAAACCCATAACCTCATTTCAGCGAACGCATCCCATTCCCTTCCGTGTGCCAGACGTTTTTTTTTGTCAGTGTCGTGTAATGCACAACCGCCGACAGATGACTTGCTATTTTGAGAACATAATTATGGTGTTCTATTAGATATTCAAATGAATGCGAATGCATTAGTGCGTTTTCCCTTCGAGGGGTTTTAAGCCACATTCCTCAAACAAAACTTGCCCGTTTTTGTCCCCTCCCCTCCCCCCGCCCTCCGGGATTCGACCGAACTGCAACCATGAAGTGAATTTATTACAAAGATGATTGTAATGATGCAGTGGAAACTACCATCTTCAAGCAGTCGGTTTTGTCGGGCCTGGCAGTGCGGCAGACAAACTGCATCGTGTCAGCAGCAGGACCAGTAGTTTTCTTTCACTTTTTGTTCGATTTAGCATTTCCTCTCCGTCGAAGTTGTGAAAGCCAATCAATAGTGAATACAAATGCATTCTTGTTTTTTTCTCTCGCTTCGATGGTATTTTTCCATCAATTATTATGTCAAGATTTGCCAGCAATCTTATCGCTCTTGCTTCAATTTACAATTTACATAACAAAAGCAAGTCAGTGATGAAGAGCTTCCGTGTCAAAAACAAGTTTGGATGATGTTATTATTTTTTAACAAATATAATCAGTAGAAAATATGAAAATACTTTAAAATGTACTACGAACGAAATCCTTGGTGAGTGGAATGGAAAAAAATCTATAATTCCCGTTTCACACTAGTGATGGGCAAAACGACTCCAAAACCGGCTCCGGAGCCGGCTCTTGAAACTGGAACCGATTCACAAACAACAGGACTCCGGAAACATTTCGGACAAACAAACTCCGGAACAGACTCTGGAGCCGACTTCGGAACCGACTCCAGAACCTACTCCGGAACCGACTCCGGAATCGCTTCTGGCACCGACTCTGGAACCGACTACGGAGCCGACTCCAGAACCGACTCTGAAACCGGCTCCGGAACTGGAACCGACTCCAGAACCGACTCTGGAACCGACTCTGGAACCGATTCTGGAATCGACTCTGGAGCCGACTCCGGAACTGGAACCGATTCTGGAATCGACTCTGGAACCGACTCCGGAACCGACTCGAGAACCGACATCGGAACCGACTCCGGAATTGGAGCCGATTCCGGAACCGATATCGGAACCGACTCTGAAATCGACTCTGGAACCGACTCCGACTCTGTAACCGACTCCGGAACCGACTCCGGAATTGGAGCCGACTCCGGAACGGATATCGGAACCGACTCCGGAATCGACTCTGGAACCGACTCCGGAACCGACTCTGGAACCGACTTCAGAATCGACTCCAGAATCGACTCCAGAATCGACTCCAGAAACGGCTCCGAAACCAGTTTCACTATTAAATCAAATAACAAAGAGAAATTTTTTAACCGGATACTTAGCTACTTACCTACTCGCTCCTTCCCTTTCTCTCCTTACGCTCTTCTGTCATTTTACGTTTATACCATCATCCCGGATCCGTTTCTCGATTGTCAAATCTCAAGGTATATCATTTCGCTTTTCCAACACTATCCGTAGGGAGAATTCAACTCAGGTAGACTTCAATGTACTTCCAACAATTGATCTCCAAGGAATCTAAAAATAATACAAAAAGTGTAAAATAAGTTCTTGAATATGACCCAAAAATACTTAAATGGGATCCCTAATTTAAATCTTCTAAAGTTCCTATAATTGAGGAAAAAATCAGGCACGATCTAGCATGTCTACACACTTCTTGAAGATACCAAGCCTTTTTGAATAATTTATTTATCATTTTCCTACACATCTCCACATGCATTCCTATTCCTTTTGACCCGTATCAATATTATGTTTAGTACTTAAGAATCAAATAGCAACAACAAAACCAAATCTATTTTTTCCCTCAGATTTTGTTGCTCAAAATTAAAAATTCTATTTCCTTCAATGTACGATATTGTGGAAAATTTAATCAAATAAGCTGCTACACTTCAAACGTGTCCTGCCGACATGACAGCTCACAGCCCAACACGGTGAACCTCGTATAGCACGCACCCATGCGTTGTTTATAGCAAGCGACCAAATGGCTAAATCACACAGCAGTTTTCTTCTTTCGTGTTTTTGGTTCACTTCTTTTTTTTTTGCTTCTCCTCTATCTCGGCACAGCTCGCCCAGCATCGATCATCGTTTCACGAGCCCTTCGGGACGTGTTTCCCTGCGTTTTTTTTGTTGTTGTTGCTTTCTTACACACCGTGGAAAACCAGCTTTTCAGGGTGGATAATTGCTATTTTTATGATTTTCGCACACTCCATCGTTTATCGTTGCGTCTGGATGTAAGAAGGTTGATGGAAGACAACGGGAATCGATCAATTCCCCCAGAGACAATGCTGCAAAGTGTTCGTTACAGTGTATGGGATGCGACATTGTTATGCGTGTAGAGGTGCGCTGATGGCGCTTTCGCTTACTGTGCCCGAATTGGAAGGTGGGTAGGAGAAAAGTCGCAAGCAATTCCCTGCGAAAAATCATTCTCCCTTTTTTCGGTCCTGCTTTTTCCCCTTTTTGGTCACCGCATTGGTCCTTGATAAAATCAGGCACCATTTACAGGCGGCCGGGTTGGGGGGGGGGGGGGGGGGGGGGGGGGGGGGGGGGGGGGGGGGGGGGGGGGAGGGAATGTCCCTTTTTCGCCCAATTTCGACTAGGGTAAACGTAATTTATGAACCAAATTACAATAAAATGTAATAAACAACAAGGGATGCGCATTACACCCGGTCCCACCCCCCCTCCCGCTCCGGAGGCATCGTCCGAACGAACCATTCCCGGTAGGATTCCATTTTCAAGCGTACTATGCGTACCATCTTTCACCTTTTGCCTGATTTTAAGACGAAAAGTGCTCCGACTCTGTACGAGCCCTTCGATTTTCCTTCCCTTGCAAGTTGTGTTAGTGTGTACGGCTGTACACGTATGTGAGTATGTGTATGTGAAAAGTGTGAATAAAAGTTAATTTGTGATCGTTGCACATAATGACCGGCACGTGGCAAAGAGTTAGAATGCTGCGATTCATCGCTAAGCCGTGACCCGTGGGCTGACCGTGGCCCTGAAATCTTTATGAGATTATATTAGATTTTCTTTCTAATTCTTTCTTATTTTCCATCCTTATTTGCTGCATATAGTAAATTCCATTAGTAAAGTGTTTAATTTTGAACAACCATGAAGAATTTTTAGTTTGTGCCTACAGACGGCTACCTCAAAATTCAATAAGACATAGAATATTATATAAAAACTACCACAATAATACAAAAACATTAAAATTAATCAAAAGAATAATGAAAATTAAAAAAAAGTATAAAAACTATCAAATATTTGGTAATGCGACTAGATGACATCATACTTGAAACAAAATAAATAAAAAATTAATTTGAAAAAAAAATGAGTAAATCATAACAGACAACTATAAAATCATGCAAAAAAATGATAAAAATTAAATTTAATAGTAAACAACCGATTCCTTATAAACATGTTAACCTCTGAAACATCCTTCAACTTTCAATTTACACCAAACCAAACCAAAACATACAGCGCGAGCGAGATTTTACAACGTAATCACCAAATTGATTACTGAAATCTTTATGAGATTATATTAGAATTTCTTTCTAATTCTTTCTTATTTTCCATCCTTATTAGGTGCATATAGTAAATTTAATTAGTAAAATATTTAATCTTGAACAAAAATGAAGAATTTTTAGTTTGTGCCTACAGAAGGCAAAAAAGTCATAAAATAAGTCATAAAATATTATATAGAAACTACCACAATAACAAAAAAAAACATTAAAATTAATCAAAAGAATAATAAAAATAAAAAAATAATATAAAAACTATCAAATATTTGGTAATGCGACTAGACGACATCATGCTTGAAACAAAGAAACAAGAAAAATAAATTTTAAAAACAATTTGAAAAAATGAGTAAATAACACAAACAATTATTAGAATATGCAAAAAAATATAAAAACCGAATTTAATAGTAAACAACAGATTCCTTTTAAATATTTTAATCAGTAAAACATCACTTCAGCTTTCAATTTACACAAAACCAAACCAAAACATACAGCGCGAGCAAGATTTTACAACGTACTTGTAGCGCAGCGGAGAGCAAAAGTGTAAATCCTTAATCCTAAACGTTTGCGAAACGAAACAACAGCGAACGCGTAAAATCCTTGCATGTTTTGACCAGAGGAAGTAGCAGCTTCACTAAAATCAAAAACGACTCGAATGGAGCAAAAACAACATATGCACACATACATATACACACACACGCACAGAGAGAAAGGAAACCATGATCCGGATCCGGTGAAATGGAATGTAAACAATGTGCCGGCGACACTGCACCATCTATTATTTTTCCATTTAAAATTCCAAATTAATCGAAAACAAAAAGAAACACCACACCGCGGTACGCGGAATGTTCCGTTTTCTTGTATGTGTGTGTGTGTGTTTTTTTTTTTTTTGGGAGCGAGAATGAACATTTACCCACTTACCAAGGCCATTCTCTGCTCAAGGCAGCTAACCGGGACGGACGGACAAATGGTTGCCCCTTTTGTTAAATGAGGTTAGTTGACGGGATATCCGCCGCCAGTGTTGAATTTTGTAAAATTTTCTTTAACCCTATTTCACCTCTGTTTTAACCATCCGGTCCATCATTTTTGTGTGTTTTTGTTCTGGAAGCTGGAGCAAATGCCGAAGGCAAATTGTGGGGCTATCCGAAGCCAAAAAAACGGAACATCCGAGCGTATCGATTGGTGAATGTACACACCGTGCTGTTGCTGGAGCGTCCTGCAGTCGACGCCGCTGTCACGCTCGATTAGACGTGGTGCAGTTTTGGTGCCAATGTGCAGCAGAGGCTACCCAGGGCTGCCAGGATGCTTATCAGTGCGTGAAACCGAAAAGCCCCCCGGCTCGTGTTCTTCCATTTTTGTGCCCAACCCCAAAAACCCCACCAAAATGCTCGGTCCTTCACAGTCAAATTTTGGGCTTTTGCATAGCATGATGGGAGGAACCCTGAGGAAATTTTATCAAGCGAGGGAAGGATACCATCCAGAAATGCCTACCCTCGTGGACATTCCGAGCCAGTTACCATGTGCGGTGCGTGTGCGTGTTTCGCGCACCGACCATGTGACAGCAGCAAAAACCCCACTCAGGCTGGACACTGCCTCCGGGACCATTTGGACGCTGTTGGACACATTCCAACAATTCCGGACGAATCGTCCGTACGGGTTGCGGGTCACCCAAGCCAACCGAACCGAGGAAGACTGATGAGTGCGTTCCGATGCGGAGCGGATACAACCGCGGCTCGCAAACCATTTTTGCCTCCGAGAACCGTACGCAAGCAGCAGCTGCCTGTGCCTCTGACATTTGCCAACTTGCGACGGTTTTTGGGGCGAGAGCAAATCTACCGCAACCGTTTACTGTACGGTGTCCCGAACCGCTCGGGATACGCTAACGTACTCCGACAGGGAGCTATCTTACCGCCCATGAAAACACTCCGAGGTTGCCCTTCTGGCGGCTTGTTTTAGTTGAAGGCTCGGCAACAAAACACAAAACCCCCGTTTTATCGCAGCAGTAACACCGTGGCCGAAGTCCTGCTGGCTGCGGTCACCCCACCAAGTCGGAGGTAGGAGAATTGGAATAATCTCGCACCTTCATTGCTGAAATTCTGCAAAACACCCGAACATTCCGAATCAACTGTACCGCCTGCTGACGGTATGGTTCGTTGTGATGAATGTGTTATGAGGTTGTTAGGAATTAATAAACTTTCTGCTGTGATGTAAAGATTGCTTTTGAGGAGATCTCTGCACAAAAATACAAACGAAGAATTTTTTCACATCCTTTGAAACTCATCTAGTATATTTTTTCCTGTAGCGAATACTTGATTATTTCAAAGTAGAATGAATCTGTTACAGATAAAGAATCTGAACTAACCTTCAATACGAATGAATCACTATGAGTTTCTATCATGAATCTTTGGAGATCCAAGAGATTCATGAAACTCCAATATTTCAAGAATCTCTGAAGTTTTAATTGAAGATTAGCAGTTTAATGTTGATGATGTTTAATGTTGGACGAATCTGTTACAGATAAAGAATCCAAACTAATCTTCAATACGAATGAATGGCTATGAATTTATATCATAAATCTTTTATCTCCAAAGATTCATGAAACTCCAATATTTCAAGAATCTCTGAAGCTTTAATTGGAGGTTTGCAGTACTTGGGATGTTTCATGTTGGATGAATCTGTTACAGATAAAGAATCTGAACTAACCTTCAATACGAATAAATCACTATGAGTTTCTATCATGAATCTCTCTGATCTCCAAAGATTCATTAAACTCCAATATTTGAAGAATCTCTGAAACTTTAATTGGAGGTTTGCAGTACTTGGGATGTTTCATGTTGGATGAATCTGTTACAGATAAAGAATCCAAACTAATCTTCAATACGAATGAATGGCTATGAATTTATATCATAAATCTTGGATCTCCAAAGATTCATGAAACTCCAATATTTCAAGAATCTCTGAAGCTTTAATTGAAGATTAGCAGTACCCGGGATGTTTAATGTTGGATGAAACTGTTAGAGTTAAAGAATCCGAACTAAACTTCAATACGAATGAATGGCTATGAATTTCTATCATGAATCTCTCTGATCTCCAAAGATTCATTAAACTTCAATATTTCAAGAAACTCTGAAGCTTTAATTGGAGGTTTGTAGTACTTGGGATGTTTCATGGTGGGTGAATCTGTTACAGATAAAGAATCTGAACTAACCTTCAATACGAATGAATGGAATTTCTATCATGAAACTCCAATATTTCAAGAATCTCTAAATCTTTAATTGAAGATTAGCAGTACTCAGGATGTTCCATACGTGTACTACGATTTATTGAAGAAGCTTCTGCTCCATGTGTAATATAAGGATGTGTAATGCAAGAAATTTTTGAGGATTCAAAGATCTTTAAAAATTAATGAATCATTAAAGAGTCGATTCAAATGATTCTTCACAGAAAATTCATGAAGATAACTCTTCCCCCAAAAAAAAAAATCATCGAACCCCAGACTTCACATTCACACTACAAACTATTCTATATTTGTCTTAACGTTGCTAGTGTCATGAAAAGAAATCATCCTATATGTGAGGATCGCTTAGACTACTGAAGAGTAGTCTTTTCGAAGCAAGATTATCATGTTTTGGATCACTTTGGATGATTTTTCCTATTAGTCGTAATTTGCCTGGATGTAAAAAGCATCCCACGTGCCTCTATTGTCTAGACGTGTGATCTAAAAACTCTAAACCCCCGCTTTTTGAAGAACGCCATAGTAAAAAGGAAGATTTTTAAATATAGCAACAAATGACACTTAATTAAAGCATCGTCATTACCGTAACAGCGTTACACACACTCCCATCTAAAAACACTATTTCCGACCGTTTTTACAAAACTTTCCAGTTCAATGGAACCGCTTCCGGGCAATCTTTATTGCCCTGCAGCATCCGGCAGCCCATCAAAATCGTCCTTAAAATGAAGCGTCAGCAAAACGGGTTGACAATGTTGTTTCCGTGCGTGCATATGTTGAGCGAAAGAGAGAGAGAAAGAACAGGAGGTACATCCTGCAATACAAAAAACCCCCATGAGGCAACCATGCGGCAAGCAAAAACCGAGGGATGACGATGCCAATCTGCTCACGCAACCACTCCGTCAAGGTACAATGCCGTAACCGGATCCTGGTTAGAGGAAAAGAATTGATCCCCATGGAAGAACACGCAAAAATTGCAAAGGATAATCCAAAACCGTGAATCACGCATACACTCATGCTCATCAGAATGATAAAAAAAAATACATCCTATATACGGATGGTATAAAAATGGTGAACATCGCAAACATTGGAGAACGTAGGCGGGTGCTCGTCAACAGATTGTTTTGCAAATTGCTCGAAGCTAAATTTGTTATTGGAAAGGATGAACGGTACGGTACAATGGAAGGAACGATTCGTCATCCATGCTATGTGTGTGTGCGTGATTTTTTTTGTAAATACTTTTCCTTTGCATTACTTGCCTTGTACCGTCACGCCGCATTGTCAACTTGGTCGATGTTCCATCTGTTCGAGAGCGAAATCTGTTCCAGCAGTAAAAAGCAGTTGGCGCGTACCTGGTGAGATATATTCACTAACGTACTATAAGCAGAAATAAATCTTGCCAAAGATCTTGCACAGTACAATTTTCACCAAAAATAAATTCCAAATTGCCCACTGTGCGTTTTTTTTTTGTTAAATAAAAAGTAAAACAATTGAAGGAAATAACTAACTGTCTTACAGGGAAATGCAAATGATAAGATGCGGAGAGCCCACTTTAGGAAATCGCACAAGCGTATATGAAATTTGCGACCATTTGATAAGGAAACACCCAATCACCCCAGCGAATCACCCAAAAATTGATATAGAATCGCAAGCCATTGATATGGAATGTCAAATGAGTAGGTTGTTTACATATGCGAGGATTGAAGAGTTGAGTTTACTTTTTTTAGAAGTTTACTCTTCACCGATATTGTTTGATAGATTCGACACCCAAACATTTGGTGACTTCAAATCAAACGCGCTCCTCGATTAATGGCATTGCTCTCTGCTTTAATGAATATTAATAATTTAATTAAAAATTTAAATATTAATTTTGTAACAATTAAACAACTAATTATTTTTTATTTTGATTTATTAAAACAATCTTTCAAATTTAAACAATTCCTTCCAATCAATTCATCATACAAATTTAAATTTCCCTCTTAACCTCTCTTAGGCTATGTTGCACTTCCCACCCTCTCGTTCGTCATCTTTTCCCTTCCGCAATCTTCACCTAAATTGCTTCGGGGAAAACAACCCGTTCGACGCACAGCCCCGCAAAAACAAATCGAATCAACGTAGAACATGTCATCTGTCACCATCGGAAGAGCAACCTTAAAAAGGCACCGTCATGCCGATTTGCATTTGGATGCATTGTGTGGCATGTACGCGTGTGTGTGTGTGTGTTTGTATTTATGTAAATTAAATTTATCTCTTGAACGAGGGACATCACTGCCACATTTTCATCCGCCAATGGGCAAACCGCGAAAGTCGAGAGGACACAATTACTGAGGCTGGTTTTCCCCCTCGCTTTTTTTTGGGCTAACAATGAGACGCAAGGATGGGTGCGAAGCACGGCGACGGTAATTAAACACAGCTGTTTGATTATGTTTCAAGCAGGACGGCTAATTCGCCTGGCCGAGGGAGATGATACTTACTTTCCTCTTCGGAAGTTCATTCCGACACCAGCTACTGACAGATACTGGTCCAATTTATGGATACTTCATTTTACTGCTTAGGTTCAGCTGATGAGTGAAAGGCTTGCAGGCGTATAGGTCGGTTAGCCTTGTCGACCTTGGGCGTGATGTTGGGGCTGCACCAAGGCAACCGTACAAGCATCAACTTTGCCCAATCGTGCCTTTTCGCAGGACACGCCGTCAACACTCGTAAAACATCGCTCATTAGTGCCGCTCGTAATGGACCACTCTTCATTATTCATTTGGAGTTTCCTCCGTTTTTTTTTTTGTTGTTAAAGCCAGAAGAGATTCCTGACGTAAATAGAGTGCTCCCAAAAATCGGGAACTTGCTTCTCCCCGGGTTTCGCACCGTTTATGGTGGTGGATAAATGGCACGAGTCATAAAAATCCACCCTTTACAGTACACCCTTCATTACGCGCTGTAACGGTTCCAAACGGATTTCAACACCGGATCCAAAAGCCGGGACTGTACAACGGACGTCACGCAGCACGATTCGTTTTCTCCGTGTTCCCAGGACGACCATCGTACGGTCGACGCTTACCTTACCGGACGAGCTTTTACGATACCTGCCCCCGGGAAAGTTGATGTCCAGCAGCGGCTGCGGATGCTGCTCGCTCGTAAAACTTTTGTTCCTCGTCGTTGCGAAGGCATCTCCACCCGAACCCGCTAGTAAACGGTCCTTGATCAATGTTCGTCCGGGGTTTTATCACCCCGCCAAATACTCCCGGTCGTACATCAAACATCGGCTTCATCAGGATCATCAGACATTGTCGACAGAGTCCCCGATGGACCGTTTTCTCCATTGTCGGTCGGATTCTTTGGGTACGCCCGTAACGATGTGTGCTTTATTGATCTCTCCCTGTTTCGCTGTGCTGCGAAAGTGTTTATTTATTAACCTTTTTCTGTAGGTGGCAAAAACAAAAGGTACTGGGTGCAGATAAAGCAAGTGTGTCAAACTGTGAAGTGTGAATATTTCATTGGAAGTAAGTTATATTTATTTGCAAGAACATGATGAAGACAAACTATCATACAAAATCGAGGGTAAACAAATTGTGGATGATCTTTCACAAACTGGAAAAAAAAACTTTGACAGAGAATGTAGGTTAAAGGTGAATGTTGGAACTTGGTTCAGTTCATCTTTGGTAATTGAAGAAACAAATTCTTTCCCTTGAGATTTACTCAAGAAAATTCTATCTTTTGCATCTAAGGGACATTGAAGGTTTTGAAGGATATTGCAGGGTATTCTGGAAATTCTTTCAATATATCACCTCCAGAAATCTGTAGAATCCAATTTCTGTAGGATCCAATTCAATGTAGGAACCTATACAGCCTATAGATTTCTTTTAAAGACTTCTTCTGGATGTAGACGGCAAATTTTGGAAGATATTCAGTGAGGATATACGAAATAATCGCAAGTCCTCAAGATACTAACAAGTCCTCAAGATCATGAAATCTTTATCTTCGAAATACTAGTTATACTAGTATTCGAGCTCAGCTACTTCAATACCTGACATATTACTATTCATTGTTTAGCAGATGGGCTCGAAATACTACTTTAACGAGCTGGATACTATGTCCTCAATATTGATCTCTTCTTTTAGCTTCTGCTTCACTGTAGGGTCTTGTCCTCGTTCTTGATCTCCTTTTTTAGCTGCTGCTTTACTGGAAGATCTTGTCCACGATCTTCAGCATGAATTTTAGCTACTGATCTTCAGGAAGACCTTGTTCAAAGACGGATCAAGTACCTTTGAAGGTCCAGAGTAGAAAAATAGTTTAGACCTAAAAACTGAGGAGGTACGAAGCAGCTTGTAAAAGGTAACGGACTTCTTTCGGGTCTTTGTACGAGAGTTTGTAGGAGAACGATATTAGAAATGAATTCGTATGAAAAATCGCTAAATGCAGACACTTGAATTGAGATCAATTCAAGTCCCTAAATATTTCAGATCTTCATGTGATGTATTTTGGTACTATATGATCTTAATTCACGGAGATTACAAAGAATATTGGATCCCATCTTCTCCAATTAGACCACATTTGGACATTTCGATCAAAACTGATATGAAATACAAGTTTGACATCTCTCGTCTTCAAATTCATGTTACACACCTTTGACCGAATATCTTCTCCTTCTAAAGAGTGCAAATTTCTTTGCACACGAATCTCTTGTAATAACCCTCCACTCCACTGTCCAAAAATATCTCCAACCCCCAAAAAAATGCATGAATATAAATGAAAATAATAATGTTTCTTTGCCCACCCAACCGATTCTGTCCATTACGACCAGCACCGTCTCGCTCTCTCTTTCATTTTATTGCCATGACACGCGGAGGCGAAAAATGGTTCCCCTTTTTTATGTGGGGTAACATACCTTCACCCGTTCCACGGATATAGAGGTGGCAGAATACGTCCGGGCCGCCCGAAACCGATGTGACCCGGGATCTTTCGTTTCATATTTATGGTACCCGGATATCGAATTGCTCTGGTCGGCTCAGTTTTTCCTTCCCGCATCACCATCACGCCCGTTTTCATTTTCTTTTCATATTTTGCTTTCATCTTTCCATTCCCGGGGAAAAATATAAACCTTTACGCTCCGGACGTACGGCTGCATCAAAACGTGGTGAGTTTTCTTGACAGTAAGCAAGAAGAAGGAAACAGTACACACGCACACCATAGACCCGTACACAAAACGACTTCGTGCATTTTTCCAGTTGCGGAGCGAGCATCCGGGCAGCGACACTAAGGTAACGTGAATCGTTTCACTTGTTTCACGTTTCGACAGTTTTATGATCCGGTCTCGCGCTTCACACTCATACCGAAAATATATTCCAATCCCAACCCCGGCGGGAGGCGGTGGAGTTGCATTTTCCACATCCCGGCACCATTTTCTGACGACCACCACGGGTGATGTATTTTTCGGGGCGGCATTTTTTTTTACTTGTTCCTACCCATCCGCAGACCACCGGAAAAACTTGCTTCCCGGCGTAAAAAATTTCATCTCATTCTTCATCAGTCAGTGTTGTTTTTTTATTGGGATTTTTCTTTCCTCATTTCGGAAGAGGTTTTCATTTGGTTTTCCTTCAATTTGTACGACTGTTCAATTTTTGCCACCTCCCCCCACGATACGTATGATTAGGTGTGGAGCTTATTTTAGCTAGTGATTGTGGGTGTTTTTTTTCCTCTCCCTTTTCTACCTACTTAATCCTCCCAATCGATTTACAACTGTAGCTCGTAAACTTGAGGAATTGAAATGATGACACAGTGAAACCGTTTTGCAAGCAGGAAAAGAATGATAAAGAAGGTACAATGTGACAATATATATTTGGCGGATGATTCATTACAAACGATAAATAATGTGTAATAAATCTTTATGCTACGGAGCTGCCTGTACTGGGTAATTGAGCTAAGAGACGAAAAATGCCTCAGGAAATAACTAATAGACTGTACCTAATATTCTTCCGTTCTGGAAAGAGATAAAGAGTGGGTGAGATATAGAACGAGAATGAATAATTTCTTCAACATGAAACAATAAAATCTCTTAATAAACTTAGACACTTTTGAAGTCGTCTAAAAACTTCACGAATCTTGGATTTATAGATCAAATTTTCCAAGAACTCAACATCATATGTATAACATATACTTAACAGCTGATTGAGTTTCAATACTTAATGATTAAGTCTCACTAGCTTATGAATTAAGTACACATTATCGACACAATACAGTGTATCAGAGCTGTCACGATTTGTCGTGATATTTTTCCAACAAAAAAAATCCTTCCTTCCTGGAAGCATAACTGAATGCTTCCTGATAAATCAAAGTTTTATTTCTCCCCCGGGTGAGTTCTTCCATTAATTTATCTTTTTATTCCACATGTCGCGGATTTCTGTTTTGTGTGTGTGTGTGTGTTCGAAACACGTGACAGCTCGCCTCAAAACAATCGAAGACCTGCACCCACCTGTACACGCTGTAGCTACTTTTCTTCTTTCCCCCCTTCGCATTCTTATCCCTTCCCTAACCTCATTTTTTCCCTTTTCCACAGCTTCAGACTTTCAACCGAAGCGGACAAGAAATGTGAAAGTATCTGCCAACAGCAATGGCAAACTTCCGATGTAATCTCTAAACCTCGGCACCCGGTTTTGTAACAAAATGGGTGCAGGACAAAGTTTTCTACCCCCCCCCCCCCCCCCCTTTCTTCCCCTTTCCGACCATCCTCCTACACCGAATACGCTCAGCCATTGTATGCGCACACTGGTACAATGTTTCAAGATGTTACCGCGTCGCATAGAAAATCGCTCATTCCGCTCGCCTCACAATGAAGTGTCGGCAGGGTAAGCATTATGTTTATGCCATCGTCCCCTTCTTCCCCCCCCCCCCTCCCCGCGCTTTACGCCAGTACGATATCGAACGGACGAGACGGACGACAAGGTTACGGGGGGGTGTTCTGCTCGTATATTAGACCACCGGCAGGCAACCGTTTGTCGAAGCGCGAGCCCAAAAGGCCCCGCAAGCGTAACGAGCTGCGAAGCGAAATAAAAACCGTTTCCGAAAAGGAGAGAAAAAAAAATAACAGTGACGATTCGAATGCGCGTGAAAAATACTCCCCTTTCTCCTCCTCCCTCCCTCCCTCCCTCCCTCCCTCCGGGGGTGGGATCCGGTGACGGTTTGCCACCAGCACTGTGCGGGCGTTTACGATTTGCAGGACAAAAACACCACCCCGCCCCACTAAGCGCACCATGAGGACCCTCGCACTTTATGCGCTGTATCGTCCATCTTCTGTGCGCTCGGGTGCACTTTTCATGCTCTCCTCTTCCCACATCGGGTGGTGGTTTTTTTGGTGAGTGGGGGAGAGGGAGTTTTTGCATGGGAAAAGGGGGCTGGCAACAGATTTTGTGACATGAAAATAGACGTTTTCGAGCATGTTCCCTTGCTTTGCCCTATCTCGTTTCCATTTCCCCATTTTCTCCTCATACATATCCTTCTGCATATATGTGTGCGTGTATCTATGTTTTTGTTTTACCTTCCATTCTTCTTCTTGAGCCAACCACTAGCTAACTTTTCCTTAGTGGAAAATTTTCCGACCCATTCAACCTTACCAAAAGACTGAACGTGTTTCAGTTTTCTTAATAAGTCTCTTTTGCTCATATTTTCCGTCATCTTTTTCGTAACAGATTGATTAAACACAAATTTTCACTCGCGAAACGTGGCTCTGTTGTCTTTGCATTACGGTTTTTTTTTAATTTATTCCTTTTTGCTGTTTTTCTATAATTTCTATACAACTGTTGGTGAAGCCAAACGTGTAAACGGGCGGCAAATGTCAATATTCGTTTATTATGGAGTAAAATTGGACTTTTTTTCCTCCTCCTTCTCTCTTTCTTTGCGAGTAGTCAACCCATTAGTTCGAAGCGATGAATATGATTGAGTACTACGTTTTATTTTTAATTAAACTCTATTATCAAATTTTAACCTGGTAGTTGGAGCGTCAAACCTTGAGGGATGGGATCGTGTGGACCCGGTACCGTTGGGCACCGGTCAAATCATATTTTTAAAAAAATATTATTTATTTTAATTTCCTTTAAACAAGTTGTTCGTCGCTGTAAAGACAAGATCTATAAGCTTTTCGATTAACCCACAGTCGCATAGCGCATCAGACACGCAAGACAATGCGCTGGTCATGTCATGTGAATGACACCGGACGACCCAGAGACCGTGGAGTCCTATTAGGTCTTCGACATGGATAGAGGAGGAATGCTAGGCTCGAACTAAGATAGAGCGTTGGTGTTGATGCATCCTCCAGAATTCCCGGGATAGAGTCCTATTAGGACATGGACAGAGGAGGAATACTAGGCTCGAAGTGAGATAGAGTTATGGAGTTGATGCATCTTCCAGAATTCCCGGGATATTCGACGGCACTCGACCGTGAGCTGCTCGGCCGTAGAGTCCTATTAGATCTACGACATAGATAGAGGAGGAATGCTAGGCCCGAACGAAGATAGAGCATTTTAATTGATGCATCCTCCTGAATTCCTGGGATATTCGACGGCACTCGACCGTGAGCAGTTCGACCGTAGAATTGTATTAGGTAATCGACATGAACAGATGAAGAATTTTAGTCTTGAAATGAGAGAGAGCGTTGGAGTTGATGCATCTTCCAGAATTCCTGGGATATTCGACGGCACTCGACCGTGAGCAGTTCGACCGTAGAATCCTATTAGGTCGTCGACATGGACAGAGGAGGAATATTAGGCTCGAAGTGAGATAGAGTTATGGCGTTGATGCATCATCAAGAATTCCCGGGATATTCGACAGCACTCGACCGGGAGGAGCTTATAGAAATTGAGAGTTACTGTTTTTCAAACCTGCGCTGAGATATTCAACTAATATTTGTAGGATATTTGGAGGATCCTGTTCTGGAATGAAGTACTCTGCACTGAGATATTCCTGGAACTTCCCAGATTCAGTGCCTTGGCATCTTGTTCTGTAATGGCCTACTCTGAACTGACAGATTCCTGGAACTCCCCATATTCAGTGCAGTAGCATCCAGTTCTGGAATGAAGTACTCTGGACTCAGATACTCCTGGAACTCCTCAGTTCCAGTGACTCCTTGTGAAGTAATGAATTATTATCAAATGCCAGAAAATTTTGAAAAAAATACTTTAAAAACCCTGTAAAGTAATTCCATCCTTCTCCAACCCCTTTGATGGAGTACGCGGAGGATCCCAACCAACCAATTTTCATGTAATAACTTTTTATTTCTGATTTCAAAAATAATAACCCACAGGACAGATGCAGAAGCGTAAGGTAATAAAAGTTGTGTATACACAAAAGGAATGTAAAAACATTCCATCATACACGTTTGCACGGGAAAAAAACGAATTTCTCACGCTTGCGAAAAAAAACACCGCTCAGTTCCATTTCACACGTAATCATGCATTCGCCTGGAGTGTTCCTTGGCTGAACAAATAAACAGTGGTAGTACTCGTCACACAAAAAGAAGAAAAACAACAAACCCCACTGGGTGCGAGGAACATGGGTAAAGGCAAACATCCAATATGCATGTACAAAAGGATCAAAACAGAGAGCCGGACAGACAAGGACATGCCGTTATTTTCGATGCAAAATCAAACACAGCCCCGCTCTATCGATGGAACCAGGTACCTCCGGGGGACATTCGAAAGGACACAGAAAACAACATGCGGCAAAAAAAACCCATTTCGCTTCCCCATTTCTATCGCGTTTTTTGGGTGATGCACCTATCGGTTTTCTTTTAGACGGGAGAAAAAATAGATTCACTGGTTGTAGTTTTCTTTTTTTTGCTTTTAAACACACCTTCACACCTTTTTGGCCCGAACAGCCCGAGCAGAGGTTTGGAACGAAAAGCTACGGCAATGGAAAAAGGACATTCACCAGAATCACACCCGCACAATGGAAAAAAAGGATGTTATCCCGAGATTCGGGCACCAGTTCGTTATGCACAGCACCAAAGCACCCGATTATCTGTTTCGACCTTTCGTCCCAGACAGCGTGTCTCCGGTGTCGTCGGCAAAGGGTCTTTGTGTTTCTTCTTCTATTTAGCAAACAATAAAGAGACAAGCAATCATTGCAGGTAGGCAAAGTATTCACGCAAAATGATGCATCTTCGCCTGCCATCAATTTTTGGAAAGGAGGAACTATTTTACCGATTGCCGTTTTTCTTTTCTTTCCGTTTTGGTTTATTATTCAAAATCGGTCAAGTGACTTGGAAAAATGGCAAATATACAATGCAAGAATGATCCTCTTTTGTTGGTTCATGCTGTACGGTAAAAATGTTACTACGGCACCAAAGCACATACAAATTTATTGCGAAGGATCACTGAGACGGAACAATTGTTTCACCAAAAAGGGACACGTGGAAACAGTATTGATCCAGGCAGGTCGTGAGAACCAAATCATTCAATGGTGTAAAGCTAAGCAAAAAGACTGGTTCACCTATTTGTGTTCTAGTTTCAAGATATTGAATCATAGGGCAGATGATATTGAAGAAAATATTGCCTCCTTACATATAATTATTTTTTAAGTTTTTAAGTCAAATAAAGCTAAATAAATAAAAAATAAATTAGAAAAATAAAATTTTATTTAAAATTTATCTGCACACTGCATTAAACTTAACCTAAAAAATCCCCAATAAAATAAGAAAACTAACCAGAGAAAAGATTCACCAAAAACATCGCGTCGAACTCGAAGCTTCTTCGAAATAAATTCTTGAGATCTTTAGCGGAAGAGTGAACGTAACGCAAATGCCTAAAATTCACATTTATAAATAATTACACGGATTTTCAGTGCGTGTGTGGGAAAGTTAGAGTCAATTTCTGATGTTTTTTCAAGTTAAAGTGGAATATCCACAAATAGAAGAGGGCTTCTTTCACTTCAACTGGATCTTGTTTAAAACGAAACTGAGATTTAAGCTTTTCCAAATGACACATCCCCCATAACAGAAAACTTCGCTAATGTGACTTTTGAAAATTCTTAGAATAAATATGATTTAACCTTACTAAAGCTCAAAAATAGTAGATAGATAGTGTAAACGCTCTCGATCGGTCGCTATAAACCCACACGCTCAACTCGTCGAGCGTGTAACGTAAACGGGTTGAGAGCTAAAGGGTTCAGTGGCGTATAAAAAATCGAAGAACACGCGGTTTAAGTCTTTTCGTAAAAATTGTACATTTGTTTTTTGCAAATCAGTGTTCTTCACTTCATATAGAATTGATTTCATATTAAATGATATATGTAAATTCCAATTTAAATTGAAAAAATAATTCCAACTTTACTATTTATTATTAATTTGTTTAATTAAAAACAATTTTTCTGTTGCAATTTTTATCAAAAAAAAAATTCAATACTAAAATTTTATTTTCACTTTTCTTTTTTTTTCAGAAAACTTTGAGGAATTTCCCGGCTACTGGTAAGTAACAAAAACAACATATTAATTTATAATGAGCTTCAATCTAACCCAAACGCTCCGGTTCCGAAAACCACTCTGTAACTGCTTTCGCCTTCAAACTTTAAGGTTAATTTCCTGCTCGAGCTATATTGCCTCCGCCCCTTTCCAATATTGAAAAGCCATTTTTCCTCGCATTTTTCCACTCCCCTTCATAGCCATGGTTTTTTTTCTGAACGGTTCGGTGTGGTTGTAAATCCCTTTTTCACTTCTTAAGCGATTGTTTATTTGCAAATATTGAAACACCGACAGAACCATCAGCCATCATTAAGTAGGTTTAAACGCCTTGGTTCAAACTTGTGCCGGAAACTAAACAGATCGGGTAAAACATTTTCCTCCATCGCTGTGTTTCCGGGGATCGCTCAATTTTTATGTCCAGAGTTTCCGAGCTCTTCGGTCATGTTTGTTCGTTGTTTTTTTTGGTCGAAACGAGATGTAACTTTTCTACCCAAAACGTTGTTGGAAAATGTGTCCTAAGCAAAAACAAAAAAATTGCAACAACAAACAACGAAACACGCCGTTTTGGGACCATCGGTTGAAGTTTAATTAAACATCCATCAGCAATCCATCACCCGAACGGTTTCGCATAAAACCGGGTGTTTCCCTTTTTTTCCCACCCCGGTACTGGAAGCGGCCGCATTTACGCAAGATCCACAAAACTCGGTCCCAGTGAAGAAACCAAAAAAAAAATGTCCGGAAAAGTGACGCATGAAGCGACGCACGAACCGTAAAAAAAACACTGACCTCATCGAAAATTCGACCGAAAATTGCCGATGGAGACGCGAAGAAAATGCGTTCCGATGTGATGGTATTGGAAGAACAATACGTTACCATGTATTTAGGCTTCTTTTTTTTCAATATCCTTATAGAAGCGTTTATGGAGATTTATTTTCTTACGCCATCTTTTTTTTTCACTTCACCAGAGTGGAGTGCAAAACTGAATTTATGCAAAGAAAAAAAAAAACCGGCACTTCTTTATCGTCCTTCAAGGAAGCTTTAGTACTGTCGCTAGAAAAGATGCAAAAGGAGAGAAAACACCCCCGAAAAAAAAGGAAGAAAAGAAAAACTAAATAACTAAGGACTAAGGAAAGCAAGGAGAAAATGGAACAAGCTAAAACAGAAGAAAAAAAAATCACGACATTCAGAACACTCATTAAAATTCATTTTGTTTGCCAGTAATTAAATTCAAATGCCTTTGTCGGCTTTGGCACATCGACGCTTTCGGGCGGGGAAAGGAAGGAGAGCACCGGGATGGTCGAAAAGGAAGGGGAAGCATCCCACGTCCCCTCAGCCTTTCACTTCCCAGGGTTTGTTTGCTTAGGAAGCTTTCTTTTTTTTGTAAAAACATAAATAAAATTGTCCATAAAATGATAAACCATTTTAAAACGTGCCAAAGCAAAGAGATGATAAGAAGAGGAGACAAAAAATAATTTTCACCACAACAGATAATAAAATTGTTGAGTAAATAATATTAATATTTCTTTAATTTATAATTCTACTTTGTTTAAAATAATTTTTAAATTTATTCAACAAATCCAACTAAATATTGCGCGCGCAAAAAGCCGATCACAAAACCCATGTAACCATTCAAAATCCTTCACTAAAAGGATAATAATACTATGGGCAAATAAAATCTGATCGAAAATCTGGTACCACCACTGGTCGCAGAATGCCATTTGCCATCCGTGTGCGCACCAAAAACCCACTACAAAACGGATAACGGCAGGCCCCCGGTTCGTTCTCGATTTCGATTGCTTTGGGATTAGAAATAAATTATTTTCAATCCTGCTGCTGCTGCTGCCTTCAATTGCATCAGCCCCGACTGCATCAGCTCGACCAGCTTGCAACAATGCAATTCCGTTGAACGGTGAAATCGGGAGGCTAAGCATTTCTATGCTTACGGAGCTTATTCCGTTTTTCCTCTCCAGTCCCTACTCGAACCGTTTCACGTAAGCCGGTTTTGCTCGGGTACGATCTTCTTACGTTTACGTACGCCTTGGAAAAGTGCATTATTAAAGCAAATCTATTAGTGTCCCTTGCTCCTTACTGTAGGCATCGGGATGGAAGATTAGCAAAAGCCGCAAGGACATCCGGTCGTTTGGCCGTAGTTAGATTAATTTTACTAAACCTTTTGAGGGTTTGAAGACGGATAAGTCTTTACCGTTCTTAGCTCGAAAGCGTATCGATTGAGTATGTGGTTTAAAGCTAAAACTGAAATGTTAACTCTTTGCTGATTTATTTCTCTCTAAAACACTCAGAAAACTTCGATTTCAATGTACAAAATACAACTTCAGAAAATAGAAACATTTAAGAGGATTGATAAAAACTGTAAGAGAGAAAACAATAACTTTAAAATAAAAAAACAAAACTTTAAAGTTAAACAAATAAATAAAATAAAATAAAACAAAAAAATATCGAATAATATTTTAGCACCCCTCTAAGCCATATAGAAACGTTAATAAAAACTGGATAACGAAAAGGAAAATACAAAACGATGCGCAAAACCGTCACCCGCACACGGTCATATTTTGCAGCTGTTACTGAAATTGCCATAAATATGTCCGAAAAAGGCAGGGGAGGGGGTGCCGAAGGTGAGTGGGGTTGTGCCTATATCGCACCAGGAAGAAAGATGAAAAACTGTAAAGGGAAGCCTTTTTATCGGCCATGCCGTGTGACAGTTGGTGAAGATATTTGTCAAATCAAATCGCCCTCATGACAAAATTGAAAAAAAAATAAGAATTCTTACTACAAACACACACACATACAGAATATTCAACACACTTGTAGCTAGTGTTGGGTGAATCTGATTCAGATTCATGAATCTGACTGAATCTTTAAAGTGAATGAATGACTCTGAATCTCTTTTCTGAAGATTCAGGAATCCTCATTGAACGTTGAATCCTTAGAGTTTCGGGACAGCCCGTTGATTTATGTGGTTGTCCCTCCACGCCCCGGTCAGTACCTTTGGAATAAGCCCTTTTAATTTAAGTTTGTTGGCAGCTAATCATGAAGGATTCATGAATCTTTCAGGATTCATTTTGATTCATGAATCATTGAGGATTCCTTGATCTTTGAGGAATTCATGAAAATTGATTAATACTCGTATTTTGGGAGTCGGCTCATGATTTGAATGACTCTTCACTGAATCTTTGATTCATATGAATGAGTCTTTTCAAAAGATTCAATTACCACAACATTACTCGAAACTGATTGAAGAAGAGAGTGTTTGAGCATGGGAATTAAAGGAGCGCTCGAACTTATCACTTTTATCGAGCTGCTCTAAAGTAACGCTCGCCGCTATACCGCACTAGTGATTGGAACTCCGGAGCGGAATCATGATTCTGACTCTCCAGAGTCGACTCCATCAGAATCAGGACTCAACTCTCAAAGTCAACTCCGTATTATTGGGGATTATTCGTATTAGAGTTATCCATAGTTTTCCTCAATGTCTCGAAAAGATTTCTTATGGTTTTTAAAACACTTTTCGTTGGTATTGGTATTGAGTATATACTTTGTTGATATTCTCCAAATTTTGGAGTAGATCCGGAGACGACTGCAGAATGTCCTGGAGTTGAAATACTCCGATCTCCCGTATTAAGTTTTATATTCTCCCATCACTATCACTCCCATCAACGCACGTTATTTACAATCAAAGGCGATAAAAAGCAAAACCCACACTCTCCACGTTTAATGTGCAGCTCATCTTCCGGCGCCGGTGAATGTAAACGTCAAGATTAACATCATCCTACCAAACCCATTTCCAGCGACCTACGCGAGTACGCATTTCTTTAAGATAATCTCCAGCATCATTCAGCTGATATTCTATGGGAAGGGAGAAAGAGAGTGAGTAATTATTAACCCGCTTAAATTGGTTTCCCGCCGTTCAATCGTGTGTTCACGGGCCTGGATCCATTTACAGTGGCTAACCTTAGACGTAAATAGTCTCACTCAATGCTGGGATTAACTCACTCAATGCTTTATTATGTTATTTTCATGTAAATTGCAATTGTGTGTTTTTTTTTTAATTTAATATTTGCATTCCAAAGCTTATGCATAAATCATTCAAGTGGAATAATTTGTCGCCTGCAAGACACTTTATTTAGTTTAACAAAAAAAAAATAGCCAACCTCTCCCAGACGACCAAATGGACAGCGGCCCCGAAAGCGGGCACAAAGAGACAAATAATTAATTCAATTTTTAAACCTCCGTTTTATGACACACGCGTGCAAGCAGAACCGACACCACCCACTGAGACACACTGGCGCCATTCGGGTGTGAGTTTGCGTGCTTTCGCCACCAACGATGGCACATCGGTGGTCACGCGGGAGTGTCGCGATCTGACCCTCGCAATCGGCAGTAGAGTAGTCCATTATCGATTAGCCACCGTTCCAGTGCCGTTGAGGGAGCCGACCCCGACAGGCATCTCGAATGGCCGTTCCCCCGGGTGTTCAGCAAGTAGCCTAATCCGGTTAATGCCTCCTCACCATGGTAAATCCGGACACTCCGAGGGAGGGGAGGAGGAAAGGCAAAAACTTCAAACGCCTTCAAAGTGCATCAAATCGGAACATCTTGGTTTTTGCCCGCATCGCAGGGCATCATCATACCACCCGGGGAGGGTTGGTAGCTCACTGTATGCCACTACCAGCCATCAGCCAGCATGTTTTTCCAGCGGTAGTTGATTATCGGCTTACCGCAAAGCCAATCATCTTGGTCTATCGTTAATTACTCGCGTCTTTCATCGATCGAACGGAAGAGAAAGAGAGAGATAGAGAGAAGAAAAGAGGGATGAAAGCACCCACCACTGATGAAAGTAACTGTTGTGCTGTATGAGGTTCGAGTCTGATGGGAAAGATGGTAACATGCATGTGAGTAGACGTGAAAGCATACGCATAGTTTTCACTTCGGTACAAATTAGAACGTGCGGTTAAGGTTACACGATAGCAGTGTACACGTGGAAAAGGTGTGTGAGCAACTTTATAGACAGTCCCAAAGAATGGTAAGAGATGTAGAAAGTCTTGGAAGTGTAATAGAGTGTGGAGCACAGCACATCAAAGGGGAACTTTTCGGGGAATATTTATTTACTGTTCAAAACATCACTCACATGATGCATAATGTTTAATCTACTTATATACTCTCATATACGTAATTCACCAATAAAGCAGGTATGTGACTCCATCGCTATTACTAATGTTAACAAGTTCTTGTTAGTGGAGAGATGGACTCCAAAATCGTTTCTTTTCAACTCAAATGTAGAACATGTCTAGTACAGTTAAAGTACTAAACGAATGATTTGGAACACATGATGAGGAAGTAGAACGAATACCTCACCAGAAAGTCACTTTACAGATACTGGTTGATAAAATATTCATTCTCATTATTACGAAGAACACCTCAGGGAGTTTATTCGCTTGATCAAGAAATGATAATCCTATCAAAGATCTGATACATCTTCATGGGTGGAGCAGAATTCCTGGGCTATTCTCTATTTCTTATGCCACTCCGTGGTTGTCAAATTTCTAAACACAATTCTGGAAGATAAGGTACGGAACATTGTTTTATTTTTCGTATCTTCTCATCAGTAGTACATTCCCTTGTTTTATTCTTTTTTAGAAATCAAGTTGTCCGCACTGAGATATAGTTCCCAGTTGTATTGATCCTCAAGGATCCGTATGTCTATTACTGAGTAAACTCATTATTATACCAAGACCCAATTACTTGAATATCTGCCTCTTCTTCTTGGCTTGCTCATGGTCGAGCATGTCGCGAAGACATGGCGAGGTCGCCAATCCGTTTCCAGGAAGTCTTCGATCGACGACTGCATCCACGGCTCCATCCGACAGGTTCGACTCCTCCTGATTCAACCAAGGAGCTCGCTCTGCTCCTCTTCGTCTCGCGCCGAACGTGTCGCTAAGGAGCACCTTCCTTGTGGGGCATGAGTCCGGCATCCTCAACGTATCCCACAAGTCCCAAGGCTCAATTACTTGAAGTCCCAATGACTTGAATATATAAATCTTGAATGTAGGAGGACACAAAGTACATGAAGCAGTATATGACAGGATATAGGGAATAAAAGTTTTTACACATTCTAAAATAAATAAAATTGAGTTTATTTTTCTTCTTTTTTTTTCTTGAAGAGTCATCAAAAAGAGATATTTTTGGGTCGTCTAAAGTAGAATTACCCCACATAAGTAGAATCAGATAAATAAAACTGGAACAATAAAATAATTCATTATTTAAAAAAAACACCCACAAACACAAAAAATACGTAAAGATCATGCAAGCAGATCTCATTTGTTCGTCACCTCCACCAAATAACCATGCCGCAGTAATTAACCAAAAACTCGAGTGTCCATTTCATGGTTTATAAATCATACCGCCAACCAGAATCACCTTTGACCTAGCCCATCCACCCAACATTCGCGACACAAACTACCGCAAAATCGTCCTTCCCTTCAAAAAACGTACCGCCTTTCCCAGGCATCGGGAAAACCGGCCACCAACAACACCGGTCTGTCCCGCGCGATCACTTGCAGACAGCTCGTTAAAGTCAGCACCATCCCGCGTTTGGTAATGGTGGCGCATCAGTTCGGCATCGTTTGCCTTTGATTTCGGGTAGTTTATGGTTCAATTTGCCCGTTTTCTACTTCCCACCCGGTCGACGGTTCGCTTCACCGTCGTTAAAAGTGTGCGCGCGCCCGTGCGCTCTCACTTGTGTAATTAACATTTTATTGAGCTTACGTTAAAGACCAGAAAACCCCCATCAGCGACCACGCCATTAGAACCTTTGTGCCTTTGTCCGGGCGTATGTCGTTCGTTTTAGTGCATTCCGTACACTGCCACATTGCGCCTGGTGAAGATGGTCTGCCCGACGTTGTTTACGCACGTTCCGGATTCTTAATAGTTTCGCACTAAGATCATACCCAAGCAAAAAGTTTCGACTTGTCAAAAGCAAATGCCGGAATGTCTCCCTCTAAACAGTATCCCGTGCCTGCTCGCACTTACACTGAGCGAGAGTCGGTCACAAAGCTCGAGTCGTGTCTGATGAGTTTTCTCATGCCGTTCGCTTCTCTTGGGTTATGCCCTCTTGCTCGTACTCACGCTCGTTCTACCGTCGATACAAAAGTGTACAATCCGNTCAAAACGAAACAAACCGACAAGCCATAGGCAGAACGAGCGAACGAACGCGATGCAAGACATACCAGCGCAGAACAGAACTCGCGAATCGAACAAATACTAGAATAAGCAGGAGCAAGCAAGAGAAAAAAAAGACGATCGACCGCCACACATAAAAAAAATTAATGTGGCAACGGCTGTGACAAGCTTTTTTGCTTTAATTTTGAAATTGAGCTTTTTGCTAGACATCCGCACGATGACAGCAAAAATCCTGCAGTCCTCCTGCTGTTTGGACGACATCGACTGATTGTCGGTAAAGATTTCGGGAAAAATTTCGGTATACGAAAAATAGGTCGCAACTTTTGCCGAAATTCATTCGCCTCGTCCGTTTGGGATACACCATCGAACGATCGCGGTGAATGTGTATATTTTGCTCGACAGTAAAATGGTTGCAATCTGTCTTGCGGAGCGGAGTGGCGAAACGATTAAAAGACGTCAAAACATGCATTGGGGGGAGTTTAATTAAAGCAAGGTTTTGCTTTATTTATTGCATTTTAGCGTTGATTGCTGAGGATGTTAAATATCACACATTAAAGTGAACCAGGAACTACGATTTATGCTTTTTTACTACTGTCTAAAGCTAGTAAAATGATTTTACTTTATATATTTTACCATGCAAAAATTAATACAGTGCGTCGCATAACATTAATGTCACTGTATAACAGTATGTATAACAGTATTTAAAAAAAAGTCTATTAAACTTTAATAAATCATCTGAATTGTGTAGATAATTTATTTACGAAAAAACTACTCATTCAAAAAACATTCGAATAGCACGATCTCATTACACCATGTTCCAGCTAAAATTAATAGTAAAACTAAAATACCCTTCACCGGAAATGACGGAAACGAAGCTCGAATTTGATCCTCCCCTTTTCATCGGTCCACCGGCAAAAACGAGGTACGGAGTGTCCTCCACACGGTTAATGAAACATTTCCCCGAGAACCGATACATCCGATTCATTTGTCCGGGGTTTTTTTTCTGGGTCGCTCCCATTCTTCGCACCCCGTATGTGTGCATTCCGCAGCACAACGAAACTCATCCCATGTTCGTATGTTTAGGCCTACCGAAGGAATTAAGTTTTGTGTTGGTTTCCCCCTTTTCTCTGTGAAAGATGTTCTCTACCCACGAGAGAGAAGAAAAAAAAAAGTTCGTTTTTACACCTATTCACACCTGGCCGATTTCTGTCGAGCAATTACATCCTTCTTTTTTTGTGCTCGAAACTTTGTTTGTTGCCGTCCCCTTTTACCGTTCAAAACTCCTAAAGCAACAGCTCCATTCATCCAGATTAGGCACAATGTGCCGCAGGGTACGTGTTTGCTAAAATGATGCTATTTGTCCTTTGTCGTTAGAGTTTATCAAGGTATGTCAGTTACGGGATAAATTTTTTTTCAAAATGTTTGAAAACTAGAAAAAGCTAATAATTTAAGTTTGTCTTTCGACTATTTATATTGTTATTAAACATTTTTTTCACTATTTTTTAATTCATTTTATGTTGCTTTAAAGTTTGAAATAATTTTATGTTTATATGTTTAGAACATAATTTTTTATGTTCGGCTTATATTCAATTAGGTGTACACGCTTCCCCCGAGTTTCGACAGGAATTATGACCGAAGCAAGGCGTAAGTCGAAATCGTCGTAAGTCGAGAATACATCGTTCATAACCATACGTAGAAGAGTCGAAAGTTTTATTCAAATATTCTAGAGGAAAAAATTATCTAGAAATCGTCTTTAAATGGTCGATTAAATGACTTAAAATTTCCTTAAAATATTTATCGAGAATGTATAAGTTTTTTCCAACAATTTAATTTTTATGAAAATGAAAAATAGAAAATAGAAAAAAAATGAAAATGAAACGAAAAAGTGAAAATTAAAAAAAAAGACAATTTGAGCAAAATAACAACTGTCAACTGTCAAGATAAAAATCGTCGCATCTCGAGAGGGTCGTAACTCGGGGGACGCCTTTAATTAAATTTAAAAAAAATAAAAATAAGAAGACTAAGAAAAAAGAAGTTTTTTGACATTTTAGTTTTGCTCTATTTATTTTACGACACTCACTGTAAGTAAGCGATAAACATATAAGCTTTACACAAACTAACGTAATTTGATGATCGTAACGAGCTTGGTGTCCAGTTTTACAGCACAAATCTTGTAAATCAAAGAATTCAAAACGTTCCCACCTTCTAAGTAGTTTTTTTTTTGCTTGGTAAACCTCCGAACGAGTAAACTATCGCTGTCAAATATGCGAAACAAAAAATCCCCAATAAAAAAATCTAACGCGGCAGAACTGACAGCTGCATTGGAGCAGTGCAAAATTAAACCTTCCTCCTGCAATGCTTCTTCCATCCTTTGAACCAATGGCGGCGCGCGCTTAGCTGGACGTGAAATAGTTCTTTTTTTTGCGATTAACCAAACTGTTTGGCCACTTGGTGTCTAAGAAGAAAAAAAAAGTAATTAAAACATTCTGATTAGCAAAGCATGACAAGCGAGCCAAAAAGCGCGCTTATATGTTGCTCCAACTCTACTTCCTGCTTGTCGGCTTGATCGAAACGAACCCATTTTTGCCTCGTTTTGCTCGTTCTCACTTCTTACTACGGGTTTTTTTTTAATTCGGTTTTTGTTCACATTTTTTTTCCCAAAGTCACGGTCGTCGAATCTATCGCCTGTCTACCGAGCTCATCGAAGGAGGTGGGAGAGAGAAGGAAAAAATACGCTGGAAAACCAAAAAAACTAAATGCTGCACAAAAGGCTTTACGCGGTAGCCATGGGTAGCCTACGGCCGCCCGGGGGCAGCTGTCCTGAAAAGGAAAGCTCATTCAGTCACTAATCGATTTCTCCTTTTCGTATCGATGCCACGGCTATCGTACCATATGGCTATAGCTGATTAGCTCTGGAATTACGTCGCCGCCCGGAGCGTTTAATTTAAATCTCTTCCATCTCCGCCCGCCCGCTTCGCTTCCCTGGGCGACACTCCTCGATCCGTCTTCGTCACACGTCTTACGGTTCGGGCTTTTGAAGTCAACTTGCCGGGTTTGATTTTGGTGGGTAACGGGGTGCGTCAGATTTTTGGGCGATGTTTTTGGGATCGCCAGGACATGCACTCAAGCTAATAAGTTCGTTAGATTAATGGAACACCACCCCCGGGTCGGAAAATGTGTTTTGCGGGAAGCCACCATGTTCGGGTGGTGAGTTGCTACTAATTTTCACACTGGCGGCTAAAATTTCCAACCTCCCATCCCCAGTGCCTCGCCCGAAAAGTTGAACTTTAACCGGGCGAAGCGAAATCAAAGAATACGCATCGATTCGCCATCAGTATATGTGGCCGCAAAACGGTTGTTCACGGTACAGCAAATTGAATGCACAGTTTGCCTGTCGAGCTTCCGAAACCCTTCATTCAAATAAAGTTTGATCGTCCCACACGCTAGGTAAACCCCCGGTGTACCGGTGAATTCTAGATTAATTCCACACACACACACCCACAGAGAGACCGAGCGCATTACCCCGGCGGTATACCTTCAAACGTTAATCGACTCCGCTAAAAGGTAAGTTGAGTCCCAGGGGGGAGGGGGCGGGAAGCTCGTTCAGGGGGTGCGATTTGATTCGTGTGCAGCCCCCCCCCCCCTCCCTTCCACCCTGCTACGGGGCCCTGCAGGCAAAACGCCGAAGATCAAACAGAACTTTACCCTGCTTGCTGCGAGCCTTACACTGGAACGCGTAACATTAAAGCGACTGTCTGCTACTGCACCGCCTGGATGGAAATTGGGTCTAACGCCAAAATGGTAACGATGGGACGGGTGTTGTGGGAAAATTATTTTCTATCAAGCAACACGAAGGTTTTAGAGTTTTACTTGCCACTCCACCCAGTGAGATAGCGGCTCAGCTATCCAAACGCGTGCAGTCATCTGAGAAAAATCGTTCTCTGTCAAGGAATTTTCATGCGACAGGTACGGCAAAAATGAGGATTTCTTCTCAACCCCCGCAAAATGCTGTCCTTTTTTGCATATCGGGGCCACATAACGCAGCGTATTCAACGTTCTATTTTGTTTTGTCTGACGCGAGAAAGCTTTCAACCAAATAGCTCAAGTATTGGTGCGAAGGAAACGCAGGAACAACCAAACAAAAACAACAAAAACCCAACAAGACACAAAACGTTTCTGGTTCAGGTTGGCTAAAGATATACCACCCCAGGGGGGGTTGGGAGTTGGGATGGTAACTTTCGCTACCAAACTGTTGCTGACGATGATGGGCTGGTACGAGACTGCGTCTCCTGGGTGATAGACACCGTGAAACGTGAAGTAAATATTACAAAGAGCTTCAGGTAGCATTCTTCCCGCCAGCAGAATGGAATGTAAAAGACAACTTGGAACTTTTTAAATAAGTTTAAAGCATTACATTTCATGCTGGATAAACATGGCGTCTTACAGTGTTCTTCAAAACATTAGAAGATACAAGTTAGTACGTGGAACCAGTGTTTCTGGTGCTTCAACTGAGGACTAGCACACCAAAGATAGCGTACCAAACCTTTTGAGATTTGAGAAGCTAATGAAGTGGACGATTCTGGAGTCCAGAATCTGGACGAGGTTTTGAGGTAAATATTTTCCTTGATTTAAACTCTGCTCAGAAGAATTCTTGGTTTCGTATGTGTTGTAGTGTTGGCTTATTCGATTGGAGGAACTAGTTAATAGCGAGGGAATTAAAAAGTGAACCGATACGGATGATGGTTTTACACAGACTAAACTTATACTTTATTTCTATCCTAGTTATGTTAGCGTTAGTGTGTTATTCGCGCATCACCAATACTTCCAACATGTAGGACATTTGAGGTTAGTTGGTGGGTTTGTCATGTCATGCGAATAACACCGGACAACCCAGTCCATAAAGTTCTTTTAGGTCGTCCACATGGACAGAGGACATGGAAGGAAATGCTTCCCTTAATCTGAGGTTGAATGATTAAATTTAAGGATCCGCCATCTTTGTCAGATGGGGACAGATAGCAGAGAGAGTATACATTAAAATTGGGAACGAGCACGCGCACTGAAAGTGGCTAAGGAAGAGTTAAAATCAAAATGATTGGGAAAGTGGTTAAATCATCTAAATCAAGCGAGAAGTGGATGTGAATTTGAGCCCGTCTTTGTTAGAGTTAGGATATAGTAGTTAGGACAAGGAGCTGACAACGCGTTTCGTAGGATGGAGGCAGTTGTAGCCGGTGTAGACGTCGGAACACTGCTCGTGAGAAATATCTCTGCACATTCTCGATTCGAGTTCCACCTTCGATGCTAGAAGGACTCCAGATCACGCTAGCATATTCAAGGATGAAGCGCACCATACTGTAAAAAAGAGTTTTCAAGCATGTTAGATCTCTAACATCAGAGGAAGCACGGAGAATATATCCCAAGGATCTATTGGCCCTGAGTAAAACATCATCCAGTTTGAAGTCCAGCCTGACATCGAGATCCCCCCAAGGCCCCGGATGGAAGAAACGCGAATAAGAGGAATGAAGGCTTTGATACGTCCTCCAGAATTCCCAGGATATTCGATTGGGAGACGTCGCGGTCTAGAGAACTCCTGTAACAGACTAAGTCTGGTCAAGAATTAATTTAGAAGGAGCCCAGAAGTATTCATGGTTATGCTTGCGAGGCGTTGATGTCAACAGAGTACGCATTAAAACCCAACAGTATAGCTATTCCAGTAATATATTTAAGGTTTCTTCAAGTATAGTAAAATATAAAATGTTACAAGCTCATCATATATCAGAGATACTTTAAACATCGCCATAAAGAAATTCATTATTCAAGTCGTCAGAAAAATGGCTTCAAACGGCAAGATCTCAGTAGAAACCAGAGAACTTGAACCAAGCGCTTCATTTATTTCTTGGGAAGAACCTACAAGGACTTATCTCGTTTCTTCGATCATTGCATGTTCCTCTCACCTCACTTTACCATGTCGGTGGACGTTTTTTCAACACAATACATTTGCAGTAATATCACACAAATCTTTTGTCTCGTGAAAAATTTATCCGATGTACTGTCCTTGACAACCGTTGATACGTTGCCTGATTGATAAAACACTAAGCAGCTTAACAAAAGGATTTTGCAATGCAACGAACACCTTCCCATTAGCACCCTTCGGTCGCATCCATCACTTCATGTTGAGAACTTCGGTATCGTTGGGATCGTGTGACGACCCCATCCAAATACATCTCTAAGTTGCGCTAATCATTCCATCACAAACGAGACGACCTTCCCCGTCGGGTTGTGTCGGTATTTCACATTGATTCCAAACATTGTATTGGGCTAGAGCTATTAGCGTGTGTAAAGCATTCATTTCTGCCCCATTTTCGACACTTGTGTTCTTATTACGTTGATACGTTTTTTTGGTGAAAGGGGAAAAAATCTTGTTGAAAAATACCAACAAAATGCTGTATTGTATGAAACAAAACCCAAAAAAAAAACCATCCTCATACACAGGATGAAAGGGAAATATGATTTGTTATTTTCTCCCTCCCTTGCATGTCGCTAAATCGCACTGTAGGATTATCCGTTATTCAAGGCGTGAAAATGATATGTTGCGCGAATAGTCAACACCTCGTGGATGGCAACGATGGGTTTTTGTGTTGTAAACGGCGATGTAGGTCCCTGCTTTTGGAGGGAAAACAATTTTTTCCTACCATCACCCAGGATGGTTACGGATGGACGTAAATCTTCCCAAGCGCTTCATTTACACACAAACCGGCCGGGGTCTGATCGCTTTAGAACGTAGAAATTATTGCCTTCATCATGCTTTTGTCCGGATGGCTTTCAGATTTGTCAAACTCAGCACTGAAGAAACGGAATCGGGAAGCTATATTGAGGAGACGTCCCAATCCCAAGCCCAACTTCTAATAAAAGCGCTCACAATGGTGACCATTTCACGGGGAACGCAAACCGGCTGCGACCGGGAAGCAACAAGGTCCTAAGCCGACGCTGGAACGCACACCGCTGTTTTTTTTCTCTCTTTCTTAACAGGAAAACTCATTTGTCACAGCTTTAACTGCATTGTAGCCGTGTACACCCCGATGCCCGAAACTATTATGTAGTGGCAAATCCCTTCCTCTTTATCTGACATTAAAACGAAACGCTACAAAGCATCGGATCGCATTCGGATAGCACGGGTAGTAAGGGGAAGAACAAACAACAAAGGTGAACTAGAAAAGGTTCCAGGCCAGTGCAGCTGCATCACAGGCTTCCCACTAGGTCTTGAGTCTCTCGTTACACAGAAGAGGAGAAGAGGAAAAAAAAGATAGTTTGATCCGCTTTTCACTGCGCGGACTGCAGCAAACAACGCACAACCAACTACGTGGAATAATCTTTTCCCCCTTGGTAAGGTTAGCCACCATACACCAGACAGACAAACGCCCGATACCCGATCGCTAATGGTGCAGAAAAGCTGCCCTCATCTAGCACGACCCTGACCGTGACCCGTTGGGTCGCTGTGCAATCGCCACGCAAAAGGGGCAATATACGTATTTGACGGTATCCTAACGATATTCTCGAATTAATACCACCAAACCCGGCAGGTGGCAGCACGTATCTTGCGCTCGATACACACGGGACAGTCGCGAACCGACCGTACGGCACGTGCACGTGAAGTCCCAATATCCCGAATAAACATCTTTCGCTCCTTTAGTGCTGCCGTGACCGGAAATGTAACGCTGGGGAATATGGGAAGTCACGCGCGCGCACATACGAGATGCTGGGCAAACCTTGGTCCGCATGTCTTTACCATTAGACAAGCATCTAAACAGCCAAGATATTAGCAAACGGTAGGAAGCTCCAGGTTTGGACATTATCCAGACATTCAGAATAGTAAGTATAGCCGATGCGGTAATAGAAACGATTAATCAAAAGCTTATTGTCCGATGTCTGATAAGTCTTCTTGTGGAGTTGTTGCATCCGGGTGCATACTCCAATTTCTCCAAGTTTCAATTTCTCAAAAATGTCTCAAAAGTTAACTAGAACTCTTAAAGGAAACTGTAAAAAAAAACAATTCCATTTCTTGTCATCCTTGAAACCTGATTGAAGTCCTCTACAAAATCTAGGATCTCCTGTCAAAAAGAAAATACTTCTATTTTTTCTCCCTTCAGTTGATTTTCTATACAGAAAACAAAATTGCCACCAGACGCACAAACACGCAATAAAAGACGAATCTAATCGAGACAATTCTGCCACACCCCAAAAAAGGTAGCTCCTCAATTACCTAGCTGATGAATGAAATCCCATTTCAGACAGACGGCCGGAGGAGGAGAGAGGGAAAAAAAACTTCCAATGAATGCGTTGTTGTGCACCGTTGTGTCTGGGCCTTGTTGGGTTGCGCATTGTTTTGTCTGTGCGCTTCTAAGCAATACTGGATGAAACCAAACGGGGAAACACGGAAAACCCGGCTCATCCTGAACGAGATGACAAATCGAACCGGGCACTTCTTTTGGCAAACAATGGCACAGCAGGACAGGACGAAGCGAATGATTTGCAAAACCCCGCTAGACAGTCTGTCTCCGGAATGGTGTGATATCGCTCACGTTAGAGAGATTAGACGAGATCCCATGTAGTGCGGTGCAATACCGACACACATTGTTCCGCGGTGTAAGGATCGTAACGGTCGATTGAAGAGACTAAACGTTTTTTTTGTCGTTTTTTTTTCCTTCTTTTTTATATAAGGCAACCCAAGGAATCTTGGATGTTGGTCAAGGTTGATGAATACTTTTTTGGACGAATGCATCCAATGTGTACAGCCATGCCACACACATCTCGGAAATAGTTTTATATCATTTTCCGTCATCCACATCAAAGAACGCAAAGAAGTTTCAATTTATTATTGCCATCTCTAGTATTGTAGAATAAGAAATTCCTTGAGAAGCTCTTTTTGCAATTCCTAGGGAACTAATAGATTTTAGTCTACTTCGACCCTATATAGCATCATTCCACTATGTCTGAAGCATGTTAAATCTCGTGCTTGAAGACATGAATCTTTATTTTAAATCTAATGGAGAATTACGAGTCACATTGGTGATCAATTGTCACTCCATTTTGGGGTACAAACTGTTGAAGAATTCATCCTCCGTTTGAGGTTTTCCTGTAAAACGTTCTATACAACGCGTTTGAGTGCCATTTGGGGGAAGTTCTTTGGTAATACGTTATTCTTAAGCCTTTCAACAATCGCCTACTGCCAGGTACTTCTTCAATATTTGCCCTATTGATATAACTTTGAGAAGTTACGGGTCTGGATCCAGTAGAACAAGACTACTGTAGAAACTGTCTGGCCTCTTTCCAGAGACTCTGAACTTCCAGAGAAACTTCTTCACTCCGGTGTGACTAAAAGGAGTTGACAGACCGAATAGTCTGTGCAGTTGCTTTTACAAATTAACTGATAACGTACCTTGATTAATTTCTCGATACAAAGAATTTATTGTGTCCTTCTTCTTTTGTCGCAAAACCGTACGTAATTAAGAAATATCCGTAGCGAACCGAACCAGACACAGTTGTATCGAAAATAAAGGCATTGTCCACTACACCAACCACCAATCAGAACAACAGGATGAGTACAGCACGAAACATGATGTCCCCATGGTACTTACCACGGTGTACTCGCCACGGAGAGCGAGATTTTCGTCTCGCTGCACCACCAAACATGCAGCAAATCGATACGCATATTCGGCTCACGTACAGCCGATAAATGAATTTACGAGTGGCACCCGGCACACAACTGCCGGCGTTCGTTGGGTTCTACCGTTTGCTTCAATTATCACGGGAATTACCGGTCGTAATGGTTTTCGTGCTGTGCGAGTAAATGTGTGCGTGTGTGTGCGAGCATTTGTTGTTCATTCCACTGACCATGGGTACCGAGGGAGGGGGGTACGGATCTCCACGTCTCACCGTTTCCGCATGCGGTCAACGTTTTTCCGATTGGAGCTATCTTTATTACCCGCGTCCTGGAACTGTTTCACGTTTTGGGGTCCGATGTGCTTGTGTTATGGTGGTGCAAGTGGTTCCGTTTACATGACCACCGATTGTTTCTTGTGATTGTGAGCAAAACCAACGGATGAAAAATGGTTCTGAATGGGTTCGATTTTTAGTCTACAAAGTTTGCTGTCAAAACTGTCAAAGTTAAAAAAATGTTAAACGTCAAACGAAGTTTGAGAGTTAACGAATCAATTTGTAACGAGTTCTACCTCAAGTATTTTGTAGCTCAAGAGATTATAATGTAACAAAAATAAATAAAAAAAAACTTCACGATGTAGCTCAGTTTAGAGGTGAGCTACTAAGCATCAAGAGGGCGTATTCACAGGTTCACACCGTTTTAAACGATCGGCAAGACAGCCATTGTTTCAGCAATAAAAAAACCCCCAACCAAACTGCTCATGAGGAGTGTCAAGTAGAACCGTTCTGTATGTATAAATCTCACAGCAAATACATTCCGGTCGCAAGATTTCCATTTCCTGACATTCATTTCAATTTTTGTGAATAATTAGCCGACGAGCGCACTGGAACGAACCGTCCGCCAAACGCAAAGCGAAACCGCCGGGTTGATAAATGTTACCCAGACGCTTAATTAATGAAAGCACGACATTCTCAGGGAAAGGTTTTGACCGCTGGGCCCGGAACAAAACATCCATCCGACATCACGATGCCTCTCTCTGTGTGTGCAAGCTACGGATGGATGTGTTATTTATCATCTTCACCCGTACTCGTCCGGCCGACAGATCTGACCGCATAGCTGGGTAGCTCAATATTTTTGTTTTTGTACACTGTTTGTGTTTTCACCGCGGTACGCTTTTGTGGGTCTCCTCCGTAGCTCTCAGTTGCACAACCTGAGAAAAGGATTCTTCAGCAATGCGTTTTATTTAGGCAAGGCAGTCATTATCGCACCGAAAAGAGCTTTAGGTACTGAAGGAATCCATTGAAAAACAAGAAAAAACTATGTCAACCGTTCACGCACGTTTCGCTCCTGGTCACGGCACCACAGCGCTACGCGCTGCGTTACATCCTTCAAGCGCGGTGGCGTTGCAGTTCCTCAACAGCTTCAATTTCCGTTTTGTTTTTTTTTTTGCTGTAGGATGATCCATAAATTTAAACGTAAGCACACCTGCAGGTCATTCACCATATCCCGGCGGGAAGGAAGTCTTGCTTCTAAGCATGGCATAATTTTGGTTTTGCTTCCATTTTTCGGCCGATAAATCATGGTTCCTTCCCGGTGTACCGATGGTTTCGGTTTCGGGTACATCCGTGTGGAATCCCGCTGCGTTATTGGCGCGTTCGTTTGTTTTTCCATTTGTTTGCCTGTTTTTGTTGTAATTTTCATCGTTCCCGTTATCGTTTAAGTTATTTATGAATCTCACCATTTATTCTGTTTTGCTTTCTTTTTTGTTTGTTGGGCTACGCATCTATCAGCGACATTGTTGCTCTGATTTCCGATGCCACATCCTGTGAAGGAAAATTTTCCACACTTTTTCACGTGTTATCATCCTAGTTAGGCGACAATGGCAAGAGAAGAAGAAGAACAAAAAAACACAAGTATACACAAATGAGTATCAGCTATCCACCTTCACCTAATACCGAGTTTGCCGATCGAGCCAAGGTTAATAAAAAGAATGAAATATACGCAACAATCAGGGAAAGATAGAGAGAGAGAAAAAAGCACACATCTCTGTGATCCAGATCCAGAGTATGAGGGTTTGAACGGGCCGGGAATGGACAAAACAAAACAAAGTAGGAAAAGAAAAGAGACGAACTCCGGCATGAGGTCCCCCGATTTCGCGTCTTGGCATTGCGATGCGCATACTAATGAGCGATAAATCATCACTTGAGATTTCGAGCGCGTTGCCCTCGAACCGTGTGGCAAGAAGGAAATTGTGTGCCAGCTTTTCAGCTTCCAGCGTGCCGGCCACGGGTTGCCACACCGATCCCGGCCAGCTGATTTATGCTGACCGACGGCGAAAGCCATATTTCATGATTAGAAGCAGTGGCCGCGCAAACAGAGAAAACCCAGCAGAAGATTATTGGATTAGAGCGATTTTGTCGTCACCAATCACGCGTAATTAACAGGCCTTCCTTCTGTGTGAAGATGTGCCACCGAAAGGGGGGGCCCGGCGCAAGTGCAGTGGAAATGGCTAACAAGAGTGACCGGGTGCCGGGTAATCGGAAGTCCCGATCTGGGGCGCATTTATCTTCCCCAGCGGTCAACGAAAAGGTGCCTCCGAAAGGAAGCATTCGGCTAGTACCCGTGCTGAGACCCAATTCTGGAGATACCTTGGGGATATTGAATTCTAGTTGAAATCTTCATTGTAACCGTCGCACCGATCGATTGATGTACTTTGATACACTTAGCAGCTCAGGGTGGAGTTGTTAAGGCTCACTCCCAAAAGCCAAAAACTGTGAACCATGGAAAATTCTCTCACTGATTTCCTTCATTTCTACTCCTTTTGTTTTATCTTTCTCCCTCCGGCGAAAGGATCGTGTTTTTTTTTGCAATCAAAGTGAAGCGTAATGGGGCAGAAAACGGAAACATCATTGGCGGGTACAGTGTGGAACAGCTATAAAGTACATCAAACTGAAGTAAAAAAAAAAAATACAAAAATAAAACTCAACAACCACCGAGGTCCCTTTTCGTTCCGCAAGGAAAAAAACACCCAGACCGTGATTGAGATTTATTACGCTGTAAATAAGACCCAAGCTTACATTTGCAGCACTCCTCCACTGCTTCCCTGTTTTACCCCAAAATCCCCACCTCTTCTTCTTTCAACGGGAGGGGGACAAAACGAATAACGGTCGCGGATACATTTCGTGTAACGGTCGGAATGGTTTCGCATATTATTCGCTACTTGAAGAGGTTATGTCCGAGTGTCGTGAAGCGAGTTCTCGAATGGAGCAGGAGCACATTATGTGGGTGAGCGAGTGTGCTTTTTTTTAATTGAAAGAAGAGTTCAATCGTGATTCGTGCTGTTGCTTTCAAAAGTTTTTGTTACTTGAGGAGCATACTGCGAGTCTTTCGCCCATAGGACCTCAAGTTTTGTTGGAGAATTACCTAATTCTTCGGCTGTCAATTCAATTGTTGACAGATGGATTGGTGAAACACATTTGAATTCTTTTTAGCCCTTTTACGCTTTCAATCATGAAGATGTAAGACAAGCTATTCACACATTTCTATTATACATTAGACTCTCAATGAGAGTCATCTCCCAACTGAAGGTCTTGTGTAATTTGATAAATAGACATTAAAATGTGTACTTATTGTTTGTGTAACACAAACTCCCTCTTATGTCCCCAACTTCACACCTTTCCCCTTGCTATTGCTAACAAATTCTACCAAACCTCTCATCTTCCGCTGCCCACAAAACCATTAAATCACGCGTGCAATAAACCAATGTGAGGTGATTCTTTCCTTCTTTTTTTTTTGATAAACAAGATCTTTAATCTGAGATGGGCTTTGTTATGTTCCCGTACAGTTCCCGCCACCAAATGTGCAATCGCATTTTTTTGGCACAAAGCTAACACACATGCACGCCGCGACACATTAGATCCACGCATTACAACAACATTTTATCCTTACTTCTCGTCCCCACCTTCCCCCAAAAAAAAAATATCGATCGTATTTCATTTTTAGAGCGACAATAAAATGCGACCCCACGTGACAGCGTGCTCCGTTTCCTTTTCATACCCAGAACAGTGTGTGTTTTGTACAGTTTTTTTTATTATTATTTTTATTTCATTTTTTTTATCTCATGTATATGTGTTTTGTATGTGTGTGTGTGTGTGTTTTTTTTTATTGTCGTTGTCTTTCTCCTTTCAAGTGATACTCTTCCAAAAGAAGCGCAGACGGTTTTGCGCGGAGGTCTCGATTTTCTCCTTTTTTTTATTGTTCTCGCTGCATATAAAAAGTATCCATTTCCCGTTTGCATTTCTTCGTTCGCATGTTGACTTTGCCGATCGATCGTTGTCTCGGTTTTTCGTTTCTTTCTTATTTTTTTTTGTTTTGTTTGTTTTTAAATACATTTTGCTCGATTCCACCCCATCATTACCAAACGGCCATCGCTGACAAACTCCCACAATGTGCTTAATTTCCTTCTACCATTTTTTTGTCTTCTCTTGCTTTCTTCATCACCGTCTACCTTCAGCAGAAAAATGTTTTTTGTTTTTTTTTGTTGTTGTTGTTGTTTCATATAAACGTCCATTGCGACATCCCGAACGAGCCGGAGACACTTGAAGGTGCTTCACGTATAGTTTATTACACTCTCGCCATCGTTCAGCGGTGTGGCGGATTGTTTTAACGGCAACATGGCAACGGCCATATCGTTTCCACCACCGGCCCATAACCGCCGGACGACATTGCAGTTTGCCTCTCGCCGGTTTCGGGGGTTGCCGTGCTCAGGCGAGCGTGCTAAAAAGGCAAGTGATGTGACCTTCGGGGTACGTTGGGTTCGGTACCGAACGACCATTTTGTTGCCGTTAACATCCTTAACGATATCAATATGTGTATGTGTGTGTGGTGTGTCCTTAGCGACATTCGTGTGGCCTCCATATGATTAGCAATAAATCGTGCTGGATTTATTGACATTGGTTTCTCCAAGAACCGTTGCGTTCCATAAATCTAAACACACCGTCCTAGGAGCGTTACAGACGTAACGCTAACGGTGGGGTGGCAAGTTGTGTTGACAAGTGTCAAGATTAGCCGTAAAGAATGCTCAATCGCGCGCGTTTTTGGGGGGAATGCACAAAACCCATCATCCCAAAAAACCCTCCAAAGGACAACCATGAAATTGGACCCCGTATCAGAATTCCTCAACGCACGTCCCATCGCAAAAGATGACATTTCAAAACTGTCCCGGCAAACGCACAGAAACAACACAACATCGTCGAGTAAACAATGAAAAAAAACGGCAACATTTTTTATGCATATCAAGAAATCCAATCGCTAATAATCGCTGTCACCGATCGAAGTCACTGTTGAGGACCATTAGCTATCGGAGCGTATCGAATGTCCTTTCATTGAAGTACTCGAGCTGTGTTTATATGAGCTAATGGAGGGCAAGTTGTTTATTTTGCATCGTTTTCTTTTCTATTCCGGTTAGACATTAGATAAATCACGTTTAATCAAGTACTCTGAATGATCTCAACAAAAATCTCTGGAAGATACTGACATGTCTAATATGGACATATGCAGGCAATTCTGAAATGTCTTCAAAAATTGTATTTCTTTTCTTTGAATGTCTTTCTTTGGTGCATTCCTCAATATAGCATTATTCCTTTAAAAAGACTTCTCAATATATCTGTAGGAATATTCTGCCAAGAATTTATTGGAGCAGGAATAAAAAAATATTACATAAAACCAAAACAACAGACTTATCAACTCGACATTAGATAACTCACGTTTAATCAAGTAATCTGAATAATCTCCACAAAAATCTAAGGGAGATACTGACATGTCTAATATGGAGATGTACATGCAATTCTGAAATGCCTTCAAAAATTGTATTTCTTTTTTGAATGCCTTTTTTTGGTGCATTCCTCAACAAAGCAATATTCCTATAGAAACACTTCTCAATATATCTGTAGGAATGTTCTACCAAGAATTTATTGGAGCAGGAACAAAAAATACTACAACAAACCAAAACAACAGACTTATCAACTTCGCACTCCTTGTCGGAGGTATTTTTGCAGAGTAACAAAAACACACACCAAAAAAAACGGTGTGAACCAGTTGATCTCCTTTCAAAGTTCTGCTCAGCATCAAGCTAAAGTTTTCTGAAAGGCCTATCCACCCATCCTTCGCAAAAAAAACACTCAAGGGCTCACGAAAATATTCATCAACATCGAAAAACCATTGCTTCTTCCTCCCTCTCTAGACCACCGTTTTGACTTCCCTCCGCAACAACAACAAAAACACATGCTAACTGCCAAATACGTTTGTTGACGAAATATGACTCGAATGGTAAAAATGGTCTGAAATGACTATATACAATCTCTCACCGGCTTTAGCAGCGGAATCTCGCAAACCGAGCACGAGACAGACACTGCCAGCCGTGGTGCGTGGTGTCGCGCGACGAAAAACAAACACTCGCGCAGAGTAACTTTGCCAGAAAGGAACCGGACAACTTGGGCGAAACATTGCCCCCTCGCGCCGGCGGGCGTTGGGATCCCGTTCCACCCCATTGGTGGGGACGTAATTTTCCTCCCTCTTCCAGCAACAACAAAAAATTCATCCAACCATACGATAAGATAAACACAGACACAATATTTTCATTTTGTGCATCGTTTCATTTGTACGAAATGGTTGGGGTGGGATGAGCAAGAGAGAGAGAGAGACTTTGGAAAGAGTGGGTGGACTTCGGAAAGGGTAGGTGGAGTTCCCATCATTGGGAAAGCGCCTGGAACGCTGTCGCAAAACAAATGGGACGAATCCAACTCACCCCCCAAGGTAACGTTACGGGGTTTTTTGCTTCCTTTTGTATCCCGGTGGCTACTTTTTCCCAAAAATTTCGTATCACCGGGCGGAAAAACCCCCAACGCCCTCCTTGTCTGGGGAGGCCCACGTCTGGAAAACGAAAATAAATAGACTCTCGGTATTGTGCTGCGATGTTGCTGAGTGGTACGGAGATTAAGATTACTTTAGGTTTTTCTTCTCTCTATCACTGTACAGCGGAAAACCGAAAAAATCCTCAAGGAAATAAGGAACTCTTCGAAGAAGATTTTCGTTTGCCTAGTACCTTAAGGTGTACAAAAACCCGCTATCTTTCGGTGTCAGTCCATCGATTAACAGCGATTTCGGTTCGGTAAGCTTTCTGTAGCCTGATAAAATATGGGTCCAGGACAGCGGCTAACAACACCAGAACACAAGCTCCATACAGACTCGTTGTTTTCGTGTTTTTTTTTTTGCTTCTTCACTCTATCCAAAAAAGGCTGCGAAACGAAGCAGCGCGCTCCGTACGTAATCGCGACATAAGCAACATAATTCAAGCCCGCCGCTCGCTATAAGGGTGCCCAAGGCAAAAAACCGCCGACCAAACAACTCTACACGCACGCGGGAGCGAACAAAACCGGGCAAGGTGAGTACTTTTATTGAGTGACAATTTAATTCAACCTCGTGTCACTTATCTGATTCAATTTATTCTACGTGCGGCTTCCTTTGCTTCTTCGCAATCGCGGGAAAAAAGGGGTTCATCGCTGTGTGATTTTTTCCCTTCTTCTCTCTCTCTTTCTCTCTCTCTCTCTCTCGCTTTTTTTTATCTTTTTCTGGCATTTTGGAGCTTTTGCCTGTATCCCGGTGGTGTCCCGTCTAATGAGGGTTCACCGGGCCCGGGTGTCAGTTCGATCCCGATCCTCGCCAACCAAAAAAAACCACATCCAACGTCAGACCCCCGGTTGATGGATGTACATATTTTCATCCAAACACTGCACATGGTGTATGCGGTATAGGTGCGAGAGAAGAAAACTCCTCCACTCCACTCCACTGACAGCAATGGAAGTTCATTGGTGGTGATGCCAGCATCCTTCAGGAATCGGTGTTTCGTACCGCGATGCACAAGCAGCGAAGAAGTGTACGATTATACTGAAAACATACCAGAAACAGAGAGCGAGAGAAGGAATATTAGTGAATGGCGCATGGCCAGTATATTGGGGCTGACGTTTTGCAAAAAACAAAGAGATCATCGTGTGCCGCCTTACCGAAACCTGGATCAGTCAAAAACCGAGCAGTGGAGCTAAACAAACAAACAATCAGTCTAACAAACTCCATTGTTTATGGTGCCTTGTTGCCGATTTACGACCTCACCCAACGGGGACGCTTCACGTCTTCACGTCCGCGAGGGTATCGTGGTAAACTTCAAGACATTTCTGCACTCCATCATCAACGTTGCCTTTCCGAATGTTGGTTTTCTTGGATGTTCGTTGCATCACTAGCTTGCTTAGTAGATTACCGCCAACAGTAGGATAGCACAGTGAAGAAATTCCAAGCATTCTCCAATTCTCTGGAGGTAATAGTCTAGAAATTCCAAGTACTCTCCTCGTCTAATATACAAAGTAACTAGTGAATAGTGGATTCTCTCTATATGTGGTAGAGATGGAGATTTACTACACATTCTATCTCCAGTGTCTACGAACTCTAGTGACAAGAGTGACTAGGACTCCAATATCTTTAACCTCAAAACTCTCCAATCAATTACGGTTCCTGCCAATCGATTTGTTGTACGGGATTAAGAATATCGCTTTGAAGATGTTTACTTTTCTTAATAGTTGTGTTGTAAACACAATAAAAGCGTTCGTGAAAACTCACCTTACAGCAAACGTCAACAACTTTGAAGAGTGCTCCTATCAACGCTCTGTGGCAACGTTCATTATAGCCATAGTTGAGCATTCGTCGGACCGGACGCATTTACGATAGCGTGATATTTTATGATCTCGTCCACCGCCCGACGGTCACTCGGTAACATGGCGGAGTCGCGTATGATGGGCCACTAATTAGATCACAATGACCACTTGGGCCCAGCCCCGCCACAGCCGTGGCGAGCAAAGCAAACCGCACAACCCCAGGGGCCTGGATGGATTGTGTGTACGTGTGTCTTTTTACGACTTTACAACCTCCGGCCGACGACGTACAACGATACTGCGTGTGGCCAGGCAACCAATCGTTCGTCTACAGTTGGTTTTTTGTTTTTCGTTTTCTGTTCTTTCCCCATTGCCTTGAGGGTTTTGTATGTTTTTTTATTGTTTTTTTTTTTAATTTACGTTCCAAGACCTTCATGCAAGACCCTGTTTCCTGTCTCGCTCCCGGATAGTGTTCCCGTTCGGGAATTGCCCGTTCCAAGGGCAACCAAACGGCGGTCGAAGAGCTTTTTTGGCGCCCAATGACTCCGCCAGAACAAACCCATTTACAGGCGAAGTCGCCGGGGAAGGGGGGGGGTGCAAAAAGGGAAAGTTATATTTATTTTGTTTTAAATGTTCCGTTTTATTATGATATAATTTTATAGCTACAGCACAGCGGACTCCCAACCGTGCCGGCTCCTTAGCCCAGGTCTGGAGATCGCGGAAAGAAAGAAAACCCACATCTCGCCCTCGTTTCGGGAGGCTATCTTGGGGGCGGGGGGGGGGGGGGGGGGGGGGGGGGGGGGGGGGGGGGGGGGACGGGGTGGATGGAAAAACAACAACAACCCGCACCGCGAAGGTCATCGTCGTGTTCTTCGCGGTAGTTGCAGTTTGAAAATCGACTCGCCCCGATCAGGGGTTTTGGGTCGTAAAGCATTTTTTTTAACCTTTTCAGAACGCCGTCCCGCCGGGGCCGGGGTCGATGTTACAGTCGATGTTATTTTGTTGTAGCGGTACCGTCCCTCCAGCAGATCTTCGCCACCTTCGCGATACTGGTAGCAACGTGTGTTTTTTTTTTCGCGTCTCTTGTACCACCAGTGGACTCTAGCGGAGTAGAAGGAGAGGTGTACGCAGACACCAGACGTCCGAAACTGGGATAGATGTAAAGGCGTCCGTAAAGGCGTCTGGACATTGGGAGCTCCTTCACAACAAGGTCCTCCACACCGCCGGTTCGCAAGTGACACACACACACACACACGGTCGGTTTCCTCGGTGCGCGAGGTCGGGATCATATTTTGATATCGTTTATGGCATCAAACATCGTGTCGTGCCATGTTTTGCATGTTGGTGATACTTTTTTTTGTTATTTTTGTGTTTTGTTTTTTCTACCTCCCGGCGCTCGTATCGTTCATTTTTTTTTCAATTGCCCAAGCGGGGATGGCAGTAGAGAGATCCAATCTAACTGCACCTGATTATATAGCTGGCGATGCAGTTCAAGTTGTACGTGTGTGTGTGTGTGTGTCGGTGCGGTTAAACTTGTTTGCCGTTGGCTGTTAAATTAGGGCAAATGAAGATGTTACGCGATGTTTGAGCGAACACGAACCTCCGGTTCGGTACTGCTCCACGGTCTAAAAACCGGACACCAGAAACCTGAAAGATGAAGGTCCCAAACAGGACGAGGACGAGGTGAGGAGGAGGTGTTGGTGGCGAAATAAAAAAAAATGACTACACTGTACCGCGCAGACAACGTACGTTGTGCTTGCCTGAACATGAAATAATAAATAATTAAAGCGACCCGAACAACAAGTCAAGCGTCACGAGCATCTCCTCAACAAACGGGACGTCGCATCTCCCGTACCAGATCCCGCAGGCTGCCGGTGACATGGTTGGGCCTCTCTAATAGACCAACTGTGCCATGTGCCAGGAAACATACGGTTTAATTAAATCGATGTACTATTTGACATCAACCAGACCGATCAAGAACAACACTGGCCGTTGTGTAGCTGGAACTAGTTTTGCTGCTCAGTAATTTACGGCCCCCTTTTTTGCCGTGTCTTTGAGCTGAGTACGGGCAGAGTAATAAAAGCTAGCTCACAAATCTAACCCCAAAAACCGACAATCGACGGCGAGAAGGCTTTCAAGATGCTCCCGTTCAGCAGATCCCACAGCAACACGAAAGCCTCCACTACGGTGGTCCAAGGATTTCTTCACTACCTCCTCAAGAATTCCGATTACTTCGTAAAAAAGGTTGTTCCGGCTCTACAGCACGACGACGTTGCACTGTACGGCTTCGAATGGGAGTTGAGCAAAAACCACAACGTAATAGTTAGTTTGTCGCTTTGATCCACCAGCCCCGAAACGAAAGCTGCACCGGTGATGGATGCATGCGATACGCTGATATCAATCCTTGTCTCCTTCACCCCCATTTAACACTGCGCTGCGGATTAGTATCGGTGCCTTAGTAGGGTGCCTTCTCCAACAAAACCGAAACCGGACAATGCCCGTAACCACAAGCGTCCCGATTCAAAATCAATCCCTTCGTTTCCTGGCAAACAACATTCGCATTCTATTCCGGTACCGGTCACTGAAGCGGTACGGTGTGAGTGTTGCATCGGCAAAACTTGGAACATTGCGTTCATTTATTTGCGCTTGTCTTTAGACTAGTGTCTAAACTGCTACCTACGACACAACATGATGCCGTATGTTGTCATGTATGGGCAAAATGTAAGGTCCTCCAAAAAACCAAAAAAAAAAGAATATTCAGAGGAGACGTTTGTTACGAATGTCAATCCTACCAGGGTGAATGACAGCAGAGGGCATATCCACAAAAAAAAAGCTAATGATACTATCAAACTCTCTGAAGCTGAAGTCGTCCACGTACCCACCTGTGTCTAGGTGGGTATTTCTCTTACCCTTTGGATACACTGTAGGGCGTTTGCAAAAAAAAAAATCCCCCAAAAAAGGAAGAAAAACCGACAAACGATTGAGTACAACCCAGATACAACGCCGTATCCGAACCGCACGACCAACCGCTTCAGGTGCGCCACTAGCACAAACACTTACCATTCATCTTCGCCATGTCCGAGCCCGTTTATCAAGCTTGCTTCACTACTATAGTACACGTATCGCTGCAAAGTGGCAATCAGTTTTTGGGGAGTTTTTTTGTTTGTTTGTTTGTTTGTTGTTCTTCCTGCTCTCGGTGCTCTGGTCATCTTTGCCATTGAACTTAGCGATAGCGATGTGGACAAAAAAACGCGCTGCAATCAGAATATTAATTTTGCCATAAAAAATAATACTAGCAAGTTTTAATTATAGCTAGATTATAGATCTATATTTTTTTAATAGAAATAAAATAAACACCTTGATTAGTCAAGGTGTATAATTATTTGTAATTTTTGCTATAAATAATAATTCCAAATTTTATAGCAAAAAAAATTTAAAGACAGGGATAATAGACATTCATGTGAAATTTAGCAAAATAATAAATCAGAGACAAATATTCAGCACACAAGCCCACTGTGCAACATTAGCGATCGGTGCCATCTTCAACGAAGCACTGCTTTCGTTTTACAGATTTTCACTCATTAGATTCTCAGGTCGATAACTTCACCACTTTGTGCTACTATAGTCGGTACTGTTTTGCCTATTCTACGCCGCTACGTTTTGGTGTTTCGGTTTAGGTGTACGATGGTCAAAATCATTTACGTACAACGGAGATAGTAGGCGACCGTTACCCATTTTGACCGGTAACTGACAGGTGTAGTGGACAATAGTATACCTTGATCCACGATTTTGCGAACATCTGTGTTCCCCACAGGGTGAATGTGTACTAGGGTGAATAGGTAAGCAAAAACACGAATACACACACACACACACAAAAAGAGGAAAAACCCTCTTAAACGTCCACCACTAAATACACCAAACAGGCTGGGCTGGGAAATGTAATCTGTCCTTTTCTTGTCATTGGTTTCGTCTTTGCTGTACACCGCACCAAATCGACGTCTATCGAACACGGCTGAACGGATAGTCCTGCTATCGAAGATGACCCGATACCGGGCAGCACCTTCACAAAAGTTTCGCCGTAATTCCATAGGCGGACACTTTTGCTTCCCCGAAATCCTGGGACAGTCCTTTTCCATGTAGTTGACCTCGTTTCCATGGCTGCTCTTGCTTTGCCGTGCCGATGGAAGTTTGGATAGGAAGTATGTTTCGAGTTGTGTTTTTTTTTTTTATTTGGTCGTTGCAGCCATATCCTTTGCCCTGGTTTGATGCTTTGTTCCATTTTCGGTATTATTTCAACGAAACTTTCAACCACCCCAAGCCAAAAGTTTCGACTTGTCAAAAGCAATTGCCGGAATGTCTCCCTCTAAACAGTATCCCGTGCCTGCTCGCACTTACACTGAGCGAGAGTCGGTCAGAAAGCTCGAGTCGTGTCTGATGAGTTTTCTCATGCCGTTCGCTTCTCTTGGGTTATGCCCTCTTGCTCGTACTCACGCTCGTTCTACCGTCGATACAAAAGTGTACAATCCGAGCGGTTGTCAGACTGCGCCAAACACCAACAACACCAACAAATGCATTGGTTTACAACAACAAATCGAAGCTACCCGAGTTGTTCGCGGGATCGTATACAGA